>BSBK01009716.1:0-497500 GCA_027943335.1 Chamaecyparis obtusa
TTTTGACTACAAAGTTTTGTGCTAATTCCAAAGAAGATGACATGGTAGCTAGCATGGTTCACATTGCCTATTTGATGTGTGTAGACAAAGTTTCTATTGATATGTGTGAGATTTTGAGAATTCAATTGTTTGAGAATTTGGAGAAGATTAAGAAGTCTAAATATGCACAATTTAGATTCTCATCTTTGGTTACATATATGTTTTTCCACCTTTTGAGAAGATTTCCTTACACAATTGGAAATAATTAGAATGATGGACAGTCTACGATGGAAAGAATAAACAAAGTTTATAGAATTCATGTTATTGATCAAGTTAATGAGAGTGTTGTGTTAGTTCTGAAGACATTTCAGAGATTGGTATCTAGCAGATCAAGGATTCCATAGTCACTTGTGGAGAAATATAAGAATGATATTTGTTTCATGGTTGAAACTGACTTTACTTACATTGAAGCAGTAGAACCTAGAGTTGAATTCATAGACCCTCTTAGCTATGAGATTTCTGAGATTGAAATACAAGAGTATGTTGGAAGATTGCTGAGAAGTAAATTGGTCACCCAATGCAGTAGGTTTGGAACTTATGAAGATAAATTTAATTTTGTTAAAGCTAAAATTGAAGAGAAACAGTCTAAGAAAAGAGTTGACAGTACCATAAAGAGAATATTGAAAGACACAAGGATGATGGAAAGAGAATTTTTGATAGCTAAATAGATAGCAACAACATTGAGAGATGTTGGACAGGGAGAAGTCTTGAGTGTACCACCTTTATCTAGTGCAATACAGAAAAAGCCTACACCAGTTAGAGTGAAAGTAGAAGAACCAGAAAAGGAACAAGTAACACCGAGCAGGAGAAAGAAAGAAATTGCTACTGGACCAGGAAAGAGACAAAAGACTATAGTTCAACCAGTACCAAGAAAGATTGTAGAAGTTAAAGATGATGACTCTACTATGAAGAAGAAAGCATGGAAACCTAGAGTTGAGAGAGTGAATGAAGAAATCATACAAGATGGAGACTTTAATAAGATGAATAAGTACTATGATCTTTATAACTATTTTGAAAGATTGAATCTTGAAAATTCTATTGTTAAGTACATGATTCTGGCTAACAAGAAGTTTGATACAATTCAAGGTTAGATACCTGATGATTTGTACAATAAACTTATTAATAGAAAATAGAGAGCATCTGAGGAAGACAAAACTATAAGAGAGAATCTTGTGAGAAAGCTTTGTGAAGTGAAAGATGATGATCATTTGAAGCAAATTTTGAAGCCCCTTGACACTCTTTTGAGGACTAAGAGGAGAACCATTCAGATCATAGCAAGACAGTATGAGCAAGTGAGAATAGAAATAGAGCAAGCAATAATTAAAGTAATGGTAGAAATTGTTAGAGAAACTTCAATTGCAGCAGGACATGCAGTTGATGTTGAACCAGAGGATATTTCCTCTCCTTCAGCTGTTAACATTAAAGATGATACAATGGACATTGAAGGCACTAAGGTGACCTTGGACACTGAAGATAATGTATTTAAGAATTTAGATAACATTGTTGATAATTTGGCTCTTGATGAACTGGATAGGACTGAAGAAGCAATGCAGACTGAACTGGTGAGTGATGAACCTAAAGAGACAGAAATTCATGCACCCACTCCTGAGGTAAAGAAGAAGGAAATTGGAACTTTGTTTGAAGACTTAGGTAAAGAAGTTGATGATGATGATCAGCTAGAGTTGATTAGTTCTTTGAATAAGATTATTGGAAAGAATAAGAAAGTAAAGAATCTAGAAGGAAGTCTGAAGGAACTGACAGAGAAGTTGTAAAGTATTGTAACTACACATATTTTAGAAGTAGATCCTTTGGAGAGAGCCAAAAAGGAACTAAGTACTTTTGATAATGAGTTTACCAACTTTTCAGACTTTGCTAAAGTAAGAGCTCAAGCAGCTTATGAAGCTGAAATGCTTTTAAGCATAAGTCAGAATATCAGAAATGATATTATTAACACAAACAGATTTCTACAATCCATTAAGATAAGCATACAATGTTTCTGGATTTGATTGTGTGAGTTTTTTTCATCAATCGAATCCTAAAACATTGTATGCTTATGATATTATTAGTCTTGATGTTTGTATCAAGAACTTGAGGAAACATTTGGAGACTGGAAAAGCTTTGTACATACAGTGTACAAAACCTAAGATTTTGATAGTAGAAGAGGAGCAGAAAATCAAGGTGAAGGAAGCTAAGATTCAGAATGAATCTAATCTTCTTTCTAGACCCAATGTAAAAGTAAGTGATGTTGAGAAGAAAGTTAGGAAATGTTATGATGAAATAAGATCATTGCAAGATGAAAAGAACAGGAAATTGAGAAGACTTGAACTTCTAAGAGAGCATATGTCTATGAAGTTGAGCATTATTGAGGAATAGTTAGAAGAATGTCTTACTGCTAAGACATCATTTCAAAAATTTAATTTTGAGAACCTTCAAGCTTGTAAGATAGCAACTTATGGATTAAGCACACTTCTAAATGTGGTAGATTCTATCAGAAAGTCATGGGAGAAAGAATTTGAAGCCATGAAAGTAAATTTTGTAGATTGTGTTGCAAGCCTACCGGTTCTGCAATAAGGAAATGGAGGTATAATCTTTTTTTGGGTTACAATTTTGTAATCCTTCCTACTTTATTTTGTCATTGTTCTCAAAGGGGGAGTGATTGTAGTAAAGCAGAAAATTGTTATGTATATGAGGATTGATACTCTTAGGGGGAGTATTGTATGAATTTTTGTATCAGAAAGTATATTTTTAGGAGTTATAAGGATAGTATACATATTCTATACTATGACCAAAATTTTGTTATACATTTTGAGATTTTGACTTGTACACTTAGCCAATTTTCTCATATGTTGCCACCAATGACAAAGGGGTAGATTGTTGGAAATTTGGCTGAAGTGAATACATAGATGTTGTCATTATGGCAACATATGATCCATATTAAGAGCACACAGGTCAGAGAGAAAGTATGGTAGATCGCAATGCAAATTTGTCTAAGTGTGAGACAATGTTTTTACAATGTACCAGGATATAGTTTTGGCAATGTTTTCACAATGTACCAGGATATAGTTTTGGTTTGCGACATTGACTGGAGAAATTTTAGTCCTTGTGCACTTGAACATAGATGATATGTTGGCTACTGATGATCCATCTTAGAGTGCAAGTTAGTACGGCATGTACGAAATTAGTTATGACAGTTTTATTGAAGACAGTGTGAAGTTGAAAGGACAGAATATGATGGCAGAATTGGTAAAGAGTTAAGGGATTATTTTGTTTACCAAAATAATGACTTAATAATGTAAAGGGACAACATCCTAGATGTTAACCCTTAGATAAAGATATATGGAAGCTGACCATGTAAATTTATTAGCCTTAATAACTTGTATATATGCAATTGTAATTGTAAAGAAAGGTAGCGATGAAAAAGTGATGTAATGAATGTAATTGTAAAGAAAATGTAATAGTGATGATGAGAAGATAAGAGTAGAAAAGGAATATTGATACAAGAAGAATAAGGTTATGTACCTTGACCTACTTTATATATTACTTGTTTGGGTAGTGGTCTCATCTTGTAACCACATTTTTGTATCTACAACTCCTAACAGGGTTCAGGCTTCTAACAAGGCCTATAGTCCCTTAACCAGGACTGATACACTATATATATGTAATAGAATCCTAACAGGGTCAACATCCTTAACAAGATACTTTTGATTAGTGGATCTTTGTGAGTACCATCCCCACTGGGGTTTTCCCTTGGCCAGGATTTCCTCGAGAACATATCATGTGTTACGAGTTCTTTATTGTTATGCATATTGTTTAGTTTCTTATGTTATGCATGTATAAAGATAATTTGTTATATCCATAATTGGGAAAAAGATAAAGTTTGTAGAATACTGATTCACCCCCCTCTCAGTATTCCCTATTTCTAACAATGGTACATATGGGTGAGCATGCACTCCCCCCATCTGAATCTGACTGCTGGTCTGGCCAACATCCACTGCAACATCGACCCCCAGCCACACTCCAAACCATGCTGACCTCGATCAGAAGCTAGGTAACAACTTAGGAACATAGCAAGAACAACGGCTAATGGATGAGCACCACCATGCTTGCTGATCAAATCCTCCCAAGATATGGCCTGACCCATCACTAGATTGTCTCAGAAGATAGTCCTCAATGCTACTATGCCTACCATCGGTTGTACATTGTACTCTACTTGAGCACCATGGATGGGTACCCACAAGATCCTATATATATATCCTCATGAGTGACTATCATCTCCCCGAGTGGAAAATGGAAGGTGTTCATCTCCAAATGGAAATGCTCTACAAGTGCACCAAGAAGACCATGATTTACCCTAATGTTAGGTAAATCATAGAAATATCCTAGACCGAGTCCCTTAATATGAGCACTCTCAGTATCTGTCAATCTCTATATCAATGTGGTGATCACTAGATGATGTGACCAGAACGTAACATTGGGAAAGTCAACCTGCAAGGCAAGTGACAACATTGGATCAGTATCTCAATATGGTGGTTTTCACAACAACAACAAATATAGCAAGGCATCTATCCTAGACATGACTCTGCGACACTCTACTTGGCTGATTTCATGCAAACATGAAAAATTAAAGCAAAAGGTTTTACAACTCTGTAGCAGCATCCCACATGAGGAAATTGTTCCTTCATGCAAGACAGGACCTTCTATTGCACGAGAATGAGAAACTTTGCACGGACTAACCAAGCGCTTTGTGCGAGACTTTAGGTAGAGCTCTGGCGAGGAAGTCCTAACCCGTGCCAGGAAACTATTTCCTTATATGCAGGGTGAGTTAGGCTGGCATGAGGAAACTATTTCCTCATGGGAGACTTGAAGAACAAGATCCTCAAGTTGCTAGATCTACCCTAAATCGACCTAGAAAGCAGTACAAATTGAAATGCAAGGAGGTTTATCGACTCCTCACAAGCGGGTCATACTTTGGTGGCTAGGCATGTCATCATGAGCATTAAAATTGATGCACATGCATAGGAATACCCTTCATTCTCTTTCTCAAAGCTCAAAATCACAAGAAGACAAAAGTGAATAATGAATTGAAAGTGATCCCTCCGGGTCTTATATATCTTTTTGACCTAATTTTCAAAGTGCTTTGTTTTGTCTGAAAATTGCACCCTTGTCTAAATCGACTGCTTTGAATCCATTTTCAGGATTGAAATCAAAATCTAACATCTCTAGATAGCTTGAAATCATGTTTTATATTCTGGGACCCTTTGGGATCAGACGCTTGTGTAGTTAGTCTTCTGGCATCATCTTCATGCCAGATCCTCATCTCCTCATCATTTTCTCAAGATCTTCACTATTTTCATCAAACTCAACTCTAGTCAAATTTGGTCAAACATGGTCAACCATGGTCAAACTTGGTCAGCAAGACCTCCCTATCTCTTCAAATTGCTTCTGTAGCTTCTAAAATCTAGTCTGATTGCTTCTACTCTACAACCTCTTGTTGTTAATCATCCTTCTGCTATGTCATCTTTCGATTTCTCTCTTGAGGGGGCATGATGATTGCATCATTTGAATCTTTTCGAACCAATCTCATTTCAATCTGATCTAAATCAAAGTCCTCACCACTTGGGGCATCTCTTCACTAGGGGCATCTTCGTGCCTCGCATCTTGATGCAGGAGCATCCTGGGTGTAAGAGCAATCTTGCATCACCCAAAAATATTTTTGTTTTTGTATTCAATAAGGGCTATCTTGTGCAGAGTTGCTATTTATGGAAACTTGCTATTTTTAGTAAGTTGGTCTTACGATCTTGGAATGTTCTAATTTTACATATGGAGGTTCATCTTAGTCATATCAGCTTGCCAGCAAAGTTTCATGGCTAGATCAGGTCTAGTTTTGAAGATATTGAAGATTTTTGGTATTGGCAGCAGGGTACAGAAACTTTGAACTTAGTTTTGAAGGCTTTAGAAGCCCCGGATGAGGTTGAAAATTTGGGGGACAAGAACTTTGCGCTGGTCAAGCCTGTAGAGCACTTCGTGGTATTTCCAGAATGGGGTTATAATAGCCAATTGGGTCAACGGGTGATGACTTATGGTCTTCGGAAGTTGGGTCACCTGAAATGGTGGAAAATAATTTTTCTTCAAAATTTATGTTTGGGTTTCAAAACTCATTTTGAGCTGACTTTGATGTAATAAATTGTAAAATAAAATAATTCTAAGTTTGGTCGGCCCTAAGGGCTAAATTTCTAGAACCTTCTCGGTGGTGGAAATTGCCTATATAAAGAAGGCCCATAGTGTTGTCTAGGGTAGTTCCAGGTAGTAGATCTAGGTGTTGATTCGAGGCTTTGTCCTATAGAATATTGTAAGGGAATGCCCATGTGGCTTACATATTATAATTCTGAAAGTTTGTAATTCCACATTTGTGGAGATAATAAGAAGCCAATTTTCTGTTCTTGCATATTATTGTAGTTGTTTCCCTATTTCTATTATGTGTTTGTGGTATTAATGGGAGCACCCTTCATCAAGTGGTATCAGAGCAGAAGTTCTTCAGTGTGTAAATAGATCGTCAACTATGAGGTAGTTTGCACCAGGACCGTGGCTTGGGTTTTAGCGCGCATCATGAAAATACCTCCATGAAGAGAACGTGGCGGAAGAGCTAGTGCTGTGACACTTGAGGTTAGAGAGCTGTAGAGACAAGTGGGAGCATTACAAGAAGAGATTCATAGAGGAATGAATTTTAATGTTAGAGATGAAATCGAGGATGAAGCCAAAGAAGAATATCAAGGAGAAGCTGAAATTGTGAACCAAGAGGAAGAAAGACTTTTTCAGGTGATTTCAGAGATTGGAAAAAGACCTAAGATTGAGGTTCTTACATTTTTTAGAAATCTTAACCTAGAGGAATTGATCGACTGGATCAATGAATGTGAGGAATATTTTGCGTATGAAGATGTTGAGGATCTTGATAGGGTCAAATTTGTGAAGGCCAGATTGAAAGGTCATGCGAAGATCTGGTGGCAAGAAATTCAATTGGAGCAAAATAGAAGAGGGAAAGATAAAATCACAAGATGGGATCAGATGGTGGATAAATTAAGGTGACAGTTCATTCCTATTGATTATGAGCTTGACCTACTAAAGAAAATGCAAAGTTTGAAGCAAGCAGGAAGATCTGTTCAAGAGTATACAGAGGAGTTCTATCGACTCCTCATCAGAACAGGCCATGCAGAAGCTGATAAGGAGAAAGTTGCCCGATACCTTAATGGGTTAAGGCCAAGCATTCAGGAGGAGTTGAATCTGGTTCGAATGAATAGTATTGAGGAGGCATACCAATTTGCCCTAAAAGTAGAGGAAAAGCTGAACAAGAAGTTTGAGAGCAGACAAAATAGAAGAGGTCGTGGTGGAAGATCTGGCGGATGGTCATATGGTGGCCGAAATGAAGATCCAAAAAAGAAGGATGAGGCCAGTAGCAGTCAAAATTAGAGAGGAAATAATTCTAATCATTTCTAGAATCAAAGTAATAGAGATCAGAGAGGAAGAGGAAGAGGACAAGGATCTAGAAGAGGAGGCTTCCGTGGAACATGTTTTCACTGTGAAGAAGAAGGTCATAGGGCATTTGAATGTCCTCAACGCCAAGGTAGAACAAATAGGAGAAATGAAGGCCAGGCCAGAGTTGCACATGTAGATGAAAATGCTAGATCATCAAATTCTAAAGATGCTGAAAGAGGAGAAATGCTAATTAACAGAAGAGTCTTGCTAAGTGGTGAGAATGAACCTGAACAAAGGAGGAGCCTATTTTGCACTAGATGCAAGTGTGAGGGTAAATGCTGTGATGTGATTATCGATAGTGGAAGCACTGACAATCTGGTATCAGAAGAGATGGTGACAAAGTTGAAGCTCAAGAGACAGAAACACCCACATCCATATCGAATTGTCTGGGTGTAGGATGACCACAAGGTCATGATCAGTGAACAGTGCTTGGTAAAATTCAAGATTGGCGGGTACCAAGATGAGGTACTATGTGATATCATCTCTATGGATGCATGTCATATGTTGTTGGGTAGACCATGGCAGTTTGATAGATGTGTTGTACATGATGGTCATGTGAATACCTATTCCCTTATAAAAGATGGAGTGCGACATAAGCTAAAGCCATTGAAGGAGACCGAAGAAAAAGTATGTGGTAATGCAAGAATAACATTTGTTGATGGAAGAAAATTCTTAGATAGTATGAGGCATGAGCATGTGTGTTTTTCTTTAATTCTAAAAGTTGGTAAAGAAGAAGTAGAGGATGTACCTGTAGAGGTTGCAGATTTGTTGAATGAGTTTCAGGATATTGTATCTGATAATGTACCTGATGGATTACCACCGGTAAGGAAGATCAGTCATCAGATGGATTTGATTCTAGGAGCCAGTTTGCCAAACAAGGCAGCACACAGAATGACACCAATAGAAAGTGAAGAGTTGAACAGACAAGTACATGAGTTATTGCAAAAGGGGTTGATTCGTGAGAGTTTGAGTCCCTATGCTGTACCAGTGGTATTAGCACCAAAGAAGAATGGAGAGTGGAGGATGTGTATAGATTTCAGAGTAATAAACAAGATCACAATCAAGTATAGGTTTCCATTGCCACGAATGGATGATATTATGGATTGTTTGAGTGGAGCTATGTATTTCTCAAAGATAGATCTGAAGAGTGGATATCACCAGATTTGGATCAGAGAAGGAGATGAATGGAAGACTTTCTTCAAGACAAAGGAAGGACTGTATGAGTGGTTAGTCATGCCTTTTGGGCTAACCAATGCACCAAGCACTTTCATGCAGCTCATGAACGAGGTTTTAAAAGAATTTTTGGGTAAGTTTGTCATTGTTTACCTAGATGATATTATGATTTTTAGCAAGACATTGGAGGAACATATGATGCATATTTGTATGGTGTTTGAGAAGTTGAGAGATGAGAAATTGTTGATTAATTTGAAGAAGTACAGTTTTGTGAAGAAAGAGTTAGTGTATTTGGGATTTGTAATTTCAGTAGAAGGTCTAAAAATGGACCCAGAGAAGGTACATGCTATCCTTGAATGGCCTACTCCAAGGAGTGCTACTGATGTAAGATCTTTTCAAGGTTTGGCTAGCTTTTATAGAAAGTTTATCAAAAATTATAGCAATATTTGTGGACCCTTGACTGAAACAATGAGAGGGGATAGAAAAGAGTTTAAGTGGACTAATGGGGTAGAAAAGAGTTTTCAATTGTTGAAACAAAAAGTTTTAGAACAACTTGTTTTAGCACTTCCAAATTTTAATAAGGTGTTTCAAGTAGATTGTGATGCTAGTGGTACTGCAATAGGAGCTGTTATGAACCAAGAAGGTAAACCTATTACTTATTTCAGTGAGAAGCTAAATGATGCCAAGAGAAAATATTCTGTCTATGATCAAGAATTTTATGCTATAGTTTAGGCATTAAAGAAGTGGAGACATTATCTGTTTCCTAAAGAGTTTTTTTTGTATACTGATCATCAAGCTTTGCAATATTTGAATAGTCAAGGAAAGTTGAATCAGAGGCATTTGAAATGGGTTGAGTTTTTGCAGAGTTATACATTTGTTTTGAAACACAGAATTGGAAAGTCTAACAGGGTTGTAGATGCTCTTAGCAGAAGGCAACTATTGTTGACCGAGATGTAGATTGAGGTGGTTGGGTTCAAGGAACTCAAGAATTTGTATACAGAGGATCTTGATTTTGGTGAAGCTTGGAAAGCTTGTACAGAACCTGTTACTCTAGACAGGATGAAATGGCTAGATTTTATCATCCAAGATGATATGCTATTCAGAGGGAGTCAGTTATGCATTCCATGAAGTTCTATGAGGGAGAATCTCATCAAGAAGAAGCATAGTGGAGGATTGGCTGGACATTTTGGTCATTATAAAACCCTTGCTTTGGTTGTTGAGAATTATTACTGGCCACAATTGTAGCAAGATGTGAAGAAGTTTGTATAGAGTTGCAGAGTATGTCAGATGGCGAAAGGAGTGAAGTAGAATACAAAGTTGTATTAGCCATTACCTATATCAGAGAAGCCTTGGGAGGATATCAGTATGGACTTTGTTCTTAGTTTACCGAGAACTCAGCAGGGACATGATTCAATTTTTCTGGTGGTTGACAGATTTTTAAAGATGACACATTTCATTTCCGACAAGAAGACTAATGATGCTATTCATGTAGAAGAATTATTTTTCAGAGAAGTGGTGAGACTACATGGTTTGCCAAAGACCATAGTTTCAGATCGAGATACTAAGTTTGTTGGATATTTCTGGCAGATATTATGGAAGAAGTTGAAGATAGATTTGAAGTTCAGTTCATCACATCATCCACAAACTAATGGACAGACAAAGGTGGTAAATAGAAGTTTGGGAAATTTGCTGAGATGTTTCGTTGGAGATAAGCCAGCAGGATGGGATTTGATTTTACCACAGGTAGAATTTGCATACAATAATTCTATCAATAGGAGCACTGTTAAATCACCATTCCAGATTGTATATGAAAGTAGTCGAAGAAATGCATCTGAATTGAGAAAGATAGATAAAGGAGAAATAAGTAGTGCTGAAGTTGAGAATTTTGCAGAGCACTTGAAGAACATCCATGAGAAGGTGAGGAAGCATATTACCAAAATGAATGCCTAGTACAAGGCTAAGGTAGATGAGAAAAGGAGGCATAAGGAATTTCAGGTTGGGGATGAAGTCATGGTTCATTTGCAGAAGTAGCGATTTCCGGTTGGTACATATAACAAGTTGAAAATGAAGAAGTTTGGGCTATGTAAGATACTAAAGAAGCATGATTTAGGAAATGCATATGAGGTAGAATTGCCTAGTGAGCTGAATATTTCACCAGTGTTTAACATTTCAGATTTGACAGAGTATCATGAAGGAAGTGATGAATATGAGGTTGCAACAACACAATGGAGTATTCCAGTAACCAGTTCAGATATCAAAGAGATTGAAGACATACTGGACAGTCGTGTTGGTAGAAGCACAAGGAACAAGACATATGAAGAGTATTTGGTCAAATGGAAAGGATGACCTGTTGAAGATTTATCATGGCTAACAAAGGAGGAGGTTAACTGTCTTGGTTTTCCTTTGCACACCTGAGTCATGATAGGGTCACTTCTCAAATTACCCTAGGTGTCTGATGCAGGAGCATCCTGGGTGTAAGAGCAATCTTGCATCACCCAAAAATCTTTTTGTTTTTGTATTCAATAAGGGCTATCTTGTGCAGAATTGTTATTTATGGAAACTTGCTATTTTTAGTAAGTTGGTCTTACGATCTCCGAATGTTCTAATTTTACATGTGGAGGTTCATCTCAGTCATATCAGCCTACCAGCAAAGTTTCATGGCTAGATCAGGTCTAGTTTTGAAGATATTAAAGATTTTCGGTATTGGCAGCAGGGTACAGAAACTTTGAACTTAGTTTTGAAGGCTTTAGAGGCCCCAGATGAGGTTGAAAATTTGGGTGACAAGCACTTTGCACCAGTCAAGCCTATAGAGTGCTTCGTGGCATTTCCAGAATGCGGTTATAATAGCCAATCGGGTCAACGGGTGATGACTTATGGTCTTCGGAAGTTGGGTCACCTAAAATGGTGGAAAATAATTTTTCTTCAAAATTTATGTTTGGGTTTCAAAACTTATTTTGAGCCGACTTTGATGTAATAAATTGTAAAATAAAATAATTCTAAGTTTGGTTGGCCCTAAGGGCTAAATTTCTAGAACCTTCTCAGCAGTGGAAATTGCCTATATAAAGAAGGCACGTAGTGTTGTCTAGGGTAGTTCTGGGTAGTAGATCTAGGTATTGATTTGAGGCTTTGTCCTATAGAATATTGTAAGCGAATGCCCATGTGGCTTACATATTGTAATTCTGAAAGTTTGTAATTCCACATTTGTGGAGATAATAAGAAGCCAATTTTCTGTTCTTGCATATTATTGTTGTTGTTTCCCTATTTCTATTATGTGTTTGTGGTATTAAGGGGAGAACTCTTCATCAAGTGGTATCAAAGTAGGAGTTCTTGAGTGTGTAAACAAATCACCGACTGTGAGGTAGTTTGCACCAGGACCGTGGCTTGGGTTTCAGTGTGCATCGCGAAAATATCTCCACGAAGAGAACATGGCGGAAGAGCTAGTGCTGTGACACTTGAGGTTAGAGAGCTACAGAGACAAGTGTGAGCATTGCAAGAATAGATTTTTAGAGGAATGAATCTTAATGTCAGAGATGAAAGTGAGGATGAAGCCGAAGAAGAATATGAAGGAGAAGCTGAAATTTTGAACTAGGAGGAAGAAAGACTTTTTCGGGTGATTTCCAAGATTGGGAAAAGACTTAAGATTGAGGTTCCTACATTTTCTAAAAATTTTAACCTAGAGAAATTGATTGACTGGATCAATGAATGTGAGGAATATTTTGCGTATGAAGATGTTGAGGAGCCTGATAGGGTCAAATTTGCGAATGCCAGATTGAAAGCTCATGCGAAGATCTGGTGGCAAGAAATTCAATTGGAGCAAAATAGAAGAGGGAAAGATAAAATCACAAGATGGGATCAGATGGTGGATAAATTGAGGTGACAGTTCATTCCTGTTGATTATGAGCTTGACCTACTAAAAAAAATGCAAAGTTTGAAGAAAACAGGAAGATCTGTTCAAGAGTATACAGAGGAGTTCTATCGACTCCTCATCAGAACAGGCCATGCAGAAGGTGATAAGGAGAAATTTGCCCGATACCTTAATGGGTTAAGGCCAAGCATTCAGCAAGAGTTGAATCTAGTTTGAATGAACAGTATTGAGGAGGCATACCAGTTTGCCCTAAAAGTAGAGGAAAAGCTAAACAAGAAGTTTGAGAGCAAACAAAATGGAAGAGGTCGTGGTGGAAGATCTGGTGGACGGTCATATGGTGGCTGAAATGAAGATCTAAAAAAGAAGGATGAGGCCAGTAGCAGTCAAAATTAGAGAGAAAGTAATTCCAATCATTTTCAGAATCAAAGTAATAGAGATCAGAGAGGAAGAGGAAGAGGACAAGGATCTAGAAGAGGAGGCTTCCATGAAACATGTTTTCACTGTGGAGAAGAAGGTCATAGGGCATTTGAATGTCCTCAACACCAAGGTAGAATAGACAGGAGAAATGAAGGCCAAGCTAGAGTTGCACATGTAGATGAAGATGGTAGATCATCAAATTCTAAAGATGCTAAAAGAGGAGAAACACTAATTAACAGAAGAGTCTTGCTGAGTGGTGAGAATGAACCTGAACAAAGGAGGAGCCTGTTTCATACTAGATGCAAGTGTGAGGGTAAATGCTGTGATGTGATTATCAATAGTGGAAGCACTAACAATTTGGTGTCAGAAGAGATGGTGACAAAGTTGAAGCTCAAGAGATAGAAACACCCACATCCATATCAGATTGCCTGGGTGCAGGATGACCACAAGGTCATGATCAGTGAACAGTGCTTGGTAAAATTCAAGATTGGCGGGTACCAAGATGAGGTACTATGTGATATCATCTCTATGGATGCATGTCATATGTTGTTGGGTAGACCATGGCAGTTTGACAGATGTGCTGTACACGATGGTCATGTGAATACCTATTCCCTTATAAAAGATGGAGTGCGACATAAGCTAAAGCCATTGAAGGAGACCGAAGAAAAGGTATGTGGTAATGCAAGAATAACATTTTTTGATGGAAGAAAATTTCTAGATGGTATGAGGCATGAGCATGTGTATTTTTTTTTAATTCCAAAAGTTGGTAAACAAGAAGTAGAGGATGTACCTGTAGAGGTTGTAGATTTGTTGAATGAGTTTCAGGATATTGTATCTGATAATGTACCTAATGGATTACCATCGGTAAGTAAGATCAGTCATCAGATGGATTTGATTTCAGGAGCTAGTTTGCCAAACAAGAAAGCACACAGAATGACACTAGCAGAAAGTGAAGAGTTGAACAGACAAGTACACGAGTTATTGCAGAAGGGGTTGACTCATGAGAGTTTGAGTCCCTGTGCTGTACCAGCAGTATTAGCACCAAAGAAGAATGGAGAGTGGAGGATGTGTATAGATTCTAGAGCAATAAACAAGATCACAATCAAGTATAGGTTTCCATTGCCATGAATGGATGATATTATGGATTGTTTGAGTGGAGCTGTGTATTTCTCAAAGATAGATTTGAAGAGTGGATATCACCAGATTCAGATTAGAGAAAGAGATGAATGGAAGACTGCCTTCAAGACAAAGGAAGGACTGTATGAGTGGTTAGTCATGCCTTTTGGGCTAACCAATGCACCGAGCACTTTCATGCGGCTCATGAACGAGGTTCTAAAAGAATTTTTGGGTAAGTTTGTCATTGTTTACCTAGATGATATTTTGATTTTTAGCAAGACATTGGAGGAACATATGATGCATATTCGTATGGTGTTTGAGAAGTTGAGAGATGAGAAATTGTTGATTAATTTGAAGAAGTGCAATTTTGTGAAGAAAGAGTTAGTGTATTTGGGATTTGTAGTTTCAGTAGAAGATCTAAAAATGGACTCAGACAAGGTACATGCTATCCTTGAATGGCCTACTCCAAAAAGTGCTACTGAGGTAAGATCTTTTCATGGTTTGGCAGTATTTGTGGACCCTTGACTGAAACAATGAGAGGGGATAGAAAAGAGTTTAAGTGGACTAATGGGGCAGAAAAGAGTTTTCAATTGTTGAAACAAAAAGTTATAGAAAAACTTGTTTTAGCACTTCCAAATTTTAATAAGGTGTTTCAAGTAGATTGTGATGCTAGTGGTACTACAATAGGAGCTGTTATGAGCCAAGAAGGTAAACCTGTTGCTTATTTCAGTGAGAAGTTAAATGATGCCAAGAGAAAATATTATGTCTATGATCAAGAATTTTATGCTATAGTTCAGGCATTAAAGAAGTGGAGACATTATCTGCTTCCTAATGAGTTTGTTTTGTATACTGATCATCAAGCTTTGCAATATTTGAATAGTCAAGGAAAGTTGAATCAGAGGTATTTGAAATGGGTTGAGTTTTTCAGAGTTATACTTTTGTTTTGAAACACAGAAGTGGAAAGTCTAACAGGGTTGCAGATGCTCTTAGCAGAAGGCAACTATTGTTAACCGAGATGCAGATTGAGGTGGTTGGGTTCAAGGAACTCAAGAATTTGTATACAGAGGATCTTGATTTTGGTGAAGCTCAGAAAGCTTGAACAGAACCTATTACTCTAGATAGGATGAAATGGCTAGATTTTATCATCCAAGATGATATGCTATTCAGAGAGAGTCAGTTGTGCATTCCATGAAGTTCTATGAGGGAGAATCTCATCAAGGAGAAGCATAGTGGAGGATTGGCTGGACATTTTGGTCGTGATAAAACCTTTGTTTTGGTTGGTGAGAATTATTACTGGCCACAATTGCAGCAAGATGTGAAGAAGTTTGTATAGAGTTGCAGAGTATTTCAGATGGTGAAAGGAGTGAAGCAGAATACAGGGTTGTATCAACCATTACCTATACCAGAAAAGCCTTGGGAGGATATCAGTATGGACTTTGTTCTTAGTTTTCCGAGAACTCAGCGGGGACATGATTCAATTTTTGTGGTGGTTGACAGATTTTTAAAGATGACACATTTCATTCCTTGCAAGAAGACTAATGATGCTATTCATGTAGCAGAATTGTTTTTCAGAGAAGTGGTGAGACTACATGGTTTGCCAAAGACCATATTTTTAGATCGAGATACTAAGTTTGTTGGATATTTCTGGCAGACATTATGGAAGAGGTTGAAGACAGATTTGAAATTCAGTTCATCACATCATCCACAGACTGATGGACAGACAGAGGTGGTGAATAGAAGTTTGGGAAATCTGCTGAGATGTTTCATTGGAGATAAGCCAGTAGGATGGGATTTGATTTTACCACAAATAGAATTTGCATACAATAATTTTGTCAACAGGAGCACTGGTAAATCACCATTCCAGATTGTATATGGAAGTAGTCCAAGAAATGCATCTGTATTGAGAAAGATAGATAAAAGAGAAATAAGTAGTGCTGAAGCTGAGGATTTTGCAGAACACTTGAAGAACATCCATGAGGAGGTGAGGAAGCATATTACCAAGATGAATGCGCAGTACAAGTCTAAGGCAGATGAGAAAAGGAGGCATAAGGAATTTTAGGTTGGGGATGAAGTCATGGTTCATTTGCGGAAGGAGCGATTTCCGGTTGGTACATATAACAAGTTAAAAATGAAGAAGTTTGGGCCATGTAAGATACTAAAGAAGCATGATTCAGGAAATGCATATGAGGTAGAATTGCCTAGTGAGCTGAATATTTCACCAGTGTTTAACATTTCAGATTTGACAGAGTATCATGAAGGAAGTGTTGAAGATGAGGTTGCAACAGCACAGTGGAGTATTCCAGGAACCAGTTCAGATATCAAGGAGATTGAAGACATACTGGACAGTCGTGTTGGTAGAAGCACAAAGAACAGGACATATGAAGAGTATTTGGTCAAATGGAAAGGAGGACCTGTTGAAGATTCATCACGGCTAACAAAGGAGGAGGTTAACTATCTTGGTTTTCCTTTGCACACCTGAGTCATGACAGGGTCACTTCTCAAATTACCTCGGGTGTTTGATGCAGGAGCATCCTGGGTGTAAGAGCAATCTTGCATCACCCAAAAATATTTTTGTTTTTGTATTCAATAAGGGTTATCTTGTGCAGAGTCGCTATTTATGGAAACTTTCTATTTTTAGTAAGTTGGTCTTACGATCTCAGAATGTTCTAATTTTACATGTGGAGGTTCATCTCAATCATATCAGCCTACCAGCAAAGTTTCATGGCTAGATCAGGTCTAGTTTTGAAGATATTGAAGATTTTCGGTATTGGCAGCAGGGTACAAAAACTTTGAACTTAGTTTTGAAGGCTTTAGAGGCCTCGGATGAGGTTGAAAATTTGGGTGACGAGTGCCTTGTGCTGGTCAAGCCTGTAGAGTGCTTCATGGTGTTTCCAGAATGGGGTTATAATAGCCACTCGGGTCAACAGGTGATGACTTATGGTCTTTGGAAGTTGGGTCACCTGAAATGGCAAAAAATAATTTTTCTTCAAAATTTCTGTTTGGGTTTCAAAACTCATTTTGAGCCGACTTTGATGTAATAAATTGTAAAATAAAATAATTCTAAGTTTGGTCGGCCCTAAGGGCTAAATTTTTAGAACCTTCTCGGTGGTGGAAATTGCCTATATAAAGAAGGCTCGTAGTGTTGTCTAGGGCAGTTTCAGGTAGTAGATCTAGGTATTGATTCGAGGCTTTATCCTACAGAATATTGTAAGGGAATGCCCATGTGGCTTACATATTGTAATTCTAAAAGTTTGTAATTCCACATTTGTGGAGATAATAAGAAGCCAATTTTTTGTTCTTGCATATTATATTTTTTGTTTCCCTATTTTTGTTATGTGTTTGTGGTATTAAGGGGAGCACCCTTCATCACATCTAGTCATCTGGTCATCTATCTTTCAAGTGTCTAAGCAATCTAACTCAAATCCTCAGGAATCAAGCTTCATTTTGAAGATGGTTCTCAAAATCTATTAGGTATTGGGGCAGTCTAACCCTAATTCTTGAAAGTCAAGCTTCATTCTGGAGATGGCTCTCAAAATCTCTTTTGGACTATTATCTAGGCAATCTAACCTGGGTCTCAGAGGGCTAAGCTTTGTATTGGGGCAATCTAACCCTGATTCTAGAGATTAGTCTTAAATCTACATCTGTCATCATTTGATCAATGGGAATTGGGGCAATCTAACCCCAATTCTAGTCTCTTCTCAAGTTCTCTTTTAGATTGTTGTCTCCGCAATCTAACTTAGACTTCAGAGAATCATGATTCATTCTGGGGGTGGTTCTGCAATTTGATCTATTTCGGTGTCTTGGCATCCTAACCTTGACTTCCGAGGGTTAAGCTCTATTTTGGGGATAATCCTAAAATCTCATCTCTCGCATCAGACTATTCTTTGAATCAACACACTGGTTGCACATCAATTCAAAGAGGGGAAAATGTAATACCCCAAAATTGGCACCTAATAATTTCAATCAATTTTGGTGCATTTCTTTAATTTTACATCTTCAAATTCCTATTTTACTAGGTAATTTTCTCTCTCCTGCCTAACTTCATTTTAACTTGATGTCAATTGCAAATACCCTAATTTGCATTAATCACACAACATAATTAATTCCTAAGTATTTAACTTTATTAGCTAAAAAACCCCTATGATAAATTAATTTAATTCTAAAGTAAAACCCACTCTATGATTTTCTTTAAATTAAATTAAAACCCACCCCCTTTAGCTAATACACATAAAAAAGGGAATTAATCTTATTTAGTTATTTGAATGGACACCTCTTTATTTGAATTTAATAATTCAAATTACTCAAACGGTCACCCATATGTGGCAATATTTCATTCTTTTAATTAAATAAATCTTTCAATATGTGTCTCAATTGGAAATGAAGAGGCAACCATTCATTTTCAAGAACCTCTTCATTCTCTCCCCGGGCTCATCTATTTAATGAACCTTCTCCTTCATTCAAAAAAAGGGCAATTTGTGAGAGAAATTAAACTATAGCGAATTTTAGTCTCAATTTCATATTTTTAAGTTTTCAATTGCAATTAGCTTAATTTCTCATTTAGTATCAATTGCATCCTCTCATTTAGATTAATTTGTTTATTACAATTAGATTAATCTCATATTTCCTTTATTGCTATTTAGATTAGTTTGCATTATCATATTTCTTTCAAGCTTTTAAATTAATTTCATTAGCTTGGTCTTAAGGTTGTTGGCTCTCGTTCTGAGAGTAAATCAAACACCCCAGTTAATTAGAAGGAAACAGGTCAAATCATGTGAATCATGCGAATGGGTAATTCATACTCAATTTCATGATTCGATGATCGAGGAATGACTATGTTATGTTTGTAGCTGGATTCGAGGTCCACATTTAGCTTATAACACCATCTCTATACACCATGAAGATAACAAGTGCACCATGAAAATATCAAAGAAGCTTTTGCAACAATAGGATCTAAGCAATCCTCCAACATCTGTAAACACTCAATAAATATATCAATGCCAATAACTCTCACTCAACCATAGTGCCAAGTCACCCATGGCATCATAACATCCATCTCCTACATGAAGATCCTCGAGGTCTATCACACACAACCAAAGTGTTAGTACCAAGTAAAACCCAAATCTCCAAACCAAGAAGATACAAACCAAACCAGGAACCAATCCTGCACTACCACCTCATCACTATCACAAGCTCCCACTAAACCATGTATCCAAGCTATCCATGAAATCATGATGAAAAAACCATCCCCTAACCATGAGAATCAACCAAGACATCATACCATCAAAGAACTCAAAGTGCACCTAATGAGCTCCTCAAAGACACCAAATAACCATGATCCTCAAGCAAGAAGATATACCACCATAACTGAATCAGGAATCCAAACCAATGAGCACCAATTAATTACCTATATATCTAATCATGTCATGCCAAAATCCATGGCACCATGATCACATCCATGAACCAAGCATCTAACTCTCAAAATGTCCAACTTGTCAACATAAAATAGTCAACCACAATCCTCCACCATGACTATACTTAGTAATAACATCTCATCCCTTCTACATGAAGAGAAATTAGAAAATCATGTGACTAAGGGCATAGACAACCCAAATATAAGCCACAAATATGAATATGCATAAATCAATGAGAAAAGACAACCCATATCCAAGCCATAAATGCAACATGTAAGTATAGACTTCTTACAACACTACACAACTTTTAGATCCAACAAGTCATCGTACATATCCAAATTAAACACTGATAACCATATCATCATGAGACCAATCTAAAATATAAGCTGAGTATACAATGATATCAAATCCAAATATTGCCCTTTTCTTTTATTCTTTCATGCATTCCCATGGATTCAATCTAGGGTGACAACAACAAAAAACTATAGCTCTGATACCACTTGAGAGGAAACTTACATACAAAAATATGACATTTTCACATAACCCATTATAGATTTGAATCACTTAAAATCCACATGCAAGAGAATAGACAACATACCCACAAAAATGTGACACAAGATGTATCCTAGGAAATCCTCATCAGGAAAAAAACATAGCCTCCAAAAGCATCCATCACCATGTATTATTCAGCAAAACACCATTGCAATAAAACCATGGAAGCCTTCATATCCCTAGCCACCACCAAGCAATATATGTGAACAAGCATGAATCCACACATCCCATGCCATGCTTCAAAACTTCACAAATGCTACCTTTGGCGAACCTGTTTCCACTTATCTTACCTCAACAACTACCCTTGTGGTTGATTTTATAGAAACAAGATCCCAAAAAACCACCAAGTGGTATTACATAAACCATGTGCTACCAAAACCTTAGACCTATTGACCCACATTTAATATTGGGTACTTTTATTTACTTTATTTCACCAATATTAAATAATTACATCAAATAATCTCACAATGTTACAATACAACTCACAAGGAATATTCCATGGGAATCCCTACATGTTGCACACCCATCTAGGTGCAACATTTACATAATAAAATAAAATAATACAATAATAAACATTATTATGCAATGTGTACACCACCATTTTCTCAACAAGCCATATTTATCAGTTGGTGCTACAAAGGAATATTATGGGAGTCCAAGAATATTTGTAGGGCTATCCAAGATAGAAGACCTTGACTCTATCAAGAGTTACCCTAATCAAGAAGAGAAGGTTGAAGATCAATGTACAAAGGTTCTCAAGTAGAAATTACAAGAACCAAGAGAATATGGCATAGCTCCTTAATATTGAGATACCTAGTGAGAAGAGAACAAATGAAGATGAAGAGAAGAAGTTAGAAGAAGTGGAAGAGCCTAAAAGGAAGTTGGAGGATATTTTTATTACACCCTCTATTAGCACACATGCATTGTTGGAAAGTACCACTAGTGTAGAGGATATGGATGAAGGCACACTACTTAAGCTTTCTCTAATTGCTTTCACCAAAGCTAAAGAGAAGAATCTAAAGAGGGCAGATAGGAAGAGGAAAGGAATTTCAAGGGATGTAGGTACATTACATAACTTATTACCATTACCTTTCATATTCCATGATAATGATGAAGTGGACCATTTGGAACAGGTATTGGATGATTTTGATAGTCATTTCAATTCTTTAGAGAAGGAAGCAAGATTGAGAGCTGAGCAGAACTACAAGAGAAAGAGACTTGCATAGATTTGCACTCTGATTGAGAAGGATGCAAAGATTCTTAATGGACTCATTTCAGAGTTGTAGATTTGTGTTGTGCAAGGGAGAAAGATGTATAGCTAGTGTGTACAACCTCTGGTACATATTAGAAATGTAATGGATCTTATCAAGAAAAAGGAAGATCGGTTGGAGAAGTTACCAAAAGAGTTTGAGACTTCTAAAGTCTCTGTAACTGATCAAGACAAGGAAGTTACAAGGTTGTAGAACAAATTAGTGTTTTGGAAGTAGAAAATATTAGTGTAACAAAGAGATTTGGGGAAATTTGGAGTGCTCTTACTCCAAAGTTGGCCCTCCTAGAGACACAATTGAAGACTCTTGAGGCCATAAGGTCATCTTTTGTTGGACTTGTTCCTTCTATTGTGGATACAACAAAAAATGGTTCTTATGACTTGTGTGGTTCAATTTCAATAGAAGAAAATTTGAAGAAGAGTTGGATAGAAGAGTACCTGAGCTTGTTAGGTAATTTCAAAGATATTTTGAGTTTAGTTTGAGAAGCATGCAATAAATTTTTTTTAATTGTAAAATAGGAGAATCTTAGAGAGATATATAGAAGTTAGATGACACCCTTTTCCATTGATATCAAAGGGGGAGTAATAAGGTGTGGAAAATGTATAGATGAGAGTACATAGATAGGGGGAGTATATGTATATGAATAGGAGATATAAGGATGAGTATGTGTAAGGAGTGACAGTTTTGGGACAATTAGTCATTTTTCACTAAGTGTTCCCATCAATGCCAAAGGGGAAGATTATTGGAAAGTGTGCTATTTTTTATTAGTGATTTTTTGTCATTCAAGGTGATACTTTACTATCCTATGATTTCAAGTAATGATGGTTTGAGTAGCTATATAACTTAGATGAAAAATGCCTAAGTCCAATGTTCAGTTGCAGTGTAAATCAACACTATTTGGTTTGGCAAAGTTTAAGGAATACACCTTGGGTTACGTGAAGTCAAATATATGTTCTGTGGTATTGTATAAGGTGAGATCTATGATCACAAGTGATGAAATGGTGTATTGATTGAGATTGACCATTGCGAAGTTAGATAGGTCTTGGCTAAGGACAAAACATGGGAGTTAAGTAATTGTGTATATATGGGTCATTGATTTAATTTGTAACTTACAAATTAAATTAATGATTATTGTGGTATGTGGACCTAATTTATATACATGATTCTCACAAGGATTTATTTTTTTAATTCTAGAGAGTTATTTGGTCGACTGATGAATTACCAGATCGAGTAGAATTTTGTGAAGTTAGTATAGACATGAAATGTGAGGGAATTTATATTATGACAATTTGGTATTTAGATTGAAAAGATAATATAGAGGTAGGAGAGGCTATCAATTGATATTACAGTGATCAGAGAATTCATTAGAACATCATGGAATTGTAGATGTTGTTTATGTTCAATATTTAGTAACAAAATTTTTGTTATTGTATTGTGGACAGTGATTCCTATTGTAATTGCAATTAGAAGTGTTGTAAAGCTCCTAAGAGGGCTAATGGAATTCTAACAGGGTCTAAAATTTAATAGGGTATATACTAGATACATGTAATCATCTCCTAAAAGGGCTAGAACTTTTTACATGGTTTCTTTCACACTAGTACATTTTCTGGGTACCATCCACAGTGGGGTTTTCCCTTGGCCAGGGTTTCCTCAAAAACAAATATGGTATTATGAGTTCTCTTATGATGATCTATTGTGTACATATTTTAATGCCAGTTTATGCATTACTTTATTTAATTGGGATTAAAGTTAATAAGCTAATCAAATTTAAGAATTCCTATAACACTGATTCACTCCCATCTCAATTTTATCCAATATTAACACTTTCCTTGTAGGATCCCATTATCCAATGATATAGTGGATAAGTGCTAAGGTGTATTGGCATGAAAAGAAACTCATCTCTAGGAGTTTGTGAAGCTTTCATGTGGGTAATGGACTCAAAGTTTCTTGTGACTCACCTAGATGTGTGTGAAAGTCGTATCTTAGATTTAGTGTGATTTCATAGAATGCATTTTGTTGTAATTTTGTGTGTGTGTGTGTATACCTTGTATGTGTAACTTTCTTGGAATGTATGGGCAACATGGTTATCTCTGTGAGCATGGTGGGAAAAGGCTTGGGGGATCCTTATCATTGAGTGGTGTGGCCAATCACCATTGGGGACTAATGTTAAAGGTTTGAGTGCTCTTAGATAGTTCTTGCAACCTTCCTTAGAACTTGTAACTCATGACTTGTATCCTTGTGATTACTTCCATGTATTGTACCCTCATGTTGTGCTTTGATTATATGCACTTGATCATTGGGACATTGATTTGTAATGCTTATTTGGATAGCATAGAATATGTTATTGTAGAGTAGTACCTTAGTATCATGCTCATATAATATTATAGAATATGATGTTACACTCTATCTGGATACACATGTATTCCTTTGTATGGTTCTGGAAATACCTTTTTAGTATAAAATATATGATCATAAGTTAGCCTTTAATGAGAATCCTTGTGTTCATAATGGCCTTAATTATTGCATTTGAGTTATAATTAATCAAATAATCCTTATGGATAGGTAATTGTCCTTAAATTATATTTTTCAACCTTTTTTGGGGGCCTAGGAAGCTAAATTAGCATCGGTGCATGTCCACCAGTGCCTCTACTTCATTGATTTGAGGTTGTCAGGACCCTCAAACTATCTCTAGATTAGCGCCTCTTATTCTCATTTAGTGCCTTAGATAATTACTTCCTCTACCCTCAACTAGCATCTTTGCCTCACTAAACTGCAACTTCTCAATCTTTCTAGGAAATCAGTAGAGATCACCACCTACGCGTTAAGGATTAGTGTTTGTGCTAGTTAGTGCATGTGCCTACTTTGGCACCTTTACAAGATTTATTTTGTGACCCCTTTTGTGGATTTTGAAGTGTTTTAGACTTGACAATCTAGTATTACCTAGTTGACCCTTACCCTAATCAATAGTTTATGAATGACCAATTATGGTATAAACTTGCCACATGATATTATCTTAGGTTCTATGATTCAGTTTCCACTAGACCCTTGTACGTTCTGATTTATGGTCCCTTCTCTTAATGTTTCTTGAATGATACATTTATCTTGTCTTGAGGATGTTAAATATAGTTCATGATATAATTTTAATGTATTTAATGTTTCAAAAAAAATTATTTTCATCTTGTTTGCACATATTTGGCTTTTGTCCAAGGGTTATATGATGGGGCATTACATAATTATGAAAAATTGTATTGACATTTTCCATTATACAAAGAGAACACATCATACTACATTAAACTCTTGTAACATAAGAAGTGAGGGTTTACAATAGGAATTACAAGCTTATGCATGAAAGAAAGGAATCTATCATGCACCTTTTTTTATTACATTGGAAGGAAGGTGATCTTCTAGGCCTCAAGAAGAATAAATCACTTGGTGGAGGCAATGATCCTTAATCAAATTCAAATGTAATGTGATTTATGGATAACATCATTATGTAACTATAATTTAGAAATAAAATATCTAGGGCTAGATAGGAAGATAAGGTAGTTCTTTGCATGCATAGGACAACTAAAAAAAATTAGACCAATTCAAGAAGAAAAAATAAGAAAGGTAGATTGTAAGTTACCTGCAGTCCAAATTTTAGGCTGATTTGGGGGGATGAGGGGGACTTGGTCACCCTATTCCTAGGACTAAGGAAACCTAGTTGTTTTATTCTGAGGATCAAGGTGACCTAGTCACCCTATTACCAATACTAGGGTGACTCATTGGCCCTATTCTTTGCACTTTTCAATGAATTCAATTACATACCATAGCCAATTTTTTGATCTATTTGTATCTCTCTCCCTATTGATGCTACATCTTCATACACATAGAAAAGACATAAAATGCTATGTAAAAAGGGTGTTTTCCTAAGTGAAACCCTAGTTTAGGAATTAAACTTGCAAATTTATTGGGCATATATATGTTTGGGTCTTAGCAAGGTATGAATAAAACTATTTTGGTGTAACTGCAAAAATCTTTTTGCATTTTTTTCTAAGGGGTATAATAGTCTATTGTTATAGAGTTTCACATATTGGTGACCCTTTACAATTCATTCATCCTCAGAAATGAATTTTTTGTCCTTGTTCTATTTCAATTGGTATTCCTACTTTAACTAATAAACTTTTTGTTTGCATTCAACAATTCTTCAATTGACGTGCATTGGATTTTTTCACCATCCTTGTAATGTGGAAAACACTTGATAATTATGGGATGTGAAATAATGTTAAAAATAGGCTTTACTAAATACAAAAAAAATAGACAAATAATCCCACAAACATGTACTGAATTGGCTTCTAATAATTAATAGTAAAGGGAAAGATTTGATGATTTCAAGTTTCAAAGTATGAACTTTAGGTCACATCTATAGATCACTAATCACACTTTGTGAAAATGAGTAAAGATTGAAAATGCCAAATCTTGGAATTGGGAGTGGATATGTAGAAGCTTGGGTTTGAGATGAGGTGAATATATGTGAAATAATTGCTAATAAGATAGGGATATAGTTGAATGGACATGGATAAAATATATGTATGTATGTATGTATGCATTGATGGAGGTAGAGGAACAGAAGAAAAAAAATTCACACACATAGCTGCAAATATAAAATCCAATAGAGATCCTTTTCACATTAAAATAAAACTTTATATTAATGCCTACAGATTTCTTACAGATTGGCCAAGAGCTGCCAAAGCTCACACTATCATATTTTTCTGTAGAGACAGAGTATATTTTCCAGCACACAAACTGAGAACAAAAAAATTCCCCTTTTTACAAAAATATTCAACCCAGAAGCATCTAGAATTGCCTGGAGAATAACCGATTTAAGAAACGTCAGAGAAAAAATAAATTGCAATTAAAACGGTAGTTGGTAGTTTGAAAAATGTGGCTGTCACATGATCGCATAAACTAAATAATACTTATGCGATCATGCGATAAGTATAAAGAGGGGGACCCACGTATGCTTGGGCAGCAACAGCAAATAGTGCATAAAAATAAAATAAAATAAAAGGTTAAAACATAATGCAAT
Organism: Chamaecyparis obtusa; assembly: GCA_027943335.1. NCBI lineage: Eukaryota > Viridiplantae > Streptophyta > Pinopsida > Cupressales > Cupressaceae > Chamaecyparis > Chamaecyparis obtusa. The sequence goes on from BSBK01009716.1 coordinate 26,440, forward strand.
TCGCATGAAGTAGTTAATGCAGTTGGTGGGCAGGCTTTCGCATGATCACATGAGTGAGAAGGAAGCCTTGCGATCATGTGACAAGGCTCAAAATAAAGTGCCGGTAGGTGGGGAAGGTAAGCAGAAAGGACGGGGAAGATTTAAAAAAATTCCCTGCTGGCATCCACGTCTTCTAACACTCCCCCTTAATCTTCACTGCTGCAGTCTTTGATACCCAATCGATCTCTTTGATAAACAAAACTCTCTTTTCCCAGTGCCTTGGTGAAGATGTCTGCTAATTGATCTTCAGACCTGCAATGTTCCAAATAGATTTCTCCATTGTTGATCAGCTCTCTGATGAAATGGTACCTTGTGTCTATATGTTTACTCCTTTTGTGAAAAACTAGATTTTTTGATAATGCTATGGCTGAATTGTTGTCACAAGAAATCTTTGTTGGTTCTTCTTATTCTCGTTTGAGATCTTTCAAAATTCTTCTCATCCAAACTGCTTGACATGATGCACTTGTGGCTGCTACATACTCTGCTTCAGCAGATGAAAGAGTGATAATCTGTTGTTTCTTAGATGCCATGATACTACACCTGATCCAAAATGAAAAACATAACCTGAAGTTCTTTTTCTATCATCAATACTTCCAGCATAGTCGTTGTCTGTATATCCTATGAGTTTGAATTCATTTGAGCTTGAGTATTGAATCCCATAGTTCTTTGTTCCACTCACATATCTTAAAATTCTTTTTCCAACATTCCAATGTGTAACTTTTGGAGTCTCCATGAACCTTGAAATCAAGCTTACAGAAAACATTAAGTTTGGCCTTGTGGCTGTTATATACATAAGGCTTCCAATAGGTCTTTTATACAATGTTGGATTTATGTCATCTCCTTTGTCATCTTTACTCAATTTCAAACCTGTGACCATAGGTGTTGGAGCTGATTTGCAGTTCATCATATTAAACCTTTTAAGGATGTAATTTGCATACTTTGATTGAGAAATAAAAATACCTTTATCATTTTGATTCACTTCAATGCCAAGAAAAAACTTCATTAATCCTAAATCAGTCATCTCAAATTCTTTCTTCATTGCTGATTTGAACATGTCAATTGATAAATCACCGGTGAAGATCAAGTCATCAACATATAAACAGACAATCAAGATTTCACCATTTTCATTCATCTTAGTATACAATGTAGGCTCACTACCACACCTATTGAATCCATTTTATAAAAAATAAGAGTCAATTCTACTGTACCACACTCTTGGGGCTTGTTTGAGTCCATAAAGAGCCTTCTTGAGCTTGTAAACTTTGTTTTCATGACCCAAAAACTCATACCCAAGTGGCTGCTCCACATAAACTTCTTCTTCTAAAATGCCATTGAGAAAAGTTGATTTCACATCCATTTGATATACTGCCCACTTGTTTTGAGCTGCTATGGTAAAATTGTTCTCACAATGTCCAAACGAGCCACTGGTGCAAATGTCTCATTGTAATCAACCCCAGGCTGCTGTGAATATCCTTTTGCCACTAGTCTTGCTTTATATTTTTGAACATCTCCATTTGCATTCACTTTAGTTTTGTAAACCCACTTTACTCCTATGACTTCTTTTCTTTTTGGAAGACTAACCAACTCCCATGTTTCATTCCTTTCAATTGCATCAATTTCTTCATCCATTGCATTTGTCCATTTTTCTTCTTTAACTGCTTCTTCAAAATGAATTGGATCATCAGCATGTGAATACAATGCAAAAAGAGAATTCTGATCTGTGTTATTCTCACAATCATTTTGTTCATAAATCTCTCTTAAACTTCTGATTTTATGTCTTCTCATGCTTGCCAATGTGGGATTGGACATGCCACTTGAATTTGTTGAATGTGGACTTGATGGACCTGCACTATGTGTTCCTCATAATATTGGTGTTTTTTGTCCACTTGAAGGTGTGATTGCTTGAATATGTGAGGTTGTTCTTGTGCTTGTTGAAGGTGTCATTTGAGCACTACTTTGTTGTCCTTGATTAGGAGTGGGAGGAGTCACATTTGGAGGAATACCTGCTGGCATAGTTTCTTCATTTTCTTCTTGTGGTAAATTGGTTACAATATTGACTGTTTTATCCAAAGTTCCATCCCATGCTTCATCTTCTACAAATTGCACATCTCTGTTGATTATGACCTTCTTGCTGATTCGATTGTATAATTTGTATGCTTTTGATTCATCACTGTATCCCACAAAAATATATTTTTCTCCTTTGTTATCTAATTTCCTTCTCAATTCATCCGTCACATGTGCATATGCCACACATCCAAATACTCTCATATGACCAACATTATGTTTTCTTCCACTCCATGCTTCTTCAGGAATCATATTTTGACACTTTTTGTTGGACATCTATTCATAATATATGCTGCATATGATATGGCTTCAGCCCAATACTCATTTGGCAAATGTTTGGCTTTCAACATGCTTCTAGCCATTTCCATTATTGTTCTATTTTTCTTTTCAGCTACACCATTTTGTTGTGGGGTATACTTTGTGGTAAATTGCTTGTGGATTCCATGCTCTTTGCAAAATGTTAAAAGATCATTTAAGATATACTCACCACCTCTATCCGTTCTCAATACTTTGATGTAATAAACACTCTATTTTTCAGCAAGTGCTTTGAATTGACAAAAGTATTCAAACACCTCACTCTTATGCTTTAAAAAGTAAACCCATGTTTTCCTTGTATAGTCATCAATAAATGTCAAAAAATAGAATCTTCCACCAATTGAAGGTGTTTGCATTGGCCCACACAAATCTGAATGAATTATCTCCAAAGGTGCCTTAGCTCTCATTGACATACCGGCTGGAAATGATTCTCTATGTTGCTTTCCTAAGATGCACCCTTCACATACTGTTTCTAGTTTTTCAATTAGAGGTAATCCCTTCACCATGCTTTTCTTATGAAGTAGATTTAATGTTGAAAAATTTAAATGGCCAAATCTTAAGTGCCAAAGCCAATTTTCATCTTTAATTTCTGCTTGGAAGATCACTTGAGTGACTGCTGCAACTTTTCTTTCATTCATTTGTGAGTTCATTGAGTTGTCTTCTTGAGAGAACTCTACATTCAAATCTGGTCTTATCTTTAATAGAAACATTCTATTACTTGTCATTTGAACCTTTGCTATGAGCTGATAGCTTGAGAATTTATCTAAAATTGTGCACTCTTTATTTTTGAAAGATACTCTATAACCATTTTGAACAAGCTGCCCAATGCTCATTAAATTATGTTTTAAACCGGGAACAAAATAGACATCAGTCATATGTTTCTTCTCCCCCATTTTGGTTAGAATGTTGATGTTCCCTTTTCCTTGAACTTCTATTTTATTGTCATTACCCAAAGTTACATCAAATTTTATACAGTCATCCAAACTAGAAAACATTTCTAAATTTTCAGTCATATGATTGCTGCAACCTGAGTCTAAAAATGACACATCCTTTTCATTTGCTTGTGCAACATTGCATGCTAAAAACATAGTATTTTGATCAGGTTTTTTATTTTGATTTTCTTTTGTGAAATTTGCATTTTGATGTCTAAAATCATATTGTTTCTTTCTACATTCATTCATATAATGCCCAAATTTCTTGCAATAATGACATTGGACTAAGGATTTGTCATACCTTTGGCTTTGAGGCTGATTTTGTGATGAGTATTGACTTGGGTTTTGACTGTTACCTCTTCCACTTGAACTTGATGGGCTGCTACCCCTTCCACTTGTGTTTACTGGGCTGCCTCTTCCGCCTCTATAAGAATTTCTTCCTCTACCTCTGAAATTTGTTCTTCCTCTGCCTCTACCAGTGTTGATTGAGACTTGTGTCTTGAATGCATGCTCCAAATTTGAAGTTGCTGACCTACTCAATCTATGCTCATGAGAAATGAGTGATGCATGAAGTTCACCCACTGAAAACTATGAGAGGTCCTTGGTCTCTTCAATGGCTACCACAATAGATTCAAACCTTGTAGGCAAATTTCTTAAAATCTTTTCAACAATTCTCCTTTCTTCAAGAGTGTCACCATGTGATCTGATTTGATTTACCAAACCAATAATTTGAGTGAAGAATGTGTCTACTGTATCTGATTCTTTCATATAAATTGTTTCAAAATCTCTTCTTAACATTTGCAACTTAGCTATTTTTACCTTTTCCATTCCTTGATAGGCTGTTTGAAGAATGTCCCATGCTTGCTTGGACTTTGTAGCTGCTTGAATTCTTGGGAAAATACTTTCATTCACTCCTTGAAAGATGAAAAAGAGGGCTTTTGAATCTTTCTTTTTATTTTCCTTTAACACATCTTTCTCTGCTTGAGTCAAAGCATTATACACTGCTGCATCTGTTGGTTCTGGGTAACCATTTTCAACAAGCTCCCATAAATCTTGAGCACAAAATAATGCCCTCATTGTGATTGCCCAATAATCATAATTTTTCCCATTGAACTGTGGGATCTGTGGATTTGTCAAGCTTGTGCTTGCCATTGTTGGCTATAAATACCTTTGCTCTTTGATTCACCTTCAGCTTTCATAAACAACTTTCAGCTCTGATACCAATTTGATGGAGGCAGAGGAACAAAAGAAAAAAAATTCACACACACAGCTACAAATATAAAATCAAATAGAGATCCTTTTCACATTAAAATAAATCTTTATATTAATGCCTGCAGATTTCTTACAGATTTGCCAAGAGCTGCCAAAGCTCACACTATCGTATTTTTCTGCAAAGACAGAGTATATTTTCCAACACACAAACTAAGAACAAAAACATTCCCCTTTTTACAAAAATATTCAACCCAGAAGCATCTAGAATTGCCTGGAGAATAACCAATTTATGAAACGTCAAAGAAAAAATAAATTGCAATTAAAACGGCAGTTGGTAGTTTGAAAAATGTGGTTGTCGCATGATCACATAAATTAAATAATACTTATGCGATCATGCGATAAGTATAAAGAGGGGGACCCACATATGTTTTGGCGACAACAGCAAATAGTGCATAAAAATAAAATAAAATAAAAGGCTAAAACATAATGCAGTTCGCATGAAGTAGTTAATGCAGTTGGTAGGCAGGCTTTCGCATGATCGCATGAGTGAGAAGGAAGCCTTGCGATCATGCACAAGGCTCAAAATAAAGTGCCGGTAGGTGGGGAAGGTAAGCAAAAAGGACAGGGAAGATTAAAAAAAATTCCCTCCTGGCATCTACGTCTTCTAACATGTATGCATACACATGTATGTATCTATGTATATGTTTGTGTGTACATATATCAAAGTCAATATGAATATAAATAAAAGAAGAAACCAAACATAATATAAATATATATTTTATATCCTTAAAAAAAATTTCATATTAACGCGTTCCATTAAAATAGTCCAAGACTAAATTAAAACTGTCATATGTATATATTTTTTTATCCTTATGATATAGAAAGTGTCCTAGTTAAAAACAATAATAAATATATATCTTCTATCTATCTCTATATGCAGTCAATTGTTTGAAGCAAGTCTCCAATTCTACCAAATATGGTATACAAATACCAAGGATTTGATATAGTGAGCACTAAAACAATAAACGTTAATATAAAATAAATCTACAATATTTGTAGATACATACAACAATGAACGTTAGTATAAAAACACTTTCTGGATTCTGCCATTCATAACATCGAGTACACAATACTTTGTCAATGTGAAATTGCATTTGAAGAATACTTTAGATCAATTTTTTATTCTAATAAAAAGCCCAATTTTTTTAGATTTCGGCCGTGGAGTACATATTGTTGTAGATCTTGAATTATAAGAACATAAAGCGTAAGTGCTCGGATGGAATCTATTGAAGCAGTAGCATTTTATCCAGGTTTTTCTTCTTTTGATAATCAGAAATCATCCTCCACAGTCAAATGTTCTGTAGCAAAATGTTTCTCAGAGAAGCGCATACAATTTCAGGCACATCAATTGTCATGCTTGAAAAATATAACCATTGACAACTGGTTCATTGATACTCTTTTAGAATTATCATTTCATTTGTTACTACCATTATGACATTTAGCAATAATGTTTTCTTTGGGAGAGATGGTGAACGTTAATGAAAATCATGAGCAGAAACATGAACGGAGAAGCAGCTTTCAATCTAATTTCCATAACACATTATGGTTGACGTTCATGTTTTACAAATATAGTTTAAACATATTCTAATTTTTGAATTGTTTACATGGTTCATGATTAAGTATGATCTATTTAGTATAATTTCAGATAAACTACCTTAATAAATCAAATTTTAAAATATGCTGGTTAAACTTGCCTGACTAAAAATTGCCGCACAAACCCAAAAAACGCAAAATAAAATAAAATAAAATAAAAGAATAACTAAAGATAATTAGAACACTGTAGAGATATAATTATACAAACATGTTCAGATCGAAAATCGTTTTAATTGACTTGTGGACCAAAGAAACATAACACGATGGAAACCAAGATGAAGATGGAAATAGAAATGTAGATATATGTTAGTTGTCTTGAAAAGGTGAGACATACATTACACACATTCCTTCTTTCCCTGTGTTTTTCCATACCAAACTCAGTGACTGTGTGATAATGGCGACTTCTTGTAGGTAAGTGTGAAAATCAATCTTGTTGGCCGTACACTAACAAATATGCTTCCCTCAAACCAACCAACCTACCAACCTACCAACAACAACAATGATATCGTTTTGACCATGAAAATATAATTTTTTGTTTAGGGTAGAGTGAAGGTCAATAATTTTCTCTTTAGGTCGCCTTACAACAAGAAGATAACTCCAAAGAGCTTTGACTTCATGCACATTGTCTTATACAATAGTTATATAAGCTAAATTAAGTAAGTAACTAGTTGAATAGAGTACAAGTGTGTGTTTAATAAGAAAGTGGTAATGTGTTGATTCGTTGTGGTGGAAATTAAGCAATTAAGCAGTTGAATAGAATGTAAGTGTGTGTTTAATAAGAAAGTGATTTATATTTTGTTGTCGTTAATTTATATATGTATTGTATGAGAGAAACAAATAATGATTGGGGATAATGTGTTATTTGTTGTGGTGGAAATTAAGTAATTAAGTAGTTGAATAGAGTATAAGTGTGTGTTTAATAAGAAAGTGATTTATATTTTGTTGTCGTTAATTTATATATCTATTGTGTGAGAGAAAAAATAATGATTGGGGTAATGTGTTGATTTGTTGTGGTGGAAATTAAGTAACTAAGTAGTTGAATAGAGTATAAGTGTGTGTTTAATAAGAAAGTGATTTATATTTTGTTGTCATTAATATATATATATATATATATATATATATATATATATATATATATATATATATATATATATATATATATATATATATATATATATATATATATATATATATATATATATATATATATATATATATATATATATATATATTGTGTGAGAGAAAAACTAATGATTGGGGGTAATGTGTTGATTTGTTGTGGTGGTTTTTTTGGTTTGAGACTTTATTGCTATTTGATGTTATAGTTGTATTTTTATTTTTGGTTGAGCTCTATGTAAAGGGTTGGGGTTCTTTGAAAATCACAAGGTTACTTCTAATAAAAATTGATTAGGATAATGTGACAAAACTATGTTAAGAGAATTGTTGTTATAAATAGGATCATATTACAATATCCTAGTGTTAGATATTTATATTATATACACTAGTCTATCCAATGTAGTTTAGTTTTATATTAGGAGTTGTAGGCTTGTGTGTATAGAAAATCTAGTCATTAAAGATGAACAAATTGCTAAAGACATGCCACGCATACAACATAGATGCATATCTAGTAGTTTGATGCAGAGATGCAGCGTGTATTTATGCTAAATTTAGCTTTGGATGCTCTTCAACCAAATAATTATATGAGGTGATTCTTGTTACCAATTAAATTCTAATGTTCAAGGAATAACCTTTAAAAAGTTCATTGTTACTAAATTCAAGTTTTTCACATGTAGGATAATAAGATAACAAGTACTTTCAAGAAGGTTTGGAGCAATAGATTTTGAATTTTGAATTTAGAGGACTAGGTCACATCACGCACTATATTTCATAGACTAAGTCATACCATATGTCCTAGTTAGCATGTAGATAGCCTACATCTTATTTTATATAAAAAAAAAATTAGTATTCGTATTATAATCATATTTTAGATAGTTTATTATTGACTTATTTAGTTGAAAATAACTAAGATGGACTAAAATTATTGAATATGGGTAATTTTTTGTGTTAGCTAATGCAAATGAACATAAACAAAGAACTAAACTAACTAAATCTACTCATACCTCCCATTGAGCTAGAATGGAGGCACCCAACTTAATTGATGTGCTAATTTGATTTTAAAATGTGGACAATGCTCTCCAAAACATAGCAATGAGATTCACCAAAGGATTGGACTAGATGGAAGATGAATGATGGATGATGGATGAGATTAAATGAAACCTAAGTGAAAATCTATATGCAAGATAATAGATTTACATGTAAACACTAAGATAAAATGACACAAAACTAAACTGTGACATGAAACACCAAAGAACACTAGATTGCAAATGGACTTCTAAGAGCTCTCAAATGATTTTGGCATGGTAACAATGCAATTGAGAATTGGATGAATTTCTTGAGGAGAGGCTTGTATTTATAAGATTAAGAGGGAAATAGATTATTGAGATTTGAGTTTGAAATGAAGGGATAGGATTTGTTTGGATTGATGAGGTGGATGCCAAGTAGGCAAGGGGTTGGCCATACAAGAGGGGTGAGTTTCTCACACATGTGTGAGCAACTTTGAAAAGGATGGGAAATAAATGCCAAGTGGGAGACAATGTAAGACTAGGGTGCCTCAAGGTGTCTATGGGAGACAAATGTATGAGAGGAAGGTATCTATTTATGGAAAGTTGGTGAATTTGAATTTGGGAATATGCTCACACATGTGTGAGATAAATTTAAAAAATGAGGAAAATGTTAATGAATGTAGGAATTAATAAATTATCTTAATTAATCAATTAAGAGGTTTAGGGTGACATGATGGGTTTTATTCTGTGGGATTTATGCTAGGATTAAGTTTAATTAATTTAGAATTAATTAAACTGTGAGATTAGGGAAAATGGGCATTATTCGAATAAGTAAATTACTTGAATATTAGATAATGGTAATAATATAATTCATTAATTATAATTAATTACACTATTAGGTTGACGTAGTCCAAAGTTAGAGGATCTAATAAAGTATTGTCCAAAATTGTAGCCAAACACCAACAATACGGAATAACACAACAAGATAATGCTTCAAATAGAATTTTCATTAAACATGGCCTGTTGTAAGGCCTTCTGGGTTAGGGCCAAATACAATCACTTACAAAAGTATTTATGCAACCTCCTAGCTAGTTCAGCTTTGAAACACATTAGCAATTGATGGAAACCCTAAGGCAAATCTAAAATTGAGCTTGCAAGCCACCAAGCAATCTCCTTGTCTCCAAGAATGCAACCACTAGCTCTTCTATTACAACTATCAGATAAACAATCTAATCTTCAAGATCTCACAGGATCAAATTGCTATCCTTCTCAGCTACTTCCACTGACTAACTCTAATCTGCTAATATCCTTAAATACATTTCCTCAACCACAAGTCAACTGGAAGAAATAATTAACTCCTAATCCAAGTCAACTTCTACTACAAACAAATATTAAATGCAACAATGGTCGGCTCACAAATAGCCTTACAAACATTTAATTCCCCATGTTGGCCTCTAGATCCACATAGGAGAAAACAACACAAGCTAACAACATTAAATACACCAAGTCAGCCAACCAAAACTCCAAGAACTCTAGTTAGTAAACCAGAACTACCGAGCATCAGTAAAAAAATTGAGAATGTCAGGCATCACCAAGAAAGCACATGAATCAAGCACCACCAGCTCGTCGAGTACAATTTCCACCAAGTGCCAAAGGTTTTACCGAGTTCCTTCAGTGAGTGAGCCTCTTCAATAACCGAGATCATCGATTAAAGCTACAACCGAGTAACATAGAACCATTTCAATACACCACCATGTAGATTTGTCGAGTACCCTAGAATGCCCCTGCATCAAACACCCCAAGTTTGAAAATATGTTCTCATAGGCCGGAAGAACATCTTCTGGGATTCAACACATAAACCCTGAACTGGTTCTTTAGATACAAGCCCTTCAACTCTTCACCTTCCATACTCTTCTACTTCCTTTGTCTTTTCAAGTCTTTCCTTGATAAAACACATGTCTGTTCTCCATACTGATCAGTCCTTTCAAAAAATTTCAACTCATCTTGGCTACCAAAGCTCAAGTTTCTCCTACCAAGTGTTGTATCCAGCAAAGGCATCAAGGAAAGCTTCATGTTATTCTTCTCAATAGTAAACACATTCTTTACACAATCATACATAGCTTTGAAATCATACTGCCAAGGTCTACCAAGCAATATGTGACAACTATTCATCTCTGCAATATCACACAACAATTGAGCCTTATACTAGTCAATCTGAAAATCAACAAGACATTGCTCCCTCACTTCTAGAGTATGAACATCTTGCAACCAACCAATCCTATAAGGATAAGGATATCTCACCCTCTTCAAACCAAGTTTCTGAACCATATCCTCAGCTACAAGGTTATCATGTACTACCACTATCCACAATCACATCACAAAGTTTACCTCTTGACTTGCACTGAGTTCTGAACAAATTACTCCTCTGACAAGGTTCCACCCTTGCACCGAGAAATGTTCTTTGAACTAGCAAGTTCTCAGATTCAAGTTCATTCTGAATGTTCTCATTCACTACAACATTCCTTCGATCACCAAACATTTTCTATGTACACTCAAAAGATCCATGTCCTTCACCACAATTTTAACAAGTTCCTTTAAAGATAACCCTCATTATCTTCTTTTTTAGCTCCATGGGTTTCGGTTCATCTTCAACAGTCAGTTTATTCTTCACCGAGTGATCAAGCTTCTCCTTCCCTTGGGAATTACCATGTTGTCTCCATTTCAACTTATCTTCTACCTTTAGAGCATACTGATAAGCATCCTCAACCGAATCAATCTTTAGCATACCAAGCTCATCCTAAATATTGAATCTCAAACCATTTACATACCGAGCTACCTTTTCTTTACCAAGTTCTCTGTGTCCAGACTGAATAGTCAACTTATAGAACTCCTCGATATAGTCCTCCACAGTCAAATCTTTTTGCTTCAAATTCTACAACTTCTTAATCAAGTCAAGCTCATAGTTGGCAGGTATGAACGTAGATTTCAATTTAGTCACCTTCATCTTCTCTATCTCTTTGCAATTATTTCCACCAAAGAGCAGCATGTCCTTTCAAATTTGTTTGTGCCAATATTACTCTAAGAGGATCTTCAATTTCTTCAATCTCAAAGAAATCTTCTAATTCACCAATCCAATCAATCAAATCCTCAAGTCTCAAAGTACCAGAGAAAGTAGAAACTTCCATTCGGTAACTAGTACTTAACCGAGTTTTAGATCTATGCAACTAACTGGTTTTGTCTTCACCAGATCTATCTCTTCAGTCATCTCCACTAGATCCAACAGCTTCCTCATAACCATCTTTAGTACCAAGATTCCTCGGGATACCAGAAATATCCCTCATGACCTTAGCGATCATGTCATTCCATCTTAGATCTAAAATTAACTTTAACTTTCTCTATAATCTTTGATTCCGTAGCATCACATAGATCTAAAATCTCTCTAGGGTCTAATCTTCTTAGAGGCATCCTTCAAGATCTTCGAAAACCCAAGGCAAAAAATCACCAACCAAGGTCTTGGTGCAAACTGCCTCAACTCAAAGATCAGTTTACACTGAGGTTAGAGGATCCAATAAAGGACTGTCCAAACTTGTAGCCAAACACCAACAATGGGGAATAACACAACAAGATAATGCTTCAAATATAATTCTCATTAAACATTTCTGGTTGGAAGGCCTTCTGGATTAGGGCCAAATACAATCACTTACAAAAGTATTTCTGCAACCTCCTAGCTAGTTCATCTCTGAAACACATCAAAAATTGATGGAAACCCTAAGGCAGACCTAAACTTGAGCTCGCAAGCCACCAAGCAATATCCTTGTCTCCAAGCATGCAACCACTAGCTCTGTTATTACAACTGTTAGATAAACAATATGATCTTCAAGATCTCATAGGATCCAATTGCTATCCTTCTCAGCTACTTCCACTGACTGACTCTAATCTTCTAATCTCCTTAAATACATTTCCTCAACTACAAGTTTTCTAGAAGAAATAATTAATTCCTAATCCAAGTCAGCTTCTACTACAAACAAATATTAAATGCAACAACAGTCAGCTCACAAATAGCCTTAAAAAAATTTAATTCCCCATGTCAGCCTCTAGATCCACATAGGAGAATACAACACAATCTAACAATATTAAATACACCAATTCAGCCAACCAAAACTCCAAGAACTCCAGTCAGTAAGAACTACCGAGCACCAGTCAAACAACCGAGCACTAGTAAAATAATTGAGCACTCTAGGCATCACCGAGAAAGCACGTCAACCAAGCACCATAAGCATCGCCAAGTACAAGTTCCACCGAGCGCCAGAGGTTTTACCGAGTTCCTTCATCGACCGAGCCTCTTCAATAACTAAGACCGTCAGTTAAAACTATAACCGAGTAAAATAGAACCATTTCAACACACCACCATGCAGATTTTTTGAGTACCCTAGAATGCCCCCGCATCATAGGCTAAAGAAGGAAATATAATTAATTATCCAAATTCATTATATGTAACGCTTAAGTAGTTAATTAAATAAAAATTCAATTAATCACATGGACATGTTGTAATACCTCTCCTATGGTGATACTTAGACTTTGCTGATTTGGACATTTTTATTATGATGGTCAGGACTATACATTTACATTTATGTTTTGTGAATGATGATATGATGGATATGGTCATTTATGGTTATCATTTATATGTTTATGAGATTAGAAAACCATCTATTTTTATATGTTTTATGGATCTAACCCAATGATTTGAATCTAACCATTATCATGATGTTTTATGTTTCATGGATATGTGTCAGATGTGTTTTCATGACTCAGGACGAAGTCATAGTTACTCACTTAGTTGAGGTCCACATGATGTATCGATCTTGGTCATCTGCTTGCATATATTTGATTTGTATATCCATATGTATATATATGTCTCTCTTCTTGGTGATGCAGGATTGCAGGTACCGGGTATCGTCTCCACCTGGCTTCACAGGTCTGAGCGATCCCTCAAAATCCTTGATCATTCTTGTTGTTATGGAGATATCACCAGGTTCCACAGGAAGAAACTTCACCTTTGATCCTTTTATCCTTAGGTGGGAAGTGCCAAGTCAGTCCCTTGTGTGGATATATTATGTGATCTCTTAGTTTACTGGTTTTGTGGGTCTTGTAGTTAGTCTCTTGTCTTTTGTATTCATTGTGAATGAAGTTTTGAGTATAGTGGTTCTAGTTGTCTTTATGGTACGTTCAATTCTATTAGTAGATTATCGATGTGAATTTGAGGGTATGATTTAGTAATTTATCTTTATTATTAGCTACTTATGTACTAGCAGCTCTTGTTAGGAACGAGTTAGTATGTGATTGAAATATGTGATTTTAATATCAATAATAATAAAGAATTTTATGGTATTATCTTTATAATATCCATAATAACAAAATGTCTATGGCAATAAAAATAATAATAAATATTTTTAATAATAGTGGAATGTTTCACCTTGTATATATATCACTATTGCATTTTGTAAAGAATATGGATTAAGTGTGTAAATAATAATATGCTTTATAATAATAATATTATGTTTGCAATAATATTTATAATAATAATAATAATATATGTACACATAGGCATATGGGTGCACACATATGCATATGCATACATATATTTATATAATTATTGGTGAGTAAGTAATTATTACATTCTATTAATGAATAATTAGATTAGTTAATGATATGGTTGTAAATAATAATAATTATTATTATTAACTTCCCTAAAGTAAAGGAAACATAAATTTGATTACGGTAATAGATTATAGTTTTATTAAAAAAAATTATTTATCCCTTTACGGGAATGGTTTTACAAATTGTATTGTTAACAAATAACTGGTGGATAGTTGCATCGGTTGGAGTACCTGTGCAACTACTCCCCAATCTATATACAGGAAAGACTTCCTGTGTGAGAGGGAGTTGGAGGAGAGTTGTTTCGAGAACAAGATAACAAGATTAGTATTATACTAGTAGGAATATTGTATTTGTGAGGAGAGAAATTCATCATTCTCTGTGAGTGGCATTTGGTTATTCTTGGAAGAGGCTGGAGATTGCACCAAGGAGGATTTGAAGGAGTGCTGAAAGGGTTGAGAGGATTGGACTGGTCTTCATAACCGAATCTCCGTAGGACTCCAAGTTGGAATTCATCCTAAGAGTTATCTCTCCTTTGTGATATGAAAAGATGAAAATCTAGTTAAATGTTTCTCTGTATGTTCGTCATTGATATAAATTATAGAATGTTGTGTTTCATATATATCATTGTCCTTGTATTAGTGATTTGAAGAGTAGGAACATGTTGAATGGATTTATTTCCTGTATTGAGTACAAACAAATATTTATGCAATTATAGGAGGTTGTAGGGCCCTTAGCATTCTCCTTGTATTTCCTCTCTTATCTAGAATGTCCATGAGTTCTTTGAGGCTTTAGAACTTCTGTTTCAAACCTACAGTTTCATATTTTTCTTTGCACCACTTTTCTTTGCCCAGATCTAGAACAAATATGTTGGATAGATAGGATGGATTGATGAGCCATTTCTGAAGGGAAACTGGGAGATTTCAAGTGGGTTGTGCTCAGATTAGGCAACCCTAGTTCCCATAATGCCTAGTTTTACCCGCAAGCCAAAGTTGACAGTCGTATTTTGTAGTTTTTGGCAATCAGTCAGTGATGACCGAGTAAGCTAGTGATGACCGAGCAAGTTAATGGTGATCGAGTAAGCTAGTGATGACCGAGTAAGTTAGTGATGACCGAGCAAGTTAGTGATGACCAAGCAAGTCAGTGGTGACTGAGTAAGCTAGTGATGACCGAGTAAGTCAGTGATGACCGAGTAAGTCAGTGGTGACCGAGTAAGTTAGTGATGACCGAGTAAGTTAGTGATGACCGAGTAAGTTAGTGGTGACTGAGTAAGTTAGTGGTGACCGAGTAAGTTAGTGGTGAGCAAGCAACTAGTGTGAACCGAGCAGATTAGTGTTAACCGATGAAAACAGGATTCAGGCTTTATACAATTAAAACATTAAAGTATAAGTTTACATACTTTAATTTCTTATACTTTAAGTTATACTTGTATAAAGGGTTTAGGTACCTTTTGAATTGATTGGGATAGGTTTCAACTTCCTAGGAGTTAAGTTGTAACTTTTAATTTTTAGATTTTTAATAAAATCAGACTTAGTCAAATTTCAGGCTTAGTCAGATATCAGGCTTCGAATGAAATTCATGGAACATTATCTTTTGGTATATAGAACTTTGAGTAAATCATAAATGTGTTCATTCCTTGTTTGGTAGAGGTTATGTTTAGTGCGTTTGGATGCCTTAATAGGGTTAGGATGTGTGTAGGAAGAAATTTAGGGTTTAGGGTTGTCTAAGAAGATCAGGACCATTCTAAACATCCTTAAACGTTCCTAATTTCCCCTAAAACATCCATAAATTATCTTATTATTTTCTACTCTTTGATGCAGTCTTACAAAAGTGTTTATGATATGTTTTTTTACTATGTGTATGATGTGGTTGTGATATGTGGGTTAAGGGTAGAAAACCTAATGACACCTAGTGAGTGGCTCTCAGTGCGGGGCCGGGGCCCTAAGTGGCTAGTACCAGGATAACCGACTAAAGAGTTATTTTAACAAGTGATAATTTAATTAAAACTTATGGGAATGGGTTCAAACTTGTAAAAATATTAAATATGCCTCGCCCATGCCATTAGTGCTAGTAAAGGCTATGGATGGGAGTGGGAGAAGGTGCCTATGTGTAGGTACGATTGAATGGCGCTTGTCTATATGAAAGGCATTCGAAACTGCATGTGCCTACTTGGGGGCCGAGGACCAGAGTGGCTAGTACCAAGACAACCCAAGGGGTGAGGGCTATGTGATGACACTCACTTAGGTTGTTGCTTAGAGTTTCTACCAAGCCTTAGAACCTGTTTGGGGAAAGATTTATACTTGGGCTTTCTTTTCATTTGTTATTTGGGAAAGGTAACCCAACCCTAGGTTTGGCCTAGCTATTCCTTCTTTATGGACCCTGGTGTTTATCTCCTAGCATGGAGGAGTGGGCCTTTGGGTGTCCACGTGGTTGGGTGCTAAACATTTTATCGAGGCATCTTTTGCGGATGCAGTGTTGAAGATTCATGCTTGCTTATGTACCAGTTTTTGAAGAATAAAGGCTTTGTAATTATCTTTCATGATGTAAAGTTATTGTTACCTTCCAAGCGGAGATGAATGTAATGTAATCATTGATGTAATTCAAAATGATGTATTTGAAATGGGTAGACTTAGGAAAAAAAAGGGAAAAAGGGGATGTGAACTTTATGTATAAGATGTATGTTGGAAAAGAAAATGATTTTTAGTTAAGTAGTATGATTTTAATTAGTGATGATTCAAGGAAAGGCCATTGAAGAACAAATGTTTTATTTGCAATGTATCAAATGATTTAGATGGTTCTATTTGATTTAAAGGTTATATTGTTCATAAAGAATACTTAGGAATATAGATGATTTTAAATGGAAAGTTGAAATGAAAGTACTATGTAGTTCTTAATAAAGAATCTTATAGTGATATGATGTAATTTGCTTTGAGAAGTATATCTTGTTGTTAGTTTACTTAATGGAATTAAATGAATCATGCATTAGATAGAAGGGAACCTTGGGAGGAAAGTAAGTTTAAGTTTTGTTCATATAATTGTTTTAAAAATTTCAAAATTTTTCATAAATCATTACTTGGGTTTTTCTTTTATAAAGAGAATCTTTGTTCTCTTCCCCGGTTCCCTTGCGGGGCATGACACATGTTACTATGATTTTAATAAATTCACAAAGGACAATTTTGGATGTTTAGAATTATAAATATAAAAGAGCTTATTAGAAATTAGTTGTTGCATTAAATTGAGATGAACTTACAATATTTAACCATAATCACAAGTTACATAATTCAAAATAAAAAGCAGCATATAAAACTTATTTTTATTTTTAAATTTATGGATAAACTTTAACTAGTGAGATGTTTTAATACATAATATATTATAATAATTTTTTTTTTGAATGATATGAACTAAAAGAAAATATAAATATGGACAAGAAGTTAACGTGAAACATATGAGTTGGAAGAATTAAAAAGGTTATTGGGTTAGCCCACAAAAGTGGTTCCTACTTTTTCCAATGATGGAAAACTGATGTAAAAAAAAAATTCATTTTGAGCCCCTTCATTCGAACATGTATGTTTGAATGAAGGCCATGGGAGCCTTCGTTCAAACACCCCATGCAAGGGTGTTAAAACAAACACCCCACCTTTGTATGAAACCCATATGCAAGGGGCTTCGTACGAAGGGGGTATTCATTCAAATCCCCCTTGGGCCAAATTTTTAATAAAATTTGGCAACGAGAAGTTATTTGCACCTTTTCTTTTTATAATCTTGTGGACCCCCAAGCGTTAGAATGAAGCCTCTGACGTCCTAGCTTGACATCAACAGCCGGTGAGAATTTTTGACATCTTCTGACCATCTTTGATATCGGGTATACATAGTTCCTCCTTTTTTTCTTTTTTTTTAAATTATAAATTATGTGTTTTTCAGTTATCTTAGTTTTTTTAGTAGTTTTTTATTTTATGTTAAATAATTTTTCAAACTTCTTGTTAGAAAATGTTAGAAAACCCTAGTTATAAAACCCTAGCAAGAAAAGCCTGGTTGAAAAATCCTAGCTAGAAAATCCTAGTTAGAAAATATTAGAAAATTATCATTAAAATACTATAAAAAAATGTTTCTTAAATACTTGTTTTTAATTTCTTTTAGTTAGTTATATCAGAAAATGCAGAAAATGTTAGTTTTTAAAGTTGTAGAAAATATTATGTGGACATGTATAGTTAGATATTTAAATGTTTGAAGTTGTTTTTTGATTTGTTAAAATGTTATGTACATATGTTTAAGATTTCTTGTTAGATAATTTTACAAACCCTTTGTTTGAAAATGTTAGAAAACCCTAGTTAAACTAATGTTTGAAAACCCTAGTTAGATAATGTTATAAAATCTTTGTTAGAAAATATTATAAAACCCTAGTTAGAAAACCCTAAATAGAAAACCTTAGATAGAAAACCCTAATTAGAAAACCCTAGTTAGAAAACATGAGAAAATTATTATTTAAAAATATGTTTTTAATTTTTTTTTAATTAGTATATATTAGAAAATGTTAGTTTTTAAAACTGTAAAAGAAAATTTATGTCTAGATGCGTATTTTAGATGTTTAAATATTTAGATTTCTTTCTTATATGTTGAGATGTTATGCATATGTTCTAGATGTTTCCAATTTTTACATAAAACTGTTATACACATGTATAGTTAGACATGTTAAAATATTATCTTAAGACCCCTTAAGTATGTATCCTATAACCTTTTAAGACACCTAGGGCCCCTTAAGACACCTAGAACCCCTTAACTTAGTCCATATTTTATGACTTATACTTGGTTCCTTAATAACCTCTAGATTATGACATAAAACCCTCTAAGAACCATTAGAAGGACCTATTATGACATAATATAACATAATACCCCTTTAAGATGAACTATTATAACACAAGATCCATTAGTAGAAGCTAGTATGACATAATTCCTCATAATATGACCTTTTACAAGATAATTTACCTCTTAAAAGTCCCTATTAATATGACATAAATCCCCTTACGTGACCAATTAGGTGTTGGAAATATAATTGGGAAATGTGATACTGAGAGGGGGGGATGAATCAGATATCACCTACTTAACCATTTTCATAATAAATAAAACTTTTGCATAGCATTAACAATACTTGATCATAATCAAATAACTAACATACTAAGCAACATCCATGAAAGCAATCATAACACAATGATTTTGGTTACCCAGAAACCCTTGAAATGTAAATCTGGGGTGGGGATGACACCCACAAATATTCACTACTGCAGTAATAAATTTGCCTATTAGGGCTTACAAAATTTGATCAAAACTTGATCTACCTTATGAGGGGTCTTCCCTATTAAGAGCTAAAAGACTTATACAGTCTACCTTGCTAAAGGATTTGAAACTTACAAAAAAGTAAGCACTCAGTTAACAGATTACAAAAAGTCTGTTAGGACTACTCGGTTAAGAAATTTACCTTGATACACTAGTTAGAATGTCTCAGTACCTGATCTTTCAGTTTGCACTCTATGCAAATTATAGATCTTCTCTTTACGGTCTTGTGTTGATCTCTCTTATCATATTTTATCTCTATTATGTCCTTTCACTACTTAGCTTGGTCACTGAACTTTGTCTAAATACTTCTCTACAATGAATAATACCTTTCTGCTTATTCCCGTCACATTCGCTATCCCTCACTACTACATTTTAGGGTTTAGATCTTGACCTTATATAATCAACAAAACATCTTCATGATTCAAGAGCTATGGTTCAAATTAATTCCTTTTTCCACTTAAGCCTTACTAATTTTTGATTGGCTCTAGGTACTACATAGGGATCAATGATTGCTAAGTAGATGTGTAATTACCTCTGTAATTATCTCAACAAATAGAATACAAAACATGAATGTCAGCCAAAATAGTTTACCTCGATCACTGTGCCAAAACAAAATCTTATGTCATTCCTGGCTAACTCGGCAAATGTAGTTCCTAATACTCGGCATTTAGTGTACTCAGTATATGTTGATATCTTTGGTGCTCAGTAATCATTGCATATATGACTTGAAAAAACTAGACTCGGTATACTACAAATATACATAGTGACCACAAGTTTACTCGGCAGTACTACTGCTCGATAACTACACATTACATAGCTCAGCCTTTACATAATGACTTGGTCACAATGATGACCAACCATCATGATGAAGGGTGCTCCCCTTAATACCACAAACACATAACAGAAAAAGAGAAACAACAACAATAATATGCAAGAACAGAAAAATTGGCTTCTTATTATCTCCACAAATGTGGAATTACAAACTTTTAGAATTACAATATGCAAAGCCACATGGGCATTCCCTTACAATATTCTATAGGACAAAGCCTCGAACTATTACCTAGATCTACTACCCAGAACTATTCTGAACTGCCTAAGACAATAATACAGCCTTCCTTATATAGGCAATTTTTCACCGCCTGGGAAGGTTCCAGAATTTTAGCCAATAAGGCCGACCAAACTTAGAATTATTTTATTTTACATTTTATTACATCATAGTCGGCTCAAGATAACCTTTGAAACCCGAATAGAAATTTTGAAGAAAATTATTTTTCGCCATTTCAGGTGGCCCAACTTCCGAAGACCATAAGTCATCACCCTTTGACCCGCTCAGCTATTATAACCCCATTTCAAAAATGCCACGAAGCGCTCTACAGGCTTGACCGGTGCAAGCACCTATCACCCAAATTTTTGACCTCATTCGGGGCCTCTAAAGCCTTCAAAACTGAGTTCAAAGTTTTTATACCCTACTGCCAATACCGAAAATCTTCAATATCTTCCAATATACACTTGATCTAGCAATGAAACTTTACTGGCAGACTTATATGACCAAAATGAACCTCCAAGAAAGAAATCAGATCATTCTGAGCACATACGAAAATTACCAAAAATAATAACTTTCCATAAATAGCAGCTCTGCACAAAATAACCCTTATTGAATATAAAAACATAAATATTTTTGGGCGATGCAAGATTGCTCTTACACCCAGGATGCTCCTGCATCAGACACCCGGGGTAATTTGAGAAGTGACCCTGTCACGACTCAGGTGTGTAGAGGAAAACCAAGACGGTTAACCTCCTCCTTTGTTAGCCATGATGAATCTTCAACAGGTAGTCCTTTCCACTTGACCAGATATTCTTCATATGTCCTGTTCCTTGTGCTTCTGCCAACACGACTATCCAATATATCTTCAATCTCCTTAGTGTCTGAACTAGTTGCTGGGATACTCCACTGTGCTGCTGTGATCTCATCTTCAACACCTCCTTCATGATACTCTGTCAGATCTGAAATGTTAAACACTGGTGAAATATTTAGCTCAGTAGGCAATTCTACCTCATATGCGTTTCCTGAATCATGTTTCTTCAATATCTTGCATGGTCCAAACTTCTTCATTTTCAGCTTGTTATATGTACCAACTGGAAACCGCTCCTTCCGCAAATGAACCATGACTTCATCACCGACCTGAAATTTCTTATACCTCCTTTTCTCATCTGCCCTAACCTTATACTGTGCGTTCATCCTGGTAATATGCTTCCTCACCTCTTCATGGATGTTCTTCAAGTGTTCTACAAAATCCTCAGCTTCAGCACTACTTATTTCTCCTTTATCTGTCTTCCTCAATTCAGATGCATTTCTTGGACTACTTCCATATACAATCTGGAATGGTGATTTACCAGTGCTCCTGTTGACAGAATTATTGTATGCAAATTCTGCCTGTGGTAAAATCAAATCCCATCCTGTTGGCTTATCTCCAACCAAACATCTCAGCAAATTTCCCAAACTCTTATTCACCACCTCTGTCTGTCCATCAGTCTGTGGATGATGTGATGAACTAAAATTTAAATCTGTCTTCAACTTCTTCCACAATGTACGCCAGAAATATCCAACAAACTTAGTGTCCCGATCTGAAACTATGGTCTTTGGCAAACCATGAAGTCTCACTACTTCTCTGAAAAATAATTCTGCTACATGAACAGCATCATTAGTCTTCTTGCAGTGAATGAAATGTGCCATCTTTGAAAATCTGTCAACCACCACAAAAATTGAATCATGTCCCCGCTGTGTCCTCGGTAAACCAAGAACAAAGTCCATACTGATATCCTCCCAAGGCTTCTCTGGTACAGGTAATGGCTGATACAACCCTGTATTCTGCTTCACTCCTTTCGCCATCTGACATACTCTGCAACTCTGTACAAACTTCTTCACATCTTGCTACAACTGTGGCCAATAATAATTCTCACCAACCAAAGCAAGGGTTTTATCATGACCAAAATGTCCAGCCAATCCTCCACTATGCTTCTCCTTGATGAGATTCTCCCTCATAGAACTTCATGGAATGCACAACTGACTCCCTCTGAATAGCATATCATCCTGGATGATGAAATCCAACCATTTTGTCCTGTCTAGAGTAACAGGTTCTGTACAAGCTTTCCAAGCTTCACCAAAATCAGGATCCTCTGGATACAAATTCTTGAGTTCCTTCAACCCAACCACTTCAATCTGCATTTTTGTCAGCAATAGTTGCCTTCTGCTAAGAGCATCTGCAACCCTATTAGACTTTCCACTCCTGTGTTTCAAAACAAATGTATAACTCTGCAAAAACTCAACCCATTTCAAATGCCTTTGATTCAATTTTCCTTGACTATTCAAATATTGCAAAGCTTGATGATCAGTATACAAAACAAACTCCTTAGGAAGCAGATAGTGTCTCCACTTCTTTAATGCCTGAACTATAGTATAAAATTCCTGATCATAAACAGAATACTTCCTCTTGGCATCATTTAACTTCTCACTGAAATACGCAACAGGTTTACCTTCTTGGCTCATAACAGCTCCTATTGTAGTACCACTAGCATCACAATCTACTTGAAACACCTTATTAAAATCTGGAAGTGCTAAAACTGGTTGTTCTATAACTTTTTGTTTCAACAATTGAAAACTTTTTTCTGCCCCATTTGTCCACTTAAACTCTTTTCTATCCCCTCTCATTGTTTCAGTCAAGGGTCCACAAATACTGCTAAAATTTCTGATAAACTTTCTGTAAAAGCTAGCTAGACCATGAAAAGATCTTACCTCAGTAGCACACCTTGGAGTAGGCTATTCAAGGATAGCCTGTACCTTCTCTGGGTCCATTTTTAGACCTTCTGTTGAAACTACAAATCCCAAATACAATAACTCTTTCTTCACAAAACTGCACTTGTTCAAATTAATCAAAAATTTCTCTTCTCTTAGCTTCTCAAATACCATACGAATATGCATCATATGCTCCTCCAATGTCTTACTAAAGATCAAAATATCATCTAGGTAAACAATGACAAACTTACCCAGAAATTCTTTCAGAACCTCATTCATGAGCCGCATGAAAGTGCTCGGTGCATTGGTTAGCCCAAAAGGCATGACTAACCACTCATACAGTCCTTCCTTTGTCTTGAAGGCAGTCTTCCATTCATCTCCTTCTCTGATCCGAATCTGATGATATCCACTTTTCAGATCTATCTTTGAGAAATACACAGCTCCACTCAAACAGTCCATAATATCATCCATTCGTGGCAATGGAAACCTATACTTGATTGTGATCTTGTTTATTGCCCTAGAATCTGTACACATCCTCAATTCTCCATTCTTCTTTGGTGCTAATACTGCTAGTACAGCACAAGGACTCAGACTCTCATGGATCAATCCTTTCTGTAACAGTTCATGTACTTGTCTGTTCAACTCCTCACTTTCTGCAGGTGTAATTTTGTGTGCTGCCTTATTCGGCAAACTCGCTCCTGGAATCAAGTCCATCTGATGACTGATCTTCCTGACTGGTGGTAATTCATCAGGCACGTTATCGGATACAATATCCTGAAACTCATTCAACAAATCTGCAACTTCGACAAGAACATCTTCTACTTCCTCTTTACCAACTTTTGGAATTAAAGCAAAACATACATGCTCATGCCTCATACCATCTAGGAATTTCCTTCCATCAACAAATGTTATTCTTGCATTACCACATACCTTTTCTTCGGTCTCCTTCAATGGTTTTAGCTTATGTCGCACTCCATCCTTTGTCAGGGAATAGGTATTCGCACGACCATCGTGTACAGCACATCTGTCAAACTGCCATGGTCTACCCAATAACATATGACATGCATCCATAGAGATGATATCACATAGTACCTCATCTTGGTATCCGCCAACCTTAAACTTTACTAGGCATTGTTCATTGACCATGACCTTATGGTCATCCTGTACCCAGGCAATCCGATATGGATGTGGGTGTTTCTGTCTCTTGAGCTTCAACTTTGTCACCATCTCTTCTGACACCAAATTGTTAGTGCTTCCACTATCAATGATCACATCACAACATTTACCTTCACACTTGCACCTGGTGCGAAACAGGCTCCTCCTTTGCTCAGGTTCATTCTCACCACTCAACAGGACTCTTCTGTTAATCAACGTTTCTCCTCTTTCAGCATCTTCAGAATTTGATGATCTGGCATCTTCATCTACATGTGCAACTCTGGCCTGGCCTTCATTTCTCCTGTCTATTTTGCCTTGGTGCTGAGAACATTCAAATGCCCTATGACCTTCCTCTCCACAGTGAAAACATGTTCCACGGAAGCCTCCTCTTCCAGATCCTTGTCCTCTTCCTCTTCCTCTTTGATCTCTATTATTCTGATCTTGGAAGTGATTGGAATTATTTCCGCGCTAATTCTGACTGCTACTAGCCTCATCCTTCTTTTTCGAATCTTCATTTCGGCCACCATATGACCGTCCACCAGATCGTCCACCGCGACCTCTTCCATTTTGTCTGCTCTCAAACTTCTTGTTCAGCTTTTCCTCTACTTTTAGGGCAAATTGGTATGCCTCCTCAATACTATTCATTCGAACCAGATTCAACTCCTCCTGAATGCTTGGCCTTAACCCATTAAGGTATCGGGCAACTTTCTCCTTATCAGCTTCTGCATGGCCTGTTCTGATGAGGAGTCGATAGAACTCCTCTGTATACTCCTGAACAGATCTTCCTGTTTGTTTCAAACTTTGCATTTTCTTTAGTAGATCAAGCTCATAATCAACAGGAATGAACTGTCGCTTCAATTTATCCACCATCCGATCCCATCTTGTGATTTTATCTTTCCCTCTTCTATTTCACTCCAATTGAATTTCTTGCCACCAGATCTTCGCATGACCTTTCAGTCTGGCCTTCGCAAATTTGACCCTATCAGGATCCTCAACATCTTCATACTCAAAATATTCCTCACATTCATTGATCCAGTCGATCAATTCCTCTGGGTTAAGATTTCCAGAAAATGTAGGAACCTCAATCTTAGGTCTTTTCCCAATCTTGGAAATCGCTCGAAAAAGTCTTTCTTCCTCATGGTTCACAATTTCAGCTTCTCCTTCTTGATATTCTTCTTCGGCTTCATCCTCGCTTTCATCTCTGACATTAAGATTCATTCCTCTGCAAATCTCTTCTTGCAATGCTCGCACTTGTCTCTGCAGCTCTCTAACCTCAGGTGTTACAACACCAGCTCTTCCGCCATGTTCCCTTCGTGGAGGCATTTTCGCGATGCGCGCTGAAACCCTAGCCACGGTCCTGGTGCAAACTGCCTCACAGTCGGTGATCTGTTTACACACTCAAGAACTCCTGCTCTGATACCACCTGATGAAGGGTGCTCCCCTAAATACCACAAACACATAACAGAAAAAGAGAAACAACAACAATAATATGCAAGAACAGAAAAATTGGCTTCTTATTATCTCCACAAATGTGGAATTACAAACTTTTAGAATTACAATATGCAAAGCCACATGGGCATTCCCTTACAATATTCTGTAGGACAAAGCCTCGAACTATTACCCAGATCTACTACCCAGAACTATTCTGAACTGCCTAAGACAATAATACAACCTTCCTTATATAGGCAATTTTTCACCGCCTGGGAAGGTTCCAGAATTTTAGCCAATAAGGCCGACCAAACTTAGAATTATTTTATTTTACATTTTATTACATCATAGTCGGCTCAAGATAACCTTTGAAACCCGAACAGAAATTTTGAAGAAAATTATTTTTCGCCATTTCAGGTGGCCCAACTTCCGAAGACCATAAGTCATCACCCGTTGACCCGCTCGGCTATTATAACCCCATTTCGGAAATGCCACAAAGCACTCTACAGGCTTGACCGGCGCAAGTGCTTGTCACCCAAATTTTTGACCTCATTCAGGGCCTCTAAAGCCTTCAAAACTGAGTTCAAAGTTTCTGTACCCTGCTGCCAATACCGAAAATCTTCAATATCTTCCAATATACACTTGATCTGGCAATGAAACTTTACTGGCAGACTTATATGACCAAAATGAACCTCCAAGAAAAAAATCAGATCATTCTGAGCACATACGAAAATTACCAAAAATAGTAACTTTCCATAAATAGCAGCTCTGCACAAAATAACCCTTATTGAATATAAAACCATAAATATTTTTGGGCGATGCAAGATTGCTCTTACACCCAAGATGCTCCTGCATCACATCATTGCCTAGATAAATGACTAAGTGTGGGTCACTAATAGTCAACAAAACTATATAGATCTACAATTTCCCCTTTTGACATTGGTGGAAAAAACACTTTGTCATGACATTACATCTGTATTTACAAAAATATGCAATATAAGAAAAATACTCCCCCTGAGATATATATACATTCAAACTTTTCAAAATTGTACCTCCCTTTGTCATGTCATGTCATTTTACTTCCCCCTTGATTTTGACACAATGAATGTCTTCTGGAGTGGGGATCTCAAAGTGCTTCTCCAGAAATGGTTGTGTAGCGTCATAACCATGTGTAGTGCAGTTTCCCATCCTCCAGCAGCAATAGTTAAAACTTTAGACTGCACTTCTAGCTTGGTAGCTAGATTGATTAGGATCTCGGCAGTAGACAGATTCAAATCCCTCTGGGTTAAGTCCTTCGCCTTGACCAACTTTCTCTATATTGCCTCCAGGTGAGGTGTTAAAATTGTTTTCATAGAAAGTAGGTGAGATCTAATCTTTCCATCATTAGCCATCAGTTTGGCTATCTTTCCTTGTGTATGCATGATCTTGACATAATGGTTGGAATTGTTTTATGCATCAACACTTAAGGACTAACTAGTGGATTTGAGTTCTTGTTGTAGTTGATCGATCAATCATTGGTTCTCCTCAGTGAACTATTCTATATTGAAAAGTTTGGTGAGAAAAGAGTTTGCATTTACAATTACTTCTTCGGTCTCTACTACCAAAGTGGAAAGTGCGACCTGTTTCACTATGATCTTGGCTGATACTTTCTCCAGCATCTTGGTCTCAAACTTTCTTTCCGACCACTCAAATAACTTATCACTGGCACTGCTTGCTTCATTATTCACCTTCTGAACAATATGTACAAGTTGTTCCAGTATGGGAGTGGAACTGTTTACATCTAACAACTCATAAACATCATTGAATATATCTTTAATTTCATATAGAGCCTATTTCTATTGATGTTCTCTTCTCAATTCTTCTTGTCTTCTTTTCCTTGTCAATAAATCTTTAATATCTACATCTTCTCATAAGATAAGTTATCAGAATCCCATTTAGGAATAACAATAACTTCATCAATGGTTACCTCTGGTGAAAAGACTTCCATTTTCTACTTGAGTGCCTTCTTCGGTGTGCTCCCACTCGACATCTGTACAAGAGCTTGTATGGCTTCTTGTTCTATAGGCTCATGTACCTCAATAGCCTCAATAGCTTTATCTTTTCATTCTTTTCCTTATGTTCCTTTATCCTCCACATGATGACTAGTAGCCTTTTCTTCTAACTTCTCTTCTTTTTCTCGGTGTATCTCCTCGGTAGATGTGGGTTGAATAACTGGTGCTGGATTATCTAGTTCCTTGGTAGTACTTGTACTAACTAACATGTCAACTATAACAACTTTATATTTGGTAGGGGTAGTGTTACCAGTTGATGTCCCATCAATTGTTGGATAAGCTTTGACTTGCAAAAGTACTGTGCTACTACTTGGCAAAGATGTGTCTTTTTCTTTCTCAGCCTGTATGTCTTCCTCGATTAATACTAGATTCTTAACTGGGGTATCCTCTATGATATCAACAATGTGTACTTTAGGTTCCTTCTACATTTCTTCTACCATAGGAGCTTCTGTCTCTGGAATGGGTGATTCCATTACACTTGGTTTTGTTTCAGGCTCGGCATCCTTAAATGTACTAGCACCATTGTCTCCATCTTTGTCAATCAACAATCCAAATACTATCTTCCAAATCTTGACACTTTCCTATACAACATCCTTAGCCTTGTGTTGAAGGATTAAATAAGCTTTGAGCTTAGGATCAAATTTGGATTGGTGTTTCTCCATAGTTTTTCTAATGTTGGTAGGGATGAGACTTGATTCCACTTGTGCTAAGGTGCTCTCCCTTATTATTTTTTTTGTATTAAGAGCATATTCCCATTTTTGTGCAACCATGTTGCTTAGCTCCTTAGGGATTTAGTTCTCCAATTGAATAGGTAACATCTTGAAAGTGCAAAGCATTTCAAGAATAGCATCTTCAACTTTTTTCTTCTCTCCTATACTCAGACTTTCAAACTTTAATTCTTTCAAGTCATCCACTCCTACAAAGTTTGTGATTTTGTGGCATATTTCATCCATAGTAGTTCTAACATCTTGCAATGCAATCTTCTTCTTCACCTCTTCATCACTTTCAGTTTCTTCATCATCTTCTTGTACCAACACAAGTTTTCTTCTAGGCCTTTTGTTTGCCTTACTTGGCACTGCCTTAGGTTGTCCAGGTTTTCACTTACTGGATGCAGGGGATATCTTAGGAGTTTCAGCAGCTACTCCCTTTGTTCTAGGCCTCATCACAAGTGTCGAAGATACTTTAGGTTTCAGTATTCTTTTCTTGGTTGGGGGCTCGACAATCACTAGTTTCTTTCCTTTCTTTTTTCTACTAGAGTTTCTTCTTCTTCTTCTTCACTATCACTAGATTCACTTGGTTCATCTTCTCCCAAACCTTGGGAATTCTAGTGGAGCATCCTTTTCCAATTCTTTCACATATTTCTTCACACTCTTTACTATCTTCTTTCTTTTCCTCTCTAAAGTTGCACCTATTAAACCCATAGAGATTTTTGATTTGGCTTCTTCATATGTACCAAAGTAGGGTGCCATACTATCAATTTCTTTAGCTAAGAGAGCTATTATAGCAGCATTAGCTTCATCTATATTGACTTCATAGGGTAGTGGCATGAGCCATGAAACCCTAGGAAAAACTACTTGTGCATAAGTGAAGTCTACGTCAACTAGAAAGCATATATCATTACTATAATTTTTAACTAATGACACAAGGATTCTACTCCTCTTCCTCATTTTCTTCTTAAATTCAACAAAATAGCTGTCCATCACTCCATTAAAACTATCTCCTATCTAACCTATGAACTCACTGATTTGCACAGTAATGGGTTTCTTCTTGTCCAATATCACACCTCCATGAGTAGGAAAACTCTTCTTTACATAAAAGAATAGATAGATTAGCAAAGAGCCAAACTTACACATTGAATTAATTACAGTCTGGATTGAGTTGAGGTTCTTGGCAAGCTGAGTCAGCTGGAGCTTGGCAAGATCATATGTGTGTCCTTTCTTGATGATTTTCCATGCTTGGTCCACTACCATATAGGGGACACTCTCCAACTGACTAGATTGCTAGAACTTGTGCAAGATAACCCTAACGACAAAGTCAAATTTTGGATTTGTAATGGTAGAGATCATCATTCCATGTTTGTTCCATACCGCTTGTGTGTTTGCCTAAATTTCTTCTTTTCTTGAACACTTCATTGTCCTTTTTCCTTGAATCGTAGGGTAACCAGTGACTCATTGGATCATTTTCTTTGTTATCTTCATGGGTCCATCTTCTAGCCATAGGTGCATGTCATGTACTCAACTCAACACTATTTTTATCCATTCAACTTTAAAATTATTTGGGAAATCTAAGGCATGCACTAACCCTTGTTCAGCAACTGATTTGTACTCTGGCTTCAACACTCCATTAACACATAACTTGTCATAAGCCTCCCTGATCTCATAATCTCCAATTTCCCCAATTTTGCACATATAACATGACCTAATATTGTTCATTATCAACACATTTTCTGGAATTGAAGATAGGGCTCCAGACAAATCTCCTTTAATCACGGATTCCAAAATTGTCTTAAAAGTTCATGGATTGCCAACTTCATTTCTTACCAGTTGTGCATTGAAAACTTCCATCCCTTGATTCTTCACTATAGCAGATAATGATGCCATTTAAATCTTAAAATTTTGAAGAGAAATGTTTTCTCGATAATGTACCTTTTTCTCATAAATATCCTGTAGATGATTTTTGTTGATGGCACACTATATAGATTCATAATCATCTTTGACAAATTGGTTGCTCACACTCTGAATCACTCAAAGAAATCTCAATTCGCTAGGTGAAATGAAATGAGCAGAAACTCTCCGCTTTATAGATCCCAAAAGGTAAAATTAGGGCCTCATAAATGCTCCATACAATATTTGTAAGTGGAATATAGCTGTCTCGACAAACTCATGCTAACCTCAGCTAACACAAGCTCGGTCAATATAACCATTATGACATAGCTTGGTATCTATAGCATCTTGGCCATAATAGGTGCTCAGCATACACTGATAACTTGGCTAGGATACTGACACTTGGCATCAAAAATGAAATTTTCTATTTCGCTCAAATATGTCCTAATGCATCTTTATCTATGCAAATTGGACTTCTAATCAATCTCTATGTTAGGAACTGATGTAAAATAAAGCTTTGTAAAATTCAGTTCCAAACATACCCTCTATGCTTAGTTAGAAGAAGTGTGATCACCTTATCCATTGGATTGGGTGACCTCAGATGTGCTAGCTTCACTAGTGCTTCCTTCTTCTTTCTTCTTCCATGTCTTGTCCATCTGATTTTTCAATTTTTCACAGATATCTTCATTCTGATTCTGATCATTGCTCAGCATAGGTGATCTACAATATTTCTTTAGGTGACCTATCTTATTACATTTGTAACATATCATGCTTCCATTCATCCAGCTTTTGGATCTGTCACTGAAATGAGTCTTCATATAGTTTTCTCCAATGTGTCCATATTTTCCACAGTAATGAAAACTATACCATGTGTTATAATCCCAATTGTATGAGTTATTCTTCATAGGATACTTACTCTGATCATTTGATGACCATCTTGGTTTGGATCTGCATTCAAATGCTCTATGCCCATACTTTTGATAGTTGAAACAATTTCCTTGAAACTTAGGTGAGGTAGGTGGGTTACTAACCTTAGACCTACATTCATGTGCCCGATGTCCATGTTTCTTATAGTTAAAGCAATGTCCATTGAACTTAGGTTTAGAATCAAACATACCATGTTTTCTGCTGCATATGTTGGTTGTGTGTCCTGGTTTTCCATAGTGATGGCATGTGGGCTTGTTGTTCTTTGGTTTAGCATTCTTCTATTCTCCATTCCTTGATGATTCTCCTTCTTTAGTAGATGAAGCATGTTCATTGAGTCCAAGTCCAGATCTATCATCAAATCTTCTAGGTGACCTCAATAGTTCTTCAAAATATTTTGCAGCTTCATTAGGTTTGTTCATCCTTTCATTAAGCTCCTTTTCAGATCTTAGTTCATTCCTCAATTGATCATTCTTAGATCTTAGTTGGTTAATTTCCATATCTTTCCTACCCAACTCTTGATTAACCAGCGGTAGTTGATTTACCATGTCTAGTTGATTATTAGTCAACCTTTTCATGTCACTTGTCCTTTCATCTAATCTCATTGTAATTTGTCTTTTGTCTTCTTTAGCCATAGTCTTATCATCTTTAGCTTTCTTTTTCTACTCAACTACTTCACAAAGTCTGACAGATTAAATTTCATGTTCTCTCTTTAGATTCCCGATGTCATCATTCATTATGGTATTCTTCTCTAGTAACTCTTTTATGGCTTTGTCACTTTCTACAAAGTTCCCATTATCAAATAATCTAATGGTATCTTCTTCTTGATACTATGATTCATTTTGCTGAATAGTAATTTCTTTCCTCTTGCTCAAGGATTTCTTCAGTTCACTTCTTGTTGCTTCCAATTGTTGCAATGCTAGCTGTACATCAATTTTCTGATTCTCTATGACCTCTCCTAACTTATAGACTTCCATCTCAAGATCTTTTTCTTCAAGTGGTTAGACTTCCTATGAGAAACCTTGCAGCTTTGATACCAATTGTTGGAAATATAATTGGTAAATGTGATACTGAGAGAGGGGGGGGGGGGGTGTGAATCAGATATCACCTACTTAACCATTTTCATAATAAATAAAACTTTTTCATAGCATTAACAATACTTGATCATTAACAAATAACTAACATACTAAGCAGCATCCATGAAAGCAATCATAACACAATGATTTTGGTTACCCAGATATCCTTGAAAGGTAAAATTGGGGTGGGGATGACACCCACAAATGTTCACTACTGCAGTAATAAATTTTCCTATTAGGGCTTACAAAATTTGATCAAAACTTGATCTACCCTGTGAGGGGTCTACCTTATTAAGAGCTAAAAGACTTATAAAGTCTACCTTGCTAAAGGATTTGAAACTTACAACAAAGTAAGCACTTGGTTAAGAGATTACAAAAAGTCTGTTAGGACTACTCGGTTAAGAGATTTACCCTAATACACTAGTTAGAATGTCTCAGTACCTGATCTTTCAGTTTGGACTCTATGCATATTACAGATCTTCTCTTTAATATCTTGTGTTGATCTCTCTTATCAGATTTTATCTCTATTATATCCTTTCACTACTTAGCTCCATCACTAAACTCTATCTAAATACTTCTCTACACTGAATAATACCTTTCTACTTATTCCCTTCACATTCACTATCCCTCGCTACTACATTTTAGGGTTTAGATCTTGACCTTATATAATCAACCAAGCATCTTCATGATTCAAGATCCACGGTTCAAATTAATTCCTTTTGCCACTTAAGCCTTACTAATTTCTGATTGGCTCTAGGTACTGCATAGGGATCAATGATTGCTAAGTAGATGCGTAATTACCTTCGTAATTATCTCAACAAATAAAATAAAAAACATGAATGTCAGCCAAAATGGTTTACCTCGATCACTGTACCAAAATAAACTCTTATGCCATTCTTGGCTAACTCAACAAATGCAGTTCCTGATACTCGACATTCACTGTACTCAGCATATGTTGATATCTCTGGCACTCGGTAATCATTGCATATATGACTCAAAAAAACTAGACTTGGTATACTACAAAAATACATAGTGACCACTTAAAGTGAATTATTATGTAACATAAGACCCCTTAAAATTACCTATTATGACATATAAATCCCTTTAAGACCACTTAGGACCAATTATTACCCTTTAATAAGTCCTATGACCACTTAGAACCATGTTGTTGGAAAGTTGGCTATACTAGTGTATATGACTTAATATAGTGTTGTCATTATGGAAACAAAGTAATATAGTAGTTTGGAGTTAGGGAACTTGATGAGAAGATCAAAAATTAGTTAAATGTTGAAGACTAGATAGTGTACAGAGTCCCTAAAGCTCAGAGTATCATCACACATGTGTATGACCAAGTTATGGTGTGCCCCCTAGAAGTTAAGTTGGTTAGACTATATTCATGCTTAGTCTATGAGTGCATGATCAGATATGAAAGTATGAGAAAGATATAGATAGATGAAGTTACACAGCTAGTGTGTGCCAGTGAAGAACGTAGTTAGCAGCCGATTGTTATCATTTTGAGTTGTGGTTATATTCTATTGATGTAAAGGCTATGCACCTATTATAATTAGGTTGCCGACATGTATATATGTTTTTTTGTAAACACACTTGAGCCAATTCAGTTGGAAGCATTGTATAAAATAGGTTTAAGGGCTGACCTAGTTGTTTATTTTGTATGCGCATATAAATATGAGATGCACCCATTGTAATTGGCATGGAAGTTGATATAGAGTTGTAATAAGCAGAGTAGTAGTGTGTGAAGAGACTATAAGATTTATTAGAGCTTTGCAAGAGGTCAAAGCATCAGCGCATCAAAGGAACTGATCTGACAAGAAGTGTCATAATGACAGTTCATCCAGTAGATATAGTGTGTATCTGAGATCAGAAGGTTGTAGCCTTCACCACTTGAGAAATGAGCTCTAGGATAGTGCATCCACTCCCCTAACAAGGACTATTGTAAAAGAATCCTAATAGGGTCTGACCCTTAACAAGGTCTACTATACTTAATACATTGTAAAGCAATTCCTAACAGGGTTAAGGATCTTCTAACAAGGATAACAAAACACTAGTACAAAATATTAGTGGGTGTCAATTCCCACCGAGGTTTTTACCTATTTGGGTTTCCCCATAACCATATTGGTGGTATGTGTTGATTTCATGTTTCATGTTTATATGGATGTGTTATGAATGGGAACACTGAGAGGGGGGGGTGAATCAGTATTTACTGTAATTTAACTTTTTACTTTAATCTTTATGCTAAACATAAATGCTTAAGAACTAAATTAAATATTCACATAAACATGAAACATGAAATCAACACATGAGACCAATGTGGTTACGGGAAAACCCAAATAGGTAAAAACCTCGGTGGGACTTGATACCCGCTAATATTCTGCACTAGTGTTTTGTGATCCTTGTTAGAAGATCCTTTACCCTGTTAGGAGTAGTTTTACAATGCTTTAAGTATAGTAGACCTTGTTAAGGGTCAGAGCCTGTTAGGATTCTTTTACAATGATCCTTGTTAAGGGAGTGGACTCACTGTCCTAGAGCTCATTGCTCAAATGATGAAAGCTACAACCTTCTGAATTTAGATACACACTATATCTACTGGTGAACTATCACTGTCACACTACTTATTAGATCAATTCCTTTGATTTGATGATGCTTTGACCTCTAGCAAAGAACTAATACATCTTATGCTATCTTCACATACCTCTACTCTGCTTATCACAACTCTATTACAACTTCCATACCAAATATAATGGGTGCACCTTATATTCATGTGCTCATACAAAATGCATAAATAGGTTGGCCCTATAACTAATTACAAACAACACTTCCAAATAAATTGGCTTAAGCATTCTAAAAATTATACATTTAAATATTTCAGTAACCTAAATACAATAGGTGCATGGCCTTTACAATATTACATTACAATCGCAAACCAAAATGCTAACTGTCAGCTCCAGGCTCTGTTCTCCACTGGCATACACTGGCTGTGCAACTTCAACTGATTGTAACTTCCACATTTTTGCATATCTACTTATGTGCTCATAGAATAACCATTAGTCTAACAAGATTGACTTCTAGGGTGCATACCATAATTCATTTGTACACATGTGCATTGATGCTCTGAGCTGCTAGAACTCTATACACTATCCAGTCTTCAACACTTAACTAAATTATGATCTTTACACTAAGTGCATTGAATCCAAACTACTATATGACTTTGTTTCCATAATTTAAACACTGTATCTAGTCATATACTTTAGTATAGACAACTTTCCAATAATCTCCCCCTTTTTCATTGATGGCAACAAAGGAATATGGCCAAGTTGCTAACTGTTCCTTTACACAAAAACTTTTGTCTTCTATACATTTTTATACATAATCTTATATCTCCCTATACATATATATACTCCATATTATATACACAACTCCCCCTTTGACATTAATGACAAAGGTGCATGAAAAAACTATATATACACATACTCACTGAGGGAAAACATCTAGATATGCAATCTTGAGGTTCTGGATCTCCTTCTTCCAAAAGGTTATCAGAGAGTTAACTATCTGGAGATGGGCACATAATGCATATTGAAGCTTCTCCATATTCTCCAAGTCACTGATGGGACCATGATCATAAGTTACCATGGTGGCATCAATCTCCTTTATATTTTGATTGAGGATGTCTAAAGAGGGTGCAAGACCATTCCTCAACTGAGTCTGTCTGGACCTTATCCTTGTTATCTCTTTTTCTTCCTTCTCAATCTTGTCTATCTATCATTGGTAGACATTGTTGCACATGTTCACATCAGTGGATGTGTCTGACACTGAATTCTTTACCTACTCAATCATATCTTCTAGTTCTTTTATCTTCTTGAAGTGAGCATCGGTGAGCTTTTCTTAATCCATGCATGCTGCAATGATCCCTCTTCCTTCATCAGAAAACTCTTTCAAGGATGCTTGACTAGACTTAAGAGAATTCAAGTCTAGTGAAAAGTTTCTCATCAACTCATTTAGTCTCTTCTTTAAGTACTTTTCTTCTGCTACTATGGATGTAGGTTCTTCTAAGCTAGAAAAATTCCTTTTAAACTATGAGAGGACTAAACTTACATCATCAACCGAATGTACTTTTAGCACTTTCTTATCCTCTGGTAGCAAACTGTTCAAAATATTCACTGATTCTATCAGGAGAGGATTCCTCATAACTTGTTTTTTTTTTTCCTTCTCCATAGCCAAGATGCTAAACTTAATCAGGTCTTCTTCTTTCCAAGAGTCCAAACTGCTTGTGTTAGGTGTCAAACTTGACAACAATGCTGAGGTGGGAGTGATGGGAGTGTTGTCCATCACTTCTGGTTCTACCTTTGCAAGATCAACATAAGTATCTTCTTCTTTCTTTTCTACCTCTTCTTCTTCTTTCTTATCAGATACATCTTCTATGAGTACTTCTTCTTGCTGAGTGGGAGGTGAATTTTTGCATAAGATTTTAGCTTCTTCAGTACTAACAAATTCTTTCTCAAACTTGTCCAAATCCTTATTAGTAGCTGCCATGGCTATCTCCACATTATCTATGAAAATAGTCCTGCCTTTGTGTGATTTTGAGATGGGCGCAGACTTGTCTACCTCTATTTGAGTTTTTTCTATGGGTGTTGAGACATGAGGACTTGTCACTGGTACATTGAAGGTCTCTACTTCTTTGTCTTGCTTACTAGGTGCATGAGTGATGGGCGCAGTAGGTAGTTTAATGTGTTGTTCTAATAACACCTTTTCAATTGCCTTCTTTTTTTCCTTCATTATTAGCTCATAGTCTTTTTTCATAATGTGTAGAGTCCTCATCTTTGTCCTTAAATGTGGCTTCACTAGATTTAGTAACAATGACCTTTCTTCAATAGAACATACTGGAAGAGTGGAATCAAGAATTTGTTCTCTTATTCTGAAGTCTTCTTCAGTGGCTTGTCTCTTCAAAGTATCCATTATCTCCCATACTTTATCAGGAATTTTTGTTTTTCAATTCAAGAACTATCTTCTTGAACTTTATCATATGTTTGACAATCATCTCATGTATTTCTGATTTGTCAATCTCATAGTAAGTTTCATAAAACTTCCCTACTTGATCAATTCTTCCCTCATCAACAATTCTAGTGGTCAATACTTTAAGGCTTGGTCTGAATCCTGCCTTAGGAGGTGCTTGAATGTTTTTCTTGCTCCTTAATGCTCACAAGGATGGATGAATAGAGCTAGCTTCTTTCTTCCTCTTGAATATAGGCTTATATTTTGGAGAAGTGGCAAGATCAATAGTATCTATGGGTGCAGAAGGAGTATTATCTTCTTTACACTTCTAACTGTCATCTGATTTAGTTTTCATCTTCTTCAACTTAGGATCTTCTTGTTCTTCCTCTGTTGCTACGCCTTTCAATTCTAGGGAAATATTTTCATCCCTTGCTTTATCAGGGTCTGCTTGAGACACACCATGTATTCTCAAGATCTCAGAAGTGACCTTTGCAACCTTTCTTTTAGTTGCTACACTATTAATTTTTGCATCAACTTCTCTAGTCTTGTCCTCATAGGTTCCCCACCTAGGTTCATTAGGATCTTTGGGGGCTGTCAGAAGTACCTGTGCATATGCTTCAAGAACTTGTTCATCTACCTCATAGCCAAGTGGATGAATCCACTTAGTTCTTGGTTCAACAACTTCCATACATGTAGTGCCAGTCTCCACCATAAAGCATATTGAATCCTTATACTTCTCTACAATGCTTTATGGAATCCTATACCTCATCTACATCTTAGCTCTAAAAGTCTTCAATTCCAAAGTGATATAATCCCTTAGTGTACTCTCTATGGATGTTTGGTTGGATATCTGAGGCATGGTAGGAAAGGACTTGTCCAAGTACAAATTTGATATCTTCCCAACAATATGAAGGTACATGTAGATGATTAGGGACCCAAACTTGAATATCTTTATTTTGTCATGTTTGATAGCTTTGATGTTATCTATCAATTGTGCATGCAAGATATCACACAAGTTGAATTCCCCATCTTCCTTCACAAGTCTAATAGCTGATAAAATAGTGCCCGCAAACACACTATTCACTCTATTGGTGTGATGAAATCTGTACCCTAGTACCAATGACATCAATTTGATGTCTTCTTGCTCAATAGGCTCGATGGTCATGCCACACCTATCGCTCCTTGACTTACATAATTGTTCTACCATTTTCCTGACATCCTTGCCCACAGGAAGGATGACGCTTGTTCTAGAAAGGCCTATCATCTCATGAATTAAGTCATTTGTGATTCTTAATGGAACATCTCCAATCCAAAATAGATCATCATGGATCTTGCTCAATAAGATCTTTATCCATTCTATCTCACAGAATTCATATGTCGTAGCATACTCAAAAATAGGGTGATCATTTTATTTGGTGTATTCATCCATGAATGTTTTGTCACATTTCAACATGGTATCCATGTGCACCCTTAACCTATCTAGTCCAACAGGTTCTTTCTTACTGTAGATGTAAGCCCTTATGTCTTCCATATGCATGACACCCATAGACATGTGGGAGAAAGCTCCCTCTAAATCATCTAGGGTGGATTTAAATGGGTGCCTCTTGAAAACATATCTTTTCTTCTTAGAGACATCATAAACAATGGGAGTGGCCATGACTTACTTGTTAATCACTTTCCAACTGAACTTAGAGATAATATGATGGCTTCTGAATCAGCGCAATGAGGTAGGGTTTTGACAACCGATCAAATGCACAGATAACTACAAAAAATCTCTGATAGATCAATCACCAAGACTTCACAACAACTTCCAAGGCTCCTTCTTCTCTCTATCACTCTAAATTTTAATGCAATGAGAAATCAAATGACTTATGTGTACTTTAAAAGTGAAAAATCTGCCATTAATGCACGTCACGTAAACTAGGCTGTCACTTCAAAATTTCAAACTTGATCTCCGCTAACAATCAGCATACACTCCAAAAGCTTAAGTCTAAAGGCTCATACTCTGAGGATGAGTATACTAGCCACGTAGGGGTCTAGAGCTGAATTAGCTCCCCCTATTACCCTAAGGGCCATTCATGTAGATGTAGTGGGTGCATCCATTGGGGATGCATCCAATACATTCTCATCAGTCTTGTCCTTCTTTTTCTTTGACCAAATCATGCTCACATCATCTGAGGCTTTGACAAAGTTAACTTCTCCTACGGGATCCAAAATTGGTTCTTCGGCCTTTCTAGGGCTTCCTTGACCTTATGTCCTTGATCTACATAACCTTGAGATGTGTCCAGCCTTGTTAAAAGAGTGAAAAATGACTGGAGGTCTTATATTCCTCGGTGCATTGACATGAGTCACCATTCTACATTGCTTTGTTGTTTGACCATTATAGTTGCATATCTGGCATGTAACATTCTAAGTACTTCTTACATTTGTCTGGTTCTAATTTCTTTGATCTTGCTGAATTCTATTCTTCTTACTAGTCTTGCAATTCATAGCTCTATGACCAAACTTGTTACATGAATAATAGTAACCATTAAAAGGTTTTACCTCTGTACAGTTCCTTGCAATGTG
Source organism: Chamaecyparis obtusa (assembly GCA_027943335.1). Classification (NCBI taxonomy): domain Eukaryota; kingdom Viridiplantae; phylum Streptophyta; class Pinopsida; order Cupressales; family Cupressaceae; genus Chamaecyparis; species Chamaecyparis obtusa. Next base: position 66,372 of record BSBK01009716.1, read on the forward strand.
TCCATGCTTGTTACAAGAAAAATAGGTGTGTTCTACTTGCTTGCGCTCATTTTTGGGTGGTTCACCATTATCTATGGTTTGATCTTCAGTCTTTTCGACATCAGTAGAGTCCTTTTGTGAATCCTTTCTTGCTCACATATTGTCAATCTGATTTTACGCTTCATTGTATCCAATACAGCCAATGTCTCCTTTGGCTCTCCTTGCATACAATTGAGATTCTATCAAATTAGAACTGGTATGTAATTTGTCAATATGATTCTTTGCTTCTTCCAATTCAGACTCCAAGCTCTCTTTACTATTTCTTAGCTCCAAGTTTTCCACATTTTCTTTCCTTAGTTCTTCATTCAACTAAAGGTTCTCTTTGATCTATTCATCATAGACTGTCTGATTATTAGTTAGCTTATCATCAACCTCTTCAAGTTTTTCTTTTAAGGATTTGTTTTCTTCATTGAGCTTCTTGACCATTGTGCCTAGATCACTGGTAGAGTATTCTTTCAAAACTTTCCTTAGCTTCTTGATGACTAACTAAGCATCATTGAGTTTATCCTTTAGTTCTTCAGATTCTCTTTCTGACTTGTCCAGATCTTCAAGAGCAGCTTCAAGATTTCTTTTCAGATGTTTCATTTCTTCTTTGTCCATGATCTCCTCAAGTGGTTAAACTTCTATGGTGAGGACCAGAGCTCTGATACCAATTGTTAGGAATGGGAACACTAAGAGGGGGAGGGGGGGTGAATCAATGTTCACTATAATTTAACTTTCTACTTTAATTTTTATGCTGAACATAAATGCTTAAGAATTGAATTAAATATTCACATAAACATGAAACATAAAATCAACACATGACACCAATGTTGTTATGGGGAAACCCAAATAGGTAAAAGCCCCTGTGGGACTTGATACCCACTAATATTTTGCACTAGTGTTTTATGATCCTTGTTAGAAGATCCTTCACCCTATTAGGAGTACCTTTACAATGCTTTAAGTATAGTAGACCTTGTTAAGGGTCAGACCTTATTAGGACTCTTTTACAATGATCCCTATTAGGGGAGTGAACTCACTATCCTAGAGCTCACTATTCAAATGATGAAGGCTACCACCTTCTGAATTTAGATACACACTATATTTGCTAGTGAACTTTCACTGTGACACTACTTGTCAGATTAGTTCCTTTGATGTGATGATGCTTTGACCTCTAGCAAAGCTCTAATACATATTATGCTATCTTTGCATACCTCTGCTCTTCTTATCACAACTCTATTACAACTTCCATACTGAATACAATGGGTGCACCTTATATTTATGCACTCATACAAAATACATAAATAGGTCGGCCCTATAACTAATTACAAACAACACTTCCAAATGAATTAGCTTAAGCATTCTTACAATTATACATATAAACATGTCAGCAACCTAAATACAATAGGCACATGTGATGAAGGGTGCTCCCCTTAATACCACAAACACATAACAGAAACAGAGAAACAACAACAATATGCAAGAACAGAAAATTGGCTTCTTATTATCTCCACAAATGTGGAATTACAAACTTTCAAAATTACAATATGCAAAGCCACATGGGCATTCCCTTACAATATTCTGTAGGACAAAGCCTCGAACTATTACCTAGATCTACTACCCAGAACTATTCTGAACTGCCTAAGACAATAATACAGCCTTCCTTATATAGGCAATTTTCCACCGCCTGGGAAGGTTCCAGAATTTTAGCCAATAAGGCCGACCAAACTTAAAATTATTTTTATTTTCCATTTCATTACATCATAGTCAGCTCAAGATAACCTTTGAAACCCGAACAGAAATTTTGAAGAAAATTATTTTCTGCCATTTCAAGTGGCCCAACTTCAGAAGACCGTAAGTCATCACCAGTTGACCCGATCGACTATTATAACCCCATTTTAGAAATGCCACGAAGCGCTCTACAGGCTTGACCGGTGAAAGTGCTCGTCACCCAAATTTTTGACCTCATCTGGGGCCTCTAAAGCCTTCAAAACTGAGTTCAAAGTTTTTGTACCCTGCTGCCAATATCGAAAATTTTTCAATATCTTCCAATATACACTTGATCTGGCAATGAAACTTTACTGGTAGACTTATATGACCAAAATGAACCTCCAAGAAAGAAATCAGATCATTCTAAGCACATACGAAAATTACCAAAAATAGTAACTTTCCATAAATAGCAGCTCTACACAAAATAACCCTTATTGAAAATTTAAAAAAATAGAAATGTTTTTGGGTGATGCAAGATTGCTCTTACACCCAGGATGCTCCTGCATCAGACACCCGGGGTAATTTGAGAAGTGACCCTGTCACGACTCAGGTGTGCAGAGGAAAACCAAGATGGCTAACCTCCTCCTTTGGTAGCCATGATGAATCTTCAACAGGTCGTCCTTTCCACTTGACCAGATATTCTTCATATATCTTGTTCCTTGTGCTTCTGCCAACACGACTGTCCAGTATATCTTCGATCTCCTTAGTGTTTGAACTAGTTGCTGGAATACTCCACTGTGCTGCTGTGATCTCATCTTCAACACCTCCCTCATGATACTCTGTCAGATCTGAAATGTTAAACACTGGTGAAATATTTAGCTTAGTAGGTAATTCTACCTCATATGCATTTCCTGAATCATGTTTCTTCAATATCCTACATGGTCCAAACTTTTTCATTTTCAGCTTGTTATATGTACCAACTGGAAATCGCTCCTTCCGCAAATGAACCATGACTTCATCACCAACCTGGAATTCCTTATACCTCCTTTTCTCATCTGCCTTAGCCTTATACTGTGCATTCATCTTGGTAATATGCTTCCTCACCTCCCCATGGATGTTCTTCAAGTGTTCTGCAAAAATCCTCAGCTTCAGCACGACTTATTTCTCCTTTATCTATCTTCCTCAATTCAGATGCATTTCTTGGACTACTTCCATATACAATCTGGAATGGTGATTTACCAGTGCTCCTATTGATAGAATTATTGTATGCAAATTCTGCCTGTGGTAAAATCAAATCCCATCTTGTTGGCTTATCTCCAACCAAGCATCTCAGCAAATTTCCCAAACTCCTATTCACCACCTCTGTCTATCCATCAGTCTGGGGATGATGTGATGAACTGAACTTCAAATCTATCTTCAACTTCTTCCACAATGTACGCTAGAAATATCCAACAAACTTAGTGTCCCGATCTGAAACTATGGTCTTTGGCAAGCCATGAAGTCTCACTACTTCTCTGAAAAACAATTCTGCTACATGAACAGCATCATTAGTCTTCTTGCAGGGAATAAAATGTGCCATCTTCAAAAATCTGTCAACTACCACAAAAATTGAATCATGTCCCCGCTGAGTCCTCGGTAAACCAAGAACAAAGTCCATGCTGATATTCTCCCAAGGCTTCTCTGGTACAGGTAATGGCTGATACAATCTTGTATTCTGCTTCACTCCTTTCACCATCTGACATACTCTACAACTCTGTACAAACTTCTTCACATCTTGCTGCAACTGTAGCCAATAATAATTCTCACTAACCAAACTAAGGGTTTTATCACGACCAAAATGTCCAGCCAATCCTCCACTATGCTTCTCCTTGATGAGATTCTCCCTCATAGAACTTCATGGAATGCACAACTGACTCCCTCTAAATAGCATATCATCCTGGATGATCAAATCCAACCATTTCATCCTGTCTAAAGTAACAGGTTCTGTACAAGCTTTCCAAGCTTCACCAAAATCAGGATCCTCTAGATACAAATTCTTGAGTTCCTTGAACCCAACCACTTCAATCTGCATTTCTGTCATCAATAGTTACCTTCTGCTAAGAGCATCCGCAACCCTATTAAACTTTCCGCTCCTGTGTTTCAAAACAAATGTATAACTCTGCAAAAACTCAACCCATTTCAAATGCCTCTGATTCAACTTTCCTTGACTATTCAAATATTGCAAAGCTTGATGATCAGTATACAAAACAAACTCCTTAGGGAGTAGATAATGTCTCCACTTCTTTAATGCCTGAACTATAGCATAAAATTCCTGATCATAAACAGAATATTTCCTCTTGGCATCATTTAACTTCTCACTGAAATAAGCAACAGGTTTACCTTCTTGGCTCATAACAGCTCCTATTGTAGTACCGCTAGCATCACAATCTACTTGAAACAACTTATTAAAATCTGGAAGTGCTAAAACAGGTTGTTTTGTAACTTTTTGTTTCAACAATTGAAAACTCTTTTCTGCCCCATTAGTCCACTTAAACTCTTTTCTATCCCCTCTCATTGTTTCAGTCAAGGGTCCACAAATACTGCTAAAATTTCTGATAAACTTTCTGTAAAAGCTAGCTAAACCATGAAAATATCTTACCTCAGTAGCACTCCTTGGAGTAGGCCATTCAAGGATAGCCTGTACCTTCTCTAAGTCCATTGTTAGACCTTCTGCTGAAACTACAAATCCCAAATACACTAACTCTTTCTTCACAAAAATGCACTTCTTCAAATTAATCAACAATTTCTCTTCTCTCAGCTTCTCAAATACCATACGAATATGCATCATATGCTCCTCCAATGTCTTACTAAAGATCAAAATATCATCTAGGTAAACAATGACAAACTTACCCAGAAATTCTTTCAGAACCTCGTTCATGAGCCGCATGAAAGTGCTCGGTGCATTGGTTAGCCCAAAAGGCATGACTAACCACTCATACAGTCCTTCCTTTGTCTTGAAGGCAGTCTTCCACTCATCTCCTTCTCTGATCCGAATCTGATGATATCCACTCTTCAAATCTATCTTTGAGAAATACACAGCTCCACTCAAATAGTCTATAATATCATCCATTCGTGGCAATGGAAACTTGTACTTGATTGTGATCTTGTTTATTGCTCTGGAATCTATACACATCCTCCACTCTCCATTCTTCTTTGGTGCTAATACCGCTGGTACAAAACAGGGACTCAGACTCTCTCAAATCAATCCTTTCTGTAACAACTTATGTACTTGTCTGTTCAACTCCTCACTTTCTGTAGGTGTCATTCTGTGCACTGCCTTATTTGGTAAACTCACTCTTGGGATCAAGTCCATCTGATGACTGATCTTCCTGACTGGTGGTAATCCATCAGGCACATTATTGGATATAATATCCTGAAATTCATTCAACAAATCTGCAACTTTTACAGGAACATCTTCTACTTCCTCTTTACCAGCTTTTGGAATTAAAGCAAAACATACATGCTCATGCCTCATACCATCTAGGAAATTTCCTCCATCAACAAAAGTTATCCTTGCATTACCACATACCTTTTCTTCAGTCTCCTTCAATATTTTTAGCTTATGTCGCACTCCATCCTTTGTCAGGGAATAGGTATTCGCACGACCATCATGTACAGCACATCTGTCAAACTGCCATGGTCTACCCAACAACATATGACATGCATCCATAGATATGATATCACACAATACCTCATCTTGGTATCCGCCAATCTTGAACTTCACCAGGCATTGTTCATTGACCATGACCTTGTGGTCATCCTGTACCTAGGCAATCCGATATGGATGTGGGTGTTTCTGTCTCTTGAGCTTCAACTTTTTCACCATCTCTTCTGACACCAAATTGTTAGTGCTTCCACTATCAATAATCATATCACAATATTTACCTTCGCACTTGCACCTGGTGCGAAACAGGCTCCTTCTTTGCTGAGGTTCATTCTCACCACTCAACAGGACTCTTCTGTTAATCAACGTTTCTCCTCTTTTAGCATCTTCAAAATTTGATGATCTGACATCTTCATCTACATGTGCAACTCTGGCCTGGCCTTCATTTCTCCTGTCTGTTCTTCCTTAGTGCTGAGGACATTCAAATGCCCTATGACCTTCTTCTCCATAGTGAAAACATGTTCCACGGAAGCCACCTCTTCCAGATCCTTGTCCTCTTCCTCTTCCTCTCTGATCTCTATTATTCTGATCATGGAAATGATTCAAATTATTTCCTCACTGATTCTGACTGCTACTGGCCTCATCCTTCTTTTTAAAATCTTCATTTTGGCCACCATATGACCGTCCACCAGATCGTCCACCACGACCTCTTCCATTTTGTCTGCTCTCAAACTTCTTGTTCAGCTTTTCCTCTACTTTTAGGGCAAACTAGTATGCCTCTTCAATACTGTTCATTCAAACTAAATTCCACTCCTCCTAAATGCTTGGCCTTAACCCATTAAGGTATCTAGAAACTTTCTCCTTATCAGCTTCTACATGGCCTGTTCTGATGAGAAGTCGGTAGAACTCCTCTGTATACTCCTGAACAGATCTTCCTGCTTGCTTCAAACTCTGTATTTTCTTCAGTAGGTCAAGCTCATAATCAACAGGAATGAACTGTCGCTTCAATTTATCCACCATCTGATCCCATCTTGTGATTTTATCTTTCCCTCTTCTATTTCGCTCTAATTGAATTTCTTGCCACTAGATCTTCGCATGACCTTTCAATCTGGCTTTCACAAATTTGACCCTATCAGGATCCTCAACATCTTCGTACTCAAAATATTCCTCACATTCATTGATCCAGTTGATCAATTCCTCTGGGTTAAGATTTCTAGAAAATGTAGGAACCTCAATCTTAGGTCTTTTCCCAATCTTGGAAATCGCCTGAAAAAGTCTTTCTTCCTCCTGGTTCACAATTTCAGCTTCTCCTTCTTGATATCCTTCTTCGGCTTCATCCTCGCTTTCATCTCTGACATTAAAATTCATTCCTCTATGAATCTCTTCTTGCAATGCTCGCACTTGTCTCTGCAGCTCTCTAACCTCAGGTGTTACAACACCAGCTCTTCTGCCACGTTCCCTTCGTGGAGGCATTTTCACGATGCGCGCTGAAACCCTAGCCACAGTCCTGGTGCAAACTGCCTCACAGTCAGTGATCTATTTACACACTCAAGAACTCCTCCTCTGATACCACTTGATGAAGGGTGCTCCCTTTAATACCACAAACACATAACAGAAATAGAGAAACAACAACAATATGCAAGAACAGAAAATTGGCTTCTTATTATCTCCACAAATGTGGAAATACAAACTTTCAAAATTACAATATGCAAAGCCACATGGGCATTCCCTTACAATATTCTGTAGGACAAAGCCTCGAACTATTACCTAGATCTACTACCCAGAACTATTCTGAACTGCCTAAGACAATAATACAGCCTTCCTTATATAGGCAATTTTCCACCGCCTGGGAAGGTTCCAGAATTTTAGCCAATAAGGCCGACCAAACTTAAAATTATTTTTATTTTCCATTTCATTACATCATAGTCGGCTCAAGATAACCTTTGAAACCCGAACAGAAATTTTGAAGAAAATTATTTTCCACCATTTCAGGTGGCCCAACTTCTGAAGACCATAAGTCATCACCAGTTGACCCGATCGGCTATTATAACCCCATTTCAAAAATGCCACGAAGCGCTCTACAGGCTTGACCGGCGCAAGCGCTTGTCACCCAATTTTTTGACCTCATCTGGGGCCTCTAAAGCCTTCAAAACTAAGTTCAAAGTTTCTGTACCCTGCTGCCAATACCAAAAAATCTTCAATATCTTCCAATATACACTTGATCTGGCAATGAAACTTTAATGGTAGACTTATATGACCAAAATGAACCTCCAAGAAAGAAATTAGATCATTCTGAGCACATACGAAAATTACCAAAAATAGTAACTTTCCATAAATAGAAGCTCTGCACAAAATAACCCTTATTGAAAATAAAAAAAATAGAAATGTTTTTGGGTGATGCAAGATTGCTCTTACACCCAGGATGCTCCTGCATCAGACAGCCGGGGTAATTTGAGAAGTGACCCTCTCATGACTCAGGTGTGCAAAGGAAAACCAAGATGGCTAACCTCCTCCTTTGGCAGCCATGATGAATCTTCAATAGGTCATCCTTTCCACTTGACCAGATATTCTTCATATATCCTATTCCTTGTGCTTCTGCCAACATGACTGTCCAGTATATCTTCGATCTCCTTAGTGTTTGAACTAGTTGCTGGAATACTCCACTGTGCTGCTGTGATCTCATCTTCAACACCTCCCTCATGATACTCTGTCAGATCTGAAATGTTAAACACTGGTGAAATATTTAGCTCAGTAGGTAATTCTACCTCATATGCGTTTCCTGAATCATGTTTCTTCAATATCCTACATGGTCCAAACTTTTTCATTTTCAGCTTGTTATATGTACCAACTGGAAATCGCTCCTTCTGCAAATGAACCATGACTTCATCACCAACCTGGAATTCCTTATACCTCCTTTTCTCATCTGCCTTAGCCTTATAGTGTGCGTTCATCTTGGTAATATGCTTCCTCACCTCCCCATGGATGTTCTTCAAGTGTTCTGCAAAATTCTCAGCTTCAGCACTACTTATTTCTCCTTTATCTATCTTCCTCAATTCAGATGCATTTCTTGGACTACTTCCATATACAATCTGGAATGGTGATTTACCAGTGCTCCTATTGATAGAATTATTCTATGCAAATTCTACCTGTGGTAAAATCAAATCCCATCCTGTTGGCTTATCTCCAACCAAGCATCTCAGCAAATTTTCCAAACTCCTATTCACCACCTCTGTCTGTCCATCAGTCTGGGGATGATGTGATGAACTGAACTTCAAATCTGTCTTCAACTTCTTCCACAATGTACGCCAGAAATATCTAACAAACTTAGTGTCCTGATCTGAAACTATGGTCTTTGGCAAGCCATAAAGTCTCACTACTTCTCTGAAAAACAATTCTGCTACATGAACAGCATCATTAGTCTTCTTGCAAGGAATAAAATGTGCCATCTTCAAAAATCTGTCAACTACCACAAAAATTGAATCATGTCCCCGCTGAGTCCTCGGTAAACCAAGAACAAAGTCCATGTTGATATCCTCCCAAGGCTTCTCTGGTACAGGTAATGGCTGATATAATCCTGTATTCTACTTCACTCCTTTCGTCATCTGACATACTCTGCAACTCTGTACAAATTTTTTCACATCTTGCTGCAACTGTGGCCAATAATAATTCTCACTAACCAAACTAAAGGTTTTATCACGACCAAAATGTCTAGCCAATCCTCCACTATGCTTCTCCTTGATGAGATTCTCCCTCATAGAACTTCGTGGAATGCACAACTGACTCCCTCTAAATAGCATATCATCCTGGATGATCAAATCTAACCATTTCATCCTGTCTAGAGTAACAGGTTCTGTACAAGCTTTCCAAGCTTCACCAAAATCAGGATCCTCTAGATACAAATTCTTGAGTTCCTTGAACCCAACCACTTCAATCTGCATTTCTATCATCAATAGTTGCCTTCCTTTGTCTTGAAGGCAGTCTTCCATTCATCTCCTTCTCTGATCCGAATCTGATGATATCCACTCTTCAGATCTATCTTTGAGAAATACACAGCTCCACTCAAACAGTCCATAATATCATCCATTCGTGGCAATGGAAACCTGTACTTGATTGTGATCTTGTTTATTGCTCTGGAATCTATACACATCCTCCACTCTTCATTCTTCTTTGGTGCTAATACCGCTGGTACAGCACAGGGACTCAGACTTTCTTGAATCAATCCTTTCTGTAACAACTCATGTACTTGTCTGTTCAACTCCTCACTTTCTGCAGGTGTCATTCTGTGCACTGCCTTATTCGGTAAACTCACTCCTGGGATCAAGTCCACCTGATGACTGATCTTCCTGACTGGTGGTAATCCATTAGGCACGTTATCGGATACAATATCCTAAAACTCATTCAACAAATCTGCAACTTCTACAGGAACATCTTCTACTTCCTCTTTACCAGCTTTTGGAATTAAAGCAAAACATACATGCTCATGCCTCATACCATCTAGGAAATTTCTTCCATCAACAAAATTTATCCTTGCATTACCACATACCTTTTCTTCAGTCTCCTTCAATGGTTTTAGCTTATGTCACACTCCATCCTTTGTCAGGGAATAGGTATTCGCACGACCATCATGTACAACACATCTGTCAAACTGCCATGGTCTACCCAACAACATATGACATGCATCCATAGATTTGATATCACATAATACCTCATCTTGGTATCCGCCAATCTTGAACTTCACCAGGCATTGTTCATTGACCATGACCTTGTGGTCATCCTGTACCCAGGCAATTCGATATGGATGTGGGTGTTTCTGTCTCTTGAGCTTCAACTTTGTCACCATCTCTTCTGACACCAAATTGTCAGTGCTTCCACTATCAATAATCATATCACAACATTTATCTTCCTACTTGCACCTGGTGTGAAACAGGCTCCTTCTTTGCTCAGGTTCATTCTCACCACTCAAGAGGACTCTTCTGTTAATCAACGTTTCTCCTCTTTCAGCATCTTCAGAATTTGATGATCTGACATCTTCATCTACATGTGAAACTCTGGCCTGGCCTTCATTTCTCCTGTCTGTTCTTCCTTGGTGCTAAAGACATTCAAATGCCCTATGACCTTCTTCTCCACAGTGAAAACATGTTCCACGGAAGCCACCTCTTCCAGATCCTTGTCCTCTTCCTCTTCCTCTCTGATCTCTATTATTCTGATCCTGAAAATGATTGGAATTATTTCCTCGCTGATTCTGACTGCTACTGGCCTTATCCTTCTTTTTCAAATCTTCATTTCGGCCACCATATGACCGTCCACCAGATCGTCCACCACGACCTCTTCCATTTTGTCTTCTCTCAAACTTCTTGTTCAAATTTTCCTCTACTTTTAGGGCAAACTGGTATGCCTCTTCAATACTGTTCATTCGAACGAGATTCAGCTCCTCTTGAATGCTTGGCCTTAACCCATTAAGGTATCGGGCAACTTTCTCCTTATTAGCTTCTGCATGGCCTATTCTGATGAGAAGTCGGTAGAACTCTTCTGTATACTCCTGAACAGATCTTCCTGCTTGCTTCAAACTCTACATTTTCTTCAGTAGGTCAAGCTCATAATCAATAGGAATGAACTGTCACTTCAATTTATCCACCATCCGATCCCATCTTGTGATTTTATCTTTCCCTCTTCTATTTCACTCTAATTGAATTTCTTGCCACCAGATCTTCGCATGACCTTTCAATCTGGCTTTCACAAATTTGACTCTATCAGGATCCTCAACATCTTCGTACTCAAAATATTCCTCACATTCATTGATCTAGTCGATCAATTCCTCTGGGTTAAGATTTTCAGAAAATGTAGGAACCTCAATCTTAGGTCTTTTCCCAATCTTGGAAATCGCCCGAAAAAGTCTTTCTTCCTCCTGGTTCACAATTTCAGCTTCTCCTTCTTGATATCCTTCTTCGGCTTCATCATCACTTTCATCTCTAACATTAAGATTCATTCCTCTGTGAATCTCTTCTTGCAATGCTCGCACTTATCTCTGCAGCTCTCTAACCTCAGGTGTTACAACACCAGCTCTTCCGCCACGTTCCCTTTGTGGAGGCATTTTCGCGATGCGCGCTGAAACCCTAGCCACGGTCCTGGTGCAAACTGCCTCACAGTCGGTGATCTATTTATACACTCAAGAACTCCTGCTCTGATACCACTTGATGAAGGGTGCTCCCCTTAATACCACAAACACATAACAGAAATAGAGAAACAACAACAATATGTAAGAATAGAAAATTGGCTTCTTATTATCTCCACAAATGTGGAATTACAAACTTTCAAAATTACAATATGCAAAGCCACATGGGCATTCCCTTACAATATTCTATAGGACAAAGCCTCGAACTATTACCTAGATCTACTACCCAGAACTATTCTGAACTGCCTAAGACAATAATACAGCCTTCTTTATATAGGCAATTTTCCACTGCCTGGGAAGGTTCTAGAATTTTAGCCAATAAGGCCGACCAAACTTAAAATTATTTTTATTTTACATTTCATTACATCATAGTCAGCTCAAGATAACCTTTGAAACCCGAACAAAAATTTTGAAGAAAATTATTTTCTGCCATTTCATGTGGCCCAACTTTCGAAGACCGTAAGTCATCACCAGTTGACCCGATCGGCTATTATAACCCCATTTCAAAAATGCCACGAAGCACTCTACAGGCTTGACCGGTGCAAGTGCCCGTCATCCAAATTTTTGACCTCATTCGGGGCCTCTAAAGCCTTCAAAACTGAGTTCAAAGTTTCTGTACCCTGTTGCCAATACTAAAAAATCTTCAATATCTTCCAATATACACTTGATCTGGCAATGAAACTTTACTGACAGACTTATATGACAAAAATGAACCTCCAAGAAAGAAATCAGATCATTCTGAGCACATACGAAAATTACCAAAAATAGTAACTTTCCATAAATAGCAACTCTGCACCAAATAACCCTTATTGAAAATTAAAAAAAATAGAAATATTTTTGGGTGATGCAAGATTGCTCTTACACCCAGGATGGTCCTGCATCAACATGGCCTTTACAATATTACATTACAATCACAAACTAAAATGCTAATTGTCGGCTCCAAGCTCTATTCTCTGCTAGCACACACTGGCTGTACAACTTCAACTAATTGTAACTTCCACATCTTTGCATATCTACTTATGCACTCATAGACTAAGCATAAGTATAGTCTAATAAGCTTGACTTCTAGGGTGCATACCATAATTCATCTATACATACATGCACTGATGCTCTCAGTTGTTGAAACTCTGTACACTATCCAGTCTTCAATACTTAACTAAATTCTGATCTTTACACTAAGTGTGGTGACTCCAAACTGCTATATGACTTTGTTTCCATAATGAAAACACTATATCTAGTCATATACTTTAGTATAGATAACTTTCCAATAGGATGTTCATTTCAGTACTTAAGAATTTAAGTTCAGTTTAAAGATTAAGTAAAAATATAAATATTCAGTGAACACTGATTCACCCCCCCTCTCAATGTTCCCATTCCTAACAATTGGTATCAAAGCTCTGGTCCTCAACAAAGAAGTTTAACCACTTGAGGAGATCATAGAAAAAGTAGATATGAAACATTTGAAAAGAAATATTGAAGCTGCTCTTGAAGACCTAGACAAATCTGAAAGAGAAACTGAAGAACTAAGGGAAAAACTCAGTGATGGTCAATTAGTCATCAAAAGGCTAAGGAAAGATTTGAAAGAATGCTCTACCAGTGATCTAGGGACAATGGTCAAGAAGCTGAGTGAATAAAATAAATCCTTAAAGGAACAACTTGAAGAATTTGATGATAAGCTGACTAACAATTAGGAAGTCTATGATGAACATGTCAAAGAGAGCCTTCAATTGAATGAAGAATTGAGGCAAGCAAACATGGAAATATTAGAACTAAGAAACAATAAGGAAAGCTTGGAATCTAAATTGAAAGAGGCTAAGAATCGCATTGATAAATTACACATGAGTTTTGATTTACTAAAATCTCAGTTATATGCAAGAAGAGCTAAAGGAGATACTAGCTTCATTGGATACAATAAAGCACAAAATCAGATTGATAACATGCAAGTAAGAATGAAAGCACCTCAGATGCTAAAGAGACTAGAAGTTAGACCAAGGATCATACTAAACCACCTAAGAATGAGTGCAAGCCTATAGACCACACTTGTTATGCATGTAACAAGCATGGACACATAGCAAGGAACTGTACAGAGGTAAGACCTTTCAATGGTTACTATTATTCATGCAATAAATTTTGTCATAGAGCTATGAATTGCAAGACAAGCCAAAGGAATGGTACTCATAATCAAAGAAATTAGAATCAATCAAATGTAAGAAGCTCTCAGAATGTTACATGTCAGATATGTAACTATAATGGTCACTCAACTAAACAATGTAAGATGGTGACTCATGTCAATGCGCCAAGGAATATAAGGCCTCCAGTCATGTCACTCTTGTAACAAAGCTAGAAACATCTCAAAGTTTTGCAGATTAAGGATACAAGGTCAAGAAAGCCCCAAAAATCTTGAAGAACCAGTTTTGAATCCCAAAGGAGAAGTCAATTTTGTGAAAGCTTCAGAGGATGCGAGCTTGATTTGATCAAAAATAAAGAAGAACAAGGTTGATGAGTATGTATTGGATGCATCCATAGTAGACGCACCCTCGACATCTAGATGAATGGCCCTCAGGGCCATAGGGGGAGCTAATTTAGCTCTAGACCCATGTGTGGCTAGTATACTCACTCTTAGAGTATGCACCTTTGGACTTAAGCTTTTGGAGAGTATAGAAACCTTCATGCAAGAGTGCACTGGTTGATTGTTTGTAGAATGAAAGATAGAAATTTCTGAGTGACAACCTGGTTTACGCAGCAAGCATTAATGGTAGAAATTCTACTTTAAATTAGATAAAAGTTAGAAGATCTCTCATTGCTTTGGAATTAAAGAGTGCAGATACATCAAAGGCAGAATCAGATGATCCCAAGCTAAAGAAGGTGAAGATAGAAATATCTGATGAATAGAAGGGTAAAACGTATGTTACTCCTTCTACGCCCAAGGAAACCATTGACCTTACTACTCCTCCTGAGTATAAGTTAATGCCGAAGAGGAAGAAAGAGATTAGCACTAGTCATCCATCCTCAAGAGTCACAAGGAATAGAAAGAACTCCCAAGCACCTCCTGAAGTAAGTTTCAAACCTAGTCTCAGTGTGCTAAGTGCGAGTTTAATTGATGAGGGAAGAATTGATCAAGTAGGGAAGTTTTATGAAAAGTATAGTGAAATAGATAAATTTGAGATACATGTTATGATAAAAAAACACATGTTGAAGTTTAAGAAGATAGTCTTGGAACTTAAGACTATGATCCTTGATATTGTGTGGAACATCCTAGAATTCCAAAAGAGATAAGCAATATAAGAGGATTTAAGGATAAGGTAAAAGATTCTAGATGATAATCTTCCATTATGTTCCCTACAAGAGAAATCTCTATTGTTAGATTTGGTGAAGCCACATCTCATAAAAAAGTCAAGGAATTTGCATATAATGGACAAGAACTATGATCTGGTGGCTAAGGAAAAAGAGAAGGCATTCGAGAAAGTATTCATCAATAGGCACATGTATCTGGCTACTATGCCCACAACACAAGTACCCATAAAAGAAGTCAAGATGACAGAGCCCACAAAGGCATCAGTGATAGGTCCTCAGGATTTAGCGCCTATAGTAGAAACATAAATAGAGGCACATAAGTCTACACCCATGACAGAGTCACTAAAAGATAGCACCATTTTCATTGACAATGTAGAGATAGCCATGGCGGCCACTGACACTAAATTGGATAAGTTTGAAGAAGCTTTTGTGAGTACACAAGAAGCTGAAATTTTGTGCAACAACACACCTCCCACTCATCAAGAAGAAGTATTGATTGAAGATATAATAGATGAGAAAGAAAAAGAAAAGATGGAAGAGAAGAAAGAACAAGAAAAAGAAAAAATAGAAAAAGAGGAAGAAAAGGTAAAAGAAAGTGAGAAAAAGGATGAAACATTAGTAGAACTAATCAAGATGAAATAATAAGTGATTGATATCACTCCCATCACTCCTTTAGCAGCATTGTTGTCAAGTTTGACACTTGACACAACTAGCTTAGACTCATGGGGAGAAGAAGACCTAATTAAGTTTAGTGTCCTAGCTATGGAGAAGGCCAAGGAGAAACAAGTGATGAGGAATCCCCTCCTTGTAGATTTAGTGAACATTCTAAATAGCTTGTTACGTATAGAAAAGAAAGTGTCCAAAGTACACTTAGTTGATGATGTCAGTTCAGTGATTTCACAATTCAAGGGAAACTTCACTAGCTTGGAAGAATTTGCATCCCTAGTTGTAGAGGAGAAATACATGAAGAAAAGGATCAATGAATTGGTCAAAAACTATGTACTTGACCTAAGTTCCCTAAAGGTGGGTCAAGCATCCCTTAAGGAATTTGCAGCAAAGGGAAGAAAGATCATTGCTGAATGCATGAACCAAGACAAGTTAACTAGTGATCTGTACAAAAAGATTCAAGAGGATGAAGCTATGATAGATAGCATAAGAAAATTAGTGGAAGATCCATCAGTGGATGTGAACATGTGCAATAATGTCTACCAAGTTTAGATTGATAAAATTGAAAAGGTAGAAAAAGAGATGACTAAGATAAGGGGAAGGCAGACTCGGCTAAGGAATGCTCTTGCACCCTCATTAGACATACTAAATCAGAATATCAAGGAGATTGATGCCACCATGGTGACATATGATCAAGGACCTAGCACTAATCTGGAGAAGATGGAAAAGCTTCAGTATTCTTTATGCACCCATCTATAGATTGTAAATTCACTAATCACATTTTGGAAGAAGGAGATCCAAAACCTGCAGATTGCATATCTGGATGTACTATCATAGTAAGTTTTTGTAGATGCAGTTTTGACAGACCTTTGTCATTAATGTCAAAGGGGGATTATGTTTAGAATATGGAGTATATATATGTATAAGGAGTTATAAGATAGAAAAATATGTATAGGGAGACAAAAAAAAATTGTATTAAGGATAGTTAGTAACTTGGCCATATTCCTCTGTTGCCATCAATGACAAAGGGGGATATTGTTGGAAAGTTGGCTATACTGGTGTATATGACTTAATATAGTGTTGTCATTATGGAAACAAAGTCATATAGTAGTTTGGAGTTCCTAAAGCTCATAGCATCAGTGCACATGTGTATGACTGAGTTATGGTGTGCGCCCTAGAAGTTAAGTTGGTTAGACTATATTCATGCTTAGTCTATGAGCGCATGATTAGATATGCAAGTATGAGAAAGATACAAAAAGATGAAGTTACATAGCCAGTGTGTGCCAATGAAGAGAAAAGTTAGTAGCTGACTGTTATCATTTTGAGTTCTGATTATATTCTATTGATGTAAAGGCTACGCATCTATTGTAATTAGGTTGTCAAAATGTATATATGTTTGTTTGTAAAAATGCTTGAGCCAATTTAGTTGGAAGTGTTGTATGTAATAGGTTTAAGGGATGAACTATTTGTTTATTTTGTATGCACATATAAATATGAGATGCACCCATTGTAATTGGCATGGAAGTTGATATAGAGTTTGAATAAGTAGAGCAGTAGTGTGCGAAGAGACTATAAGATGTATTAGAGCTTTGCAAGAGGTCAAAGCATCAATGCATCAAAGGAACTAATCTGACAAGAAGTGTCACAGTGACAATTCATCTAGTAGATATAGTGTGTATCTAAGATCAGAAGGTTGTAGCCTTCACCACTTGAGTAGTGAGCTCTAGGATAGTGCATCCACTCCCCTAACAGGGACTATTGTAAAAGACTCCTAATAGGGTCTGACCCTTAACAAGGTCTACTGTACTTAATACATTGTAAAGAAACTCCTAATAGGGTTAAGGATCTTCTAACAAGGATTACAAAACACTAGTATAGAATATTAGTGGGTGTCAATTCCCACCAGGGTTTTTACCTATTTGGGTTTCCCCATAACCATATTGGTGTTATATGTTGATTTCATGTTTCATGTTTATATGGATGTTCATTTTAGTACTTAAGCATCTAAGTTCAGTTTAAATATTAAGTAAAAAGATAAATATTCAATGAACACTGATTCACCCCCCCCCCCCCCCACCCCTCTCAATGTTCCCATTCCTAACACATGTAAGACCTTAAATTAGGACCCATTAGGATACTAAAATTACACATTATGTATCATTAAAGATGAAATTTTATGAAATAAGATCCATATTATGAAAAATTAGATATTTAGATGTTTAAATTTATTTTTAAAGATGATATGTTTAATTGTTATGTATGTATAGTTATCTTTTTTTTTTAAATGTACTTTATTAAATGTATAATTTTATATTTGTATATTACTTTCTATTTTACATGCACTTGTAATGTGTAATCAAGTACTTAATTTTTAATATAATTTAACACATGGTATCCCTAGATGGATACACATGATAGAGACAATGTACCTCAGGGTTAGGAACCTGATGCTGTTGTTGATGAACTACAACTGATTAAATATCAGAATGAATTGAAGAAATAATGATTAGAGATCACCGAGTACTGAAATGATATGTAAGATGATTAAATCAGTCAATATATTGTCATTGATGTCAACTAGTCTTGACAGTACTTATCATGTTAGTTATAAATATCTGAACATCTGTTGAAGGAAGAAAAGATGAAGAACTAAGATATCTACATGAGAAAAAGATGCATATGATAGATAAGGATAAGATAAACATTAGGTAACTTATTGATGAGTCTATGGCTTTATATTGTTGACCTTAGCATGTTAAATTAATCTATTATGAAGAAGAGATTTGAAAATGAACAAGTCAATGTGATTGGTAACTGAAGATTTCTGTATACATTGAACCAGTGCAGTGTATACCGACTAATAGTATTAATCGATCTAGTTTAACTAGTTATCATCGATGCATTTCTACATTAATCGAGTATGGATGAAAACATTAAATGCAAAGAACAACCGACTGAATTTGATGAGCTAGAAATTGTTATGATTTCGAGATTAAGGATGAATTTTCTTATGAGATCCATGACTGAAAAAATTTGGAGAAGATCTAAAGGATGAGATTGAAACATGTTAATATGATGCAGGGGCATCCAAGGTTAAGGCAGGGGTATTCTTTGTCCTTGGTGAACTACATGGGGTGTTGGCATTTTGGCCGGTGTTACTCGATTGCTCTTTGACATATGGCCTAGGTCATTGAAGGAAGCTCAGTCGCTGAAGGAACTCGGTAGTCTCTGGTGCTTGGTGAAAATGTTACTCATTCATGCCTATAGTGCTTAATCGACATTGGTGATCAGTGATGCCTAGCGTGCTTGGTTAATTCATTTTTGCTTAGTAGTTCTGGCTTACCGACTAGATTTTTGTGTGATTTTTTGAGCTGACTTAGTGCATTTATTGTTGGTAGCTATTTTTATAGGCCGACATGCCAATTTAAATGTTTGTATACATTTGTAAGCTGACTCATATGGCATTTAATTATTTGTTTGGGGAGTTAATGGTTTCATCTAGCTGACTTGTGGTTGATGATTAGTATTTATAGGATGTTTGGGTAGATGTTTAAAGGAGAAGGAGGTCAGATAGCTAGATGGCTTGAAGGATTAGCGAATAAGATCTAAGGTTTTGAGAGCTGGAGTTGGTGAAGTTGTGGAAAAGATCTTGCATGACCTTGCAGATCAAATTGTTATCTGGTAGTTGTTTGTAGCAGACCTAGTGGTTTGAACACTTGGAGGCAAGGAGATTTCTTGGAGGCTTGTAAGCTCAAGTTTAGATCTGCCTTGGGATTTCCATCAGCTTCTGATTGTCTTTAGAGCTGAACTAGCTAAGATTGTACTAGATTTGTTGTGGATCTTGCAGAATTGTTTTCTATTTGTAATTGGCCCTAACCTAGAAGGCCTTACAGATAGGCATGTTAATGCAAATTACTTGAAACAATTGTGGTGTTATCTATTGTGTTGAGTATTTCACTATGTAATTTTGTTGGCTGCAGGGTTTGGACTATCCTTCATTGGATCCACCATCCTTGGCTGCATCAAGTGGTATCATAGTTGAAGTTTGTTCCTGTGGGAGCTGATAGTTGATCTTGTGAAGCGAAGGTTGACCTAGCAAGGCTGATCTTGCAAATTTGATCCTATTAGAGTAGAGATTGTGCACAATCTGGATTGTAGATCTGGAGCACTAAACTTGTGAAATCTTGCCCTAGTTGTTTGTTCAAGGTGGCAAGTTGAGATCTGACTTGTACACAACTTGGAGATTGCCACAAGGTGGTCAGTGAGGATTTTTTGTAGAGGGTTATTTTGCATATCTTTTAGGATGCCTCCAAGAAGATTGGACCCTAGAGCTATTGTAGATATTTGTGATGCTGTAGAATCAAAGATTTCTAATAAAGTTAGATCAGATGTCAGATCTGAGATAGAATTGATGAAGAATGACATGGTCACCAAGATCATGAGAACTGTTGCTGGTATACCTCAGAATGTTGGTATTGAAGATGGCTATGAATAAGCTACTGAAGAATTTGAAACTGTTGGATCTAGTGGTGATGACCAGAGGAACAGATTTGGTGAAGATAGAACTGCTTGGTTGCCTAGATCTGGAGCTTGATTTAGCAGTAGTTACTAAATGGAAGTTTCTACTTTCTCTGGTACTTTGAAGCTTGACAATCTGATTGATTGGATTGGTGAGTTTGAAGATTTCTTTGAGCTGGAAGAAATTGAAGATCCTCTTATGGTGAGATTAGCACAAACAAAGTTGAAAGGACATGCTGCTCTTTGGTGGAAGGAACTGCAAATGAAGGTGAAACAAAGATCAATCAATGGAGGTTGATGGTGACTAAGTTTAAAGCTAAGTTCATACCTTCTAACTATGAGCTTGACTTGTTTCAGAAGTTGGAGAATCTGAAATAGAAGGATTTATTTGTTGAAGATTATATCAAGGAGTTCTACAAACTTACTATTCGGTCTGGACACCGAGAGCTTGGTAAGGAAAAGGTAGCTCAGTATGTGAATGGTCTAAGATTCAATATTCAGGATGAGCTTGGTATGCTGAAAATTGATTTTGTTGAAGATGCTTATCAGTATGCTCTAAAGGTAGAAGATAAGTTGAAGAGGAAATAACCTTGTAATCCCCAAGGGAAGGAAAAGATTGATCACTCGGTGAAGGATAAGCTGACTAATGTAGAAGATGAATAGAAACCCATGGAGCCAAAGAAGAAGATAGGTAGAATTATCTTTAAGGGTACTTTATATAACTATGGAGATGAAGGACACCATTCTTTTGAGTGTACATAGAAGAAGGTTGGCCGATGAACTGTTGTGATGAATAAGAACATTCAGAATGAACCTAAATCAGAGAACTTTATGCTTCGGTAAATGTTGTTCAGTACAAAGGAGCAACCTTTTTAGAGGAGTAACTTGTTTAGAAACCAATGCAAGTCTGAAGGTAAACATTGTGATGTTATTGTTGATAGTGGTAGTACTGATAACCTTGTTGCTAAGGACCTGGTTTAGAAACTTGGGTTGAATAGAATGAGGCATCCTTGTCCTTATAGGCTTGGCTGGTTACAAGATGTTCATGCTTTGGAAGTAAGAGAACAATGCTTCATTGATGTTCAGATTGGCTAGTAGAAGGATCTTGTATTATGTGACATTGTGAAGATGAATAGTTGTGATGTATTGCTTGGTAGACCTTGGAAATATGATTGCAGATCTATTTATGACTGTGTCAAAAATGTGTTTACTATTGAGAAAGATGACGAGAAGTTTTCATTGATGCCTTTGATGGATAAAACACTCGGTAGGAGAAGCCTAAGTATTAGTAGCCGAGTTGAGATTGTGGATCCAGAGAAAATGAATGATCAGTGAGGAGAACCGACCTGTATGTTGTCAAGAAAAGACTTGAAGAGATAGAGGAAACTGAAGTGGAAGAATTTGAAAGAAAAAAGGGTGGAGAACTTGTATGTGAAAAAACAATTCAAGATTTATTTGTTGAATCCTAGAAGATGTTCTTCTCACATATGAACATATTTTGGAACCTGGGGTGTCTGATGCAGGGGCATTCTTTGTCCTCTATGAACTGCATGGGGTGTTGGTATTTTGGTCAGTGTTACTTGGTTGCAGCTTTGATTGATGGCCTCAGTCATTGAAGGAAGCTCAGTCACTGAAGGAGCTCAGTAGTCTCTAGCGCTCGATGAAAATGTTACTCGATCATGCCTGCAGTGCTTGGTGATGCCTGGCATGCTTGGTTAATTCATTGTCGCTCGATAGTTCTGGCTTACCGACCAAAGTTCTGTGTGATTTGTTGAGCCAACTTGGTGCATTTATTGTTGGTAGCTATTGTAATAGGCTGACATGCTGAATTAAATGTTTGTATACATTTGTAAGCCAACTTGTATGGCATTTAATTATTTGTTTGGGGAGTTAATGGTTTCATCCATCCGACTTGTGGCTAATGATTAGTATTTATAAGATGTTTTGATAGATGTTTAAAGGAGAAGGAGGTCAACTAGTTGGATGACTTGAAGGCTTAGCGAATTAGATCTAAGGTTCTAAAATCTAGAGTTGGTGAAGTTGTGGAAAAGATCTTGCATGAACTTGCAGATCAGATTGTTATCTAATAGTTATTTGTAGCAAAACTAGTATTTTTCACACTTGGAGGCAAGGACATTGCTTGGAGGCTTGCGAGCTCAAGTTTAGATCTTCCTTAGGGTTTCCATCAGCTTCTGATTGTCTTTAGAGCTGAACTAGTTGAGATTGTATTGGATCTATTATGGATCTTGTAGAATTTTTTTCTATTTGTAATTGGCCCTAACCCGAAAGGCCTTACAGTTGAGCATGTTAATGAAAATTACTTGAAACAATTGTGGTGTTATCTATTATGTTGAGCATTCCACTTTGTAATTATGTTGGCTGCAAGGTTTGGATTGTCCTTCATTGGATCCACTATCCTTGACTACATCATAATGGCACATCTATCAAGGAAGGTTTAAGAGGCAAAATG
The DNA here is from genome assembly GCA_027943335.1 of Chamaecyparis obtusa. Lineage (NCBI taxonomy): Eukaryota > Viridiplantae > Streptophyta > Pinopsida > Cupressales > Cupressaceae > Chamaecyparis > Chamaecyparis obtusa. Next base: position 88,863 of record BSBK01009716.1, read on the forward strand.
GATGAAGGAGATTAAGCAAAAAAATCTAATGGCTGATATGAAAATATTTTACTTGTCTATATAAGAGATATGAGTTTCATTATTGAAACATAATGGAAGAAGAAGATTGTAGAGATTTTGCGTGAAGAATTTATTCATGCATGCCTGATCAGAATGGTTATTGAAAGAATCAAACTACAGAGTTAACTGAGTGTCAGAGAACCATTTATCGAGTGAAAGTAAGTTGAAGAATATTGAGGAAGTGAATTTGATTAATGATCATAGGATTTGTATGAGCTTATCATAGATCTAAATATTTTCAATTGAGTTGTATTTGAATCAGATCATTACTGTATTAGTTTAACCATTGATTCAAAAAATCTCTTAACCAAGTGGACCTAACAGTCTTATATTCTACCCTATGTCATTCAAAGAATGTACATTGTTATCTTATTGACCCCATAGTGAATGCTGGTCAAAAGTTAACTATTAGTGATAAATCCTGTAATGTCCCTACAAGGGAACCCATAAGGAATCAGGTCTTATGACCAAAAATAGCAACTAACAAATTTTTTTCTAACATTACATCACTACTACTTTACATTTAAATTCCTTAAGGTTCCCTTAATGAATTCATTTACATTACTTATCCAAATTGAATTTCATTTCCTTTCTTTACTTTCACATTTTAGAACTTTAAGAGATAGGGTAAGAAAATGACATTTCTTTTACAATTATATTTCTTACTTTATATACTAATTTCATTTCTCCTTCCTACACATTGAATAATTATTCCTTACAAATTACATCTTAACCTTAGCATAATAAACATTTTCTTTCAGTGTAACATAGGAGAGATAGAAAAGATAATTTCAACATGACATAATATATTTCCAACTTTTATCTTTCAAATAACAACCCTTGAAACAAAGCCTAGAACCATCCCTCCCAATTACATTGAATTTCTTTTCAATTACATCTTTCTAATAATAGATCTCATAATAATAGGTACATGAATGGCCTGATGGTGTTACAACATATCTTTTCATCTTTCCTTTCAAAAATACATAATACAAAATACAAATATCTGCGTCAATACATAAATTTGAACGCATCCAAGTCACGAACCATGAACAGGACCTCAAAAGATTTTTGCCACCCAACCATGTGAAACTGGTGAAGTTCCACCCCCCATGCTAGGAGATAGAACCAAGATACTCACAAGGCCCTAAGTAATCTAAGGCTCAAAAGATAAAGAAACCTAAGACACAAAAAGAACATAAAATATCATCATACTATAACATGGAGGTCAAGGTTCTAGGATACCACCTAAGTGAGTGTCATCACACAACCTATGTATTGGGATCCACCCTGGCAACCATGTAACCCCAGTCCCCCCTTTATGAATAGGGATCCACCCTGGTAGTTACCCATGGTCCAGGTACTCCAACAGGACTATGTGGCCATTAACATAGTTTCTTTCATTATCTTTTATTTCCCCCCTTTCCAAATTCATTATTAAGTTATCACTTTTTACTTACCCACCCATAGGATCATCTGGTAACCACTTTAGGGTTCCAACACCTATGATGAGCCACTCACCTAGGGTACCTAGTCCCCTACCCACACACACAAGCCATGCAAATATCAAGTACTTCCAAAAGATCCATATCATAGGTCTAGGGAGCCCTTCGGTGCACTCAGGCCACCTGAACAAGTCCTGACCTTACATAATGGACTCTACCAAAAAACCAAGTATGAACAAAAGCTTAAAATCAAAACCATGTATAGAAATTCATTAAACACAACCTAAAACTCCCCACAAGCATTTAGACAACATTCCATAGCTTATTTAAAAAATCTAGGGAAATCTCATGTGCCTGAAATTTGGCTAAGTTTGAATTTTTAAGAAATCTCAAAATTAGAAGTTGCATCTTAACTCCTATGAAGCTGAAACCTATCTCAATCATCTCGGAAGGTACCTAATTCCTTTATACAAGTATAGATCCTATTTTCCTCAATTAACACTATCTCCTCAGTTAAAGTTGAAACCTATCTCAATCATCCCGGAAGGTACCTAAGCAATGTTATACTTGTATAAATCTTATTTTCCTTGATTAACACTAATCTCCTCGGTTGATACACTTTGGTCGATTAATAGTTTGGTCAGTTGATACAGTCTTGGTCGGTTAACACTGGTTTGGTCAGTTCACACAGATTTGGTCGGTTAACACTGGTTTGGTCGGTTAACATAGATTTGGTCGGTTAACACTACTTTGGTCGGTTGACACTACACTAACCTTGGTCGGTTGCTACTAAACCGAGCTGTCTTGATTAACACTAAACCAATCTAGCTCGGTTAATACTAAACTGACCTGGCTCGGTTAATACTAAACCGACCTAGCTTGCTCAATACTAAACTGACCTAGCTTAGTCAATACTAAACTATAGAATACAATTGTCAACTCTAACTTGCGGGTAAAACTGGGCATTATGGGGACTATGGTTGCCTAATCTGGCCACGACCCATTTGAGATCTCCTAGTTTCCCTTTAGTAGGCCCATCAATCCATCCTATCTATCTAACAAATCTATTGTAGATCTGGACAAAGAAAGGTGGTGCAAAAATAGATATGAAATTATAGGGTTGAAATAGAAGTTCTAAAGCCTCAATGAACTCATGGACATTCTAGATAAGAAAGGAGATACAAGGAGAATGCTAAGGACCCTACAACCTCTTACAAATGCAAAAATATTCATATACATACAACATGGAAAAATATTTAAACATAATCCTAAACTCTAAATCACTAATACAAGCACAACATATATATGTATAACATAATCATTCTAAAATTTACATAGACGATACAACACATAGAGAACACATTCATACACAAAGAGGAAGAATGGAGATTCTTCCCAGTTTAGACCCTACCTTAGGTCCTGTGGAGAATCCTGTTCCCTTGACTAGAGAATCTATGCAAAACTTCAATCCTTGAGTAGATATCCTTTTGGAAATCTTCCTCTTGCAATCAATTCCAAGAAATCATCACATAGAAGACTTCACCAACTGGAGACTCTCAAACTCACATAGACTTTCACCAAAAATTTCCAAAGAAATCAATTATAGATGACTCAAAAGAAAAAAAATCTTCCAAAAATTAACATCCTCCTGCACACAAAATTCTTCAATTATTTATCCTCCAACTATGTGGTTGGAGGAGTTGCTTTATGGGAAGCAACTTCTCCAACTTCCATAGTTGGTTGGAGGAACAATCAAATAATTTTCCGTAAAGACTTAATCAAGGTTTTTAATAAAATTAATTAAAATATCTTTTAAATGAAAGCATAACAAGAATAATAGACAAATATCTTTCAAGAAAAACACATAGCACAATAGGAAAACAAGTAGCCTAACTTCTAGGAGGTCTTGAGTTCAACTCCCTCCTAGATAGCTAATTTTACTACAAAGGGCATTTTCCTTTTATTATTATTATTTTTACTTTTTTATTTAATAAATTCATTGAATATACTTTATTTAACTCACTCTATTTACTTATTATAAACAACATATCATTAACATAATTAATGAAAACATACAATTATTATTATTTATATAAGCATGGATATATGTGTGTGCACCCACATATACACATACCTATATAAAATACAAATAATTATAACATAATTATTTATTATACATATAAAATAGATTAATTCTAACACATAACATAAACTCAGACCAACATCAAATCAAGTCCAAAACATAACTGCATTCCATTTTCCCAACTAGGATAACTTCCTAAACAGAATTCTAAGTCCATGGGTAACCTCAAGAGTAACTTGGTTAAATCTCCACACATCAACAGTTTGAGGATTTTGAAGGCACACTTAGACCTATGTAGCCAGGTGGAAATGATGTCTGGTACCTGCATCTTGCATCACCAACTAATATGCATATACAAATATATAAATATAAACAGACAATGGAAAACAAGGAGGGAGAGTGCAACATCGTGTGGATCTCCTGTAGAAGTAACTATGACAGCCCCTCCTCATCCTACACTCACATCAACTAGTGAACATCAAACCATAATAGGGTCGGTAGGGTTAGATCATAATAAAACATCATAACACAAATCAATGTAAAACATTTTACTGATAGTTCATTTCTAGCCATTCATCATTAAATTATAACTCATTTAATATTTTCAAATAAACTGTAGTAACCAAATATATATTCTCAAATGTCTCATAAAATGCTAACTAAATAATAATCATAGTCCATCATAAAATCCAAAGTGTCAAAGCAACAGTCCTGTCAGTCTAACATAGGAAGATGCTAGGGTGGGCATTACAAATCCTCTAACCAGGTCACACTTAATAGTGTGTTTTTAACCTTTAACAGGGTTGACTCTTCACTGAGCTCACTTTAGAATAGTGAATTATTTTGGGTTACCGGTCCTAGGTGGTTTTTCCCTTAACAGGGTTTCCACATTAAATCATTGTGTTTTGTGTTATTTGTGATGATTATTTTTCTATCATACATTACATACTGCATAATTGATTTAGTCGGTAATCATAGTTAGCTATTTACTAGTAATCGGTAAAGTAAACAAACAGATTGATATTTTATGTTACCAAGCTACATAATTTGTTGGAATTATTTTATAAGGAACATCTTTGTATTTGGAACTATAGGATAACTGATCTAACTAATTCACCCCCCTCTTAGTTACTCTAATAATTGGTATCAGAGCATATTGGTTACTTGGAAGAAATTTTTAAGGACTTGAGTAGAAAGATTACAAGATGTATAAGAGGGAAGTGTTGAAGCTGAACAAGGACAACTTTACTACATGGAAAAGTCAGATGAGACTTCACATATCTAGAATTGGAGAATCTACTATATATTTAATTGAAAATGGCTACCTACAACCGATAGTTTGTCCTTTGACTCTTGATTAGTTGAGAGATCAACATGAACACAATATTTCTATGATAGAGATTATTGTTTCTCTATCTAATGTTGAATTTGAGGATGTCAAGGATTGCACTACTATAAAGGAAATGTGGGATAAACTTGCTCTAGTTTATGGTGGTGATGTGAATGTAATGAGAGCCAGAGCTGAAAGCTTGAGAGGTAGATTTGTTGACAAGAAAATGAAGGAGAAAATATTACACAGTACACAAACTGAATCAAAGAGGTATTCAATGCTATCTGAGGAGCTTCTTGTATCATTTCTAAAGATACAATGGTAAGTAAGATACTGAGAACTTTGTTGCCTATCTATGCAATCAGAATATCTGCTATTCATGAAATGAGGTTTGCACTTGGTAGCAATCTTATTCTTGATAATCTAATTGGAAAGTTAACAACTTTTGAGCTGAATAATTTTGATAATAGTGTTGTACTGAGTGTTGAGTCTACTTTTATGTCTTCTCTAAAGATTGGTAAATCTAGCAATAACCATAATATAAGGAATGAAAGTGATAGTAATACTGATGATGAGCTTGATGAGCTTGAAGTGCTTATGGCCTAGAGATTGTAGAAAGGTAAAGGTAGATATATGGGAAAGTTACCTTTAGCTTGTTTTAATTGTAAAGAAGTTGGCCGTATTGCTGCTAGGTGTCCCATCAAGAAAGAAGAAGATAAAGACAAAGACCGATCTGGTGATGGAAGCTATGGTAGAAGGGACAATAGAGGTTACCGACACTACAAAAGAGACAATCAAGATCATAAAGATAAGGTAAAAAAGACATGTTATCTTTTTGAATAAGATGACACTGACATCGACACTAATGATGATATTGAGGTGGTGTTTGTTGCAATGAAAGATGATTCTAAAGAGGAGGAAAGGTATGTAGAAACAACACTCATTTCTAAAGTTAGTAAAAAAGATACTTGGATCATTGATAGTGGTTGTACACATCACATGACTGGCAATGAAGATAAGTTTGATCATCTTGAGCATTATAATAGAGGATTAGTGAAAATGGGAAATGACACACCTTGCATGGTTAAAGGATAAGGATCTATTCTATTGAATGATAAAATTAGATGTGATAATGCATACTAGGTAAAAGGATTAAATTAAAATTTGTTAAGTGTAACACAGCTTAATAACTCAGGTCACTGAGTGGCATTCGAGAGCAAGAAGGTAAAAAACTATGATGAAAATGGAAAGCTTGTCGGAACAAGAGGACAATCAAAATGTAATTTATTTTATCTTGAAAATGCTGAGACTTCTTGTTTACTGGTGAAAAATGAAGATGCATGGTTATGGCATAAGAGGTTATGTCATGTAAATTTTGATAACATGACTAAGATTAGTAAAAAGAGAAAAGTTAGAGGATTGCCTAGTCTAACCAAACCTGATCATGTTATGTGTCATCAATGTCAAAAAGGAAAGATGAAAAAATCTAGTTTTAAAAGTAAGGACTACTCATCTAAAGTAATTTTGGATTTGGTTCACACTAACTTATGTGGTCTCATGAGAGCTCAAAGCAACTATGGTGATAGATACTTTAGTTTCTTTTTTGATGACTATACTAGATTGATGACAGTTATGTTCTTAAAAGAAAAATCTGAGGCATTCAAACTGTTTAAATGGTATAAGCCTAAAGTAGAAAAAGAAACCAAAAAATAATTGAAATGTTTAAGGTCTAATAGAGGAGGTGAGTTTGTTTCTGATGAATTCACTAACTTCTGTAATGAGCATGGTATAAAAAGGTAGGTTTCTGGACCTAGAACACCACAATAGAATGGAATTGTTGAAAGGAGAAACAAATCTATTTTTGATTATGCTAGAACATTGATGATTGAGAAAAATGTTGCACAAATGTACTAGAGAGAGGCAATTAGCACAACATGATATGTCCTAAACTGAGTTAAACTAAAGAAAGACACAAACAAGACACCTTACAAGTTATGGTTTGGATACACACCAAGTGTAAGTTATTTCAGAATTTTTGGTAGAAAGTGTTATATTCTGAAAGATGATAGGAATGGAAAATTTGACTCTAAAGGTGATGAAGGAATATTCTTAGGATATTCTACTAAGAGTAAAGCTTATAAATTTTTGAACAAAGTTACTAATAAGATGATAGAAAGTGCTAATGTAAAAGTTGATGAGTTTGCTGATAAGAATGATGTAGAAAGCATGAAGGAACTAGAAGAATATGGTAAGTTCACTTATTTTGAAGATCCAGAGTATCTACTGAAGCCACATGTTGATTCTACTGAGCATCAGGAAAATGCTACCAAGAATCAGGAAGAAGCTACCGAGTAGGAAATTGTACCTGAACAAAATGATGAGTAGAGGAGAGATCAAGTGCTAGCAAGATTTTTTAGAAGACACCATCCTGAGAACCAAATCATTGGAGTTAAGAATGCTGACATGCTGACCTGAAGTAAGTTAAGACAAAAAACATGCTTAGTTTGTGAGTTTGAACTAAAGAATGTTAGGGATGCTCTTGAAAATGAGGAATGGATAAATGTTATGAATGAGGAGATTGAACAAATTGAAAAGAATAAGACATGGAGCTTAGTAACTAGACCAAAAGATAAAAATGTTATTGGTACTAAGTGGATTTTTTAGGAATAAGCTGAATGAGAATGGAGAAGTTACAAGAAATAAGGCAAGAATTGTCTGCAAGGGATATGCACAAGAAGAAGGTATTGATTATGGTGAAACCTTTGCACCTGTTTCTAGACTGGAAGGATTCCACATATTACTTGCCTATGCTACACATAAGAGATTTAAGGTATATCAAATGGATGTGAAATAAGATTTTATGAATGGAATTCTTGAGGAGGAGGTCTACATAGAACAACCTAAAGGGTTTGTTGATTCGAATCAGAAAGACATGGTATGTAGACTGCACAAAGCTTTATATGGACTGAAGCAAGCACCAAGGACATGGTATGAAAGATTACATGCTTATCTTATTAGTATTGGCTTTGTAAGAACTAGTGAAAACAATAATATGTACATGAAAGGAGATTTTGATAATAAAATTTTGATTGTTGCAATATTTTTTGATGATATGATCTTTCATGGACAAGATCAAATTTGCAAATCTTTTGCTGATCAAATAAGAAAGGTATTTGAGATGTCTATGTTTGGAGAGATTAAATTCTTTCTAGGTTTGTAGATTATACAACAGAAAGATGGGATTTTCATCACTCAATCAAAATACATTAAAGAAGTATTCAAAACATTAAATGCAAAGAACAATCGATTGAATTTGATGAGCTAGAAATTGTTATGATTTCAAGATTAAGGATGAAGTTTGTTATGAGATCCGCAGCTGACAAAATTTGGAGAAGATCTAAAGGATGAGATTGAAACGTGTTAATGAAACATCCATCAAGGAAGGTTTAAGAGGCAAAATGGATGAAGGAGATTAAGTGAAAAAAATTAATGGCTGATATGAAAATAGTTTACTTGTCTATATAAGAGATATGAGTTTCATTATTGAAACATGCTAGAAGAAGAAGACTGCAGAGATTTCCCATGAATACTTTATTCATGCATGCCTAATCAGACTAGTTATTGAAAGAAATGAACTACAGAGTTAACCGAGTGTTAGAGAACCATTTACCAAGTGAAAGTATGTTGAAGAATATTGAGGAAGTGAATTTGATTAATGATCAGAGGATTTGTATGGGCATAGCATAGATTTTAATATTTGCAACTGAGTTGTATTTGAATCAAATCATTACTGTATCAGTTTAACCATTGATTCAAAAAATATCTTAACCAAGTGGGCTTAAAAGTCTTATATTCTGTCCTATGTCATTCAGAGAATGTACATTGTTATCTTGTTGACCCCATAGTGAATGTTGGTCAAAAGTTAACTGTTAGTGATAAATCCTCTAACTAGATCACACTTAACAGTGTGTTTGTAACCTTTAACAACGTTGTTTCTTCACCGAGCTCACTTTAGAAGAGTGAATTATTTGAGTTACCGATCCCAGGTGGTTTTTCCCTTAACATGGTTTCCATGTTAAATCATTGTGTTATGTGTTATTTGTGATGATTATTTTTCTATCATACCTTACATACTGCATAATTGATTTGGTCGGTAATCACATTTAGCTATTTACTGGCAATCGGTAAAGTAAACAGACACATTGATATTTTATGTTACCGAGCTACATAATTTGTTGAAATTGTTTTATAAGGAACATCTTTGTATTTGGGACTGTAGGATAATTGATCTAACTAATTCACCCCCCTCTCAGTTATTCCAATAGTTGTAGCCCCTATTATGAGCACACTCCTGATTTAATGACCATATTTCAGAGTGCTACAAAAAAGATGGATCGACTTCAACAGGCTATTGTGTGTGTGAATTTTGTACCTAGCTGTAGACACAACACTTCAGTAAAACATTAGAGGTTAGCAAAAAACCCAAAATCTGTAAGTAATTGAAACTATGCTAACCAGATGATTTACTGCCTTCTAGTAGGTGCGAGTATGATGTTCTCAGATTGGAATCGAGATCAGTGACAATGCAACACCTAAACGAAGGATTTAAAATGATGAAAGCAATGAAATATGAATATTAATCTTTTTTTTTTGTATTTTTGATGCAATAGGATGAAAAACTGTATGAATCTAAGTTATAATGTATGAAATTGATATGTAAAAGTATCTAACAATGATATGCTAAATTATATGAAAAACTATGCAAAAACTATGAAAATTATGAATGATCTCACAAATTCACCTGTCACAAGTGCTTGATTCTTCAAATGTCAATTTGCTAGAGTAATTGCGCAAATTCGAGAGATGTTGAGATTGAAAGCTTGAGAGATTTGATGCAAATTTGAGGTCTTGATTGTGAAGAGCTGAGCCTTGATTTATAGAAATCCAGGGCTTGAGGATGCATTGAGAAAAGCCATAAATCACTCTTGATAAACTCAAATTGATTTTTGAGTTAACAAAAAATTAAGAATATTTAATTCATAAAATCATGCAAAAGCAGTTTTTATCTCAAAATAGAGCTTTTGCTTTTTTTTTGTTTTTTTCAACTCATCATCAGATGTTGAGTTTCAATTTTAAAATTGATTATTAATTTCTAGTTGCTTGCTTTTTTTGATTGTGCATGATTTAATATGAATTAATTTCATAAACAAAGTGATTTATTCTCCACTTAACTGATTTTGAATTAAAATAATTGATTTATGGGTTAATCAATTATTAAATCAAACTTTATTCTAATTAAATCATTAAATTTGACAACTTTGATTTTAAATCAATTAAATAAATATCCAGTTGATTATTTGTAGGAATTTTGATTTATTATCAAAATAAAAACAATATTAATTAGGAATAAATGCAATTAAATATTATTAAATAATTAAGTGGAAAAATTAAATTAATTAATTAAATATTTATCATATTCAATTAATCAACTTTAGGATAAATAAGATTTATCGCCAAATAATATTTAATTAAAGATAATTAGATAAATTAGGAATATTTAGGAAATATTCCCTGATGCAGAATTAAGATAAAATCAATTAGCATTTCAATGTGAAGATGTGCCTTAGTTTATGACTTTTGTATCGATTTCATTCGATTTGAAGATGTAGGAGGTTAATGAACCTATAGCCCATTTTTGGGGTATTACATTTTGCCCCTTTTTAAATTACTGTGCAAAGCATAGTGGTTCAAAGAATAGTTTGTGTTTGATATACGTATGAAATTGATTTGAAAGATGAACCGATTTTGAGACAGAAACTAATTGAAAGATTTAAAGATGTTGACATAGTTTGTGTATGATATATGTATGAAATTGATTTGAAAGATGAACTGATTCTAAGATAGAAACTGATTGAAAGATTTAAAGATGTCGACCCAGGTCCAGGATGACCAAGATTCAAGATGATGCTAGCTATATCAGCAATGAACCAGTGATTACAAAAAAGTTCCAAAAACACCTGATTTTGAACCTTATGATTGTGAAGAAGTGAGTGACCGATTCCAGACCTGAATGTCCTTGTATGAATCATATTGGTATCACATCCTGAACCCATCAATTAAGAAGAACCAAGGAAATAATACTAATGAACTGATGGTTATGAAAAGCTAATATAGTTTATAAGATAGGTTTAGGATACTAGATTGATATGGATCTCGATGAATCTGATATGCCCCAAGAAATGAAAGATTTGCCCCAAACGATGAGGACTTTTGATGAATCAGTAACTAGACGTGGTTTTTGTCTTAATTACTAAGGAAAGATTATAGATTTAGATTACAAACTTGAATGATGTGCAATACCATGCCCCCTTCGGGATAAAAATTAAAATTTGACAAGAAAAGTCAGCATTGTAGTTTAGAAGCATGTTAATAGATTTGAGAAGTGGTTATACACATTCGAGAATGTGTTCTACATCGTTTAGAGGTTTTGAAGACCAAGTTTGACTAGGTTTGACCATGAGTTGACCATAGTTGACCAAGTTGAAATTTTGATAGTTTAATGTAAGATAATCAGTTAAGTTGAATTCTAGATGTCTTTGATGTTTGAAGGTTGATTATGCAAGTAGTGAATAATATAAACAATCTCAGATTTTGATTTTGATCCCGAAAAAGGATTCTACTTGCTGTTTCTTAGGAGGAACCTTCATACAATGCTCAGTCCTTGTGTCATGTTTAGCATTTTTGGTTTTGAAGAATCATTTAAGTGTTCAAGCAATTTGTGAGATCATGCAAAGTGCAAAGTGCAAAGAGACATGCAAAATGATATGCAAACCTGCAAACCTAAGACCTAGGACTTAGTCACTGATCATGTGTCAATTTGTTGTCATCATTGAACTTTTTAGGTAACCGGATAAATCAATACAATGCCCACTAGTTATGAAACCATAGACATATGAATATCAATTTGTATGTGCAAGAATCAATACAACACCCACTGCTTAGACAACCATGGACATATGAATGTTGATTTTATTTTCGGAATGTCAGATTAGATATAAGCACCAAGTCACAAATGCCAGGATGACCTAAATATCATGTCCATTTTAATATAGCAATTTGTATAAGTATCAAAACATAAACGTTGTGATGACCTAAATACACCTTGCATTACAAACACATCAAATAGTCAAGAGATCATTCTAAGTCCAGTGTGAATTACCCATAGTGACCCTTTATCATTAACATCCTTAGGCAAGATCACATTTCACAGTAGGAGTAAGAAATCACTCAAAAAGACAATAGTTAGATCAAACTTCCTTGAATTTTCTAGGTATCAATGGTTGAGGTACGCATGGCCATCCAATTTGAGATAGAGCCTCTTACAGTCGGACACCATTTCAATCTAGAATTTGCAAAGTTGTTAGATTTTCACATACAAGCAAAAAACAAAGAAAAGATTATGCCCCCAGTCATCACTCTCTAAATCCTGTAAAGGAAATCATCGAAGAGCTTGTGGGAACACAATATGCCAAAAAAATCTCAATGCAAATTAGTAAGCATACAAGGAGATAAAAGCATGTAAAAAACATAGATTGTTTTCAGTTTGTGTTTGATGTTTGATTGCGTTGTTGTAGATGCAAAATCCTTTCTGGAGATGAGAATGACTGACTAACTCAAATGAAGTTGCAAAGGACTCTGACTGGATATGATACATCTAAAGTATACATTGGAGGCCATAGGATATGACATTGATTGCCCCCAAGTTTTAACATTGATAGGATATAAATGCTTGAGCTGATTGGTGTACATACCGACTTATTGAAATCAGGAATGCGGAAACAAATCAGGAGATATGTACAAACTAAAGCAAGACTGAAAGTTGGAAAAGACCAAGATTGCACTGATAGATGGAGCATTTTGAAACAAGTGGCACCCGTTTGCCAGTTTTTCACCATCTTGGCAGAGATTCTATTTTTGCTACCAAGGCACCTGTTTCCAAGTTTTCACCAAGGCTCTTTTCTTTTTCTCACTTTTTTTGTATTTTTTATTTTTTCAATTTTTTTGTACTTTTGATATTTTTTACTTTTTTTGTGAATCATCAAGGCACCCATTGCTAGGTTTTCACTAAGATGTTCATTTTTTTAGGACTTTTTGCAATTTTTATAATTTTTCAAGACATTTTACCATAGACTAAATGCCTTAGGTGTAGAATTTCTTTAGATGGAGAATGTTGATTGGTTCTTGGAGCTGTTCTCCTTCAATCATTGAGAGTTGATAGGCACCAGAGCCAAAAGTAGCAGTGATAACAAAGGGTCCCAACCAGTTGGGTTCAAACTTCCCCTTGCATTCTCTATGTGATTGATTTTTAGGATTCTCTCTCAAGACTAGATCACCAACCTGAAATTCTCTGTGTCTGACTTTCTTGTTGTAGCCTCCAGAAATTATCTTCTGATAAACTCTAAGATGATCATACGCTGCTTGTCTGTGCTCATCTTTTAGTTCAAGTCCTTGCAACCTAGACACTCTGTAGGCATCATCAGTTACTAGACCATGCATTTTGATTCTTAGTGATGGGATTTCAACCTCAATAGGTAGTACTAATCAGTATGTACAAAGGATGCCCCCAAATAGAATGGGCATCAAACTCCCAAGAAAGATCACATCATGTAGTCCCAATGTATAGCAAGGTGGAGAACAAAAGGAATTAGCAAGCTAGTGGAAGAGATGGAAGACAAGAGAATGAAGGAGAATGAAGGGAAGAAATCCTCAAGGGAAAACTCTTCAAGAGTACCCAAGCTAGGGAAAAATTGTCATGTAAAGCACATTTGGACAAGCAATGAAAGGCTAGCATAGGATAAGTCACAAAAGCATAATGCAAAAGAAGGAAGGATGCAGTCCAAACGAGTAGACATGTCAAGAGGCTTCATAGCATTGTGTTTTACTCTTTTTTATTACATCAAGACCAAAGGGGAAGAGGATAGTGAAAGACTAGAATGAATGGAGGAAAAATAAATATGAAAGCTAAACATGAATGTAATGAAAGCAAGATCATCGTAAGATAGCTCATAAGATAGCCAAATGTTCGTGTATAGGTCAACATTGTCAAGATCAAAGAGAGAAGACAGAATGGATGAAATATGTAGAAGAAATACACATGATGCCTGATTGCCAGGTTTTCATCATAGTACTTATCCAAGGTTCCAAAAGGGAGTGGTTTTCACCATAGGATTAATTTATTTCTCTTTACTTTTGCTACCAAGGTGCCTGTTTCCAAGTTTTCACCAAGGCACATTTTCAATTTTTTTCATTTTTTTTTAAATTTTTGGAAGAAGGAAAGCTTTTAGATAATTCTCCTTGAAAGGATAAACCATTATATGCCAAGGATCCAAAATGATATGCTCAAAGATGTTGATAGGGAAAGGAAGATGGAAGAGGAAAATTGAGGATAAGGTTTTATGTAAAGCGAGTGAGGTTGGAAGATAAGAGAGATAGGAAAATGAGGAAAAAGGATAGTAGGTAGAAGGATAATGAATCAAAGGAAGACATGATCAACATCGACACACACCTTGAAGGGTGGTGAGAGGATGGAGGAATCATGAATGAAAGAATACGTGAAGGAATATGGTGAATGCATAGTAAAGGTTGTGGTTTTGGTGTGCGGAGTTGAAGAATGTTTTTAGGAGAAGATGAAGTGGAAGTCTTTGGAAGCTTGAATGTCAACTTCACTTGTTGCTTAACATTAGATTCCCTCAAGAGGGACTTTGTAATCCATATAGCCATAGGCTTTTCATTTCCTTTTGATGATTTAGAGAGCATATCTTTAATGATGGATTTTGGAACCCATACTTGTCTTGTAGTTTTCTTCTTAGATATCTCTTTTGACTTTATGCCCCCATGTCAATTAGAGGAGACATGGTGATCTTATTTTTTTTATGGATTCTTGTATTGCTTCTTTTTCTTGTATTGAGCATTCGTGTTACTTCCAAAAGACTTGGGACTTGTGGAAGAAAAAGGAGAATATGAATGGTTTAGATGGGTGGGTGAATGAAAAGGATTCAAGGGTATGCATCTATGTTGATCTTAAGGAAAGATAGGAGATGGAGGGATGTAAGGACCCAAAATGGGTGATGAATTAGGAGAGTTAGGAGGGGAAAGTGAAGGGACATAAGGGCCCAATATGAAAGGAAGGTGTGAAGCCTTAGTATTAGCTAAGGAGGTCCAAGGATGGATATGGAAGATACGAAAGGCTAATCAATGATTTCATCAACATCTATATAACAACCAAGGACATCAGCATCTTTAGAATGAGCATTAAGATTTTCAATAGGATCATTAACATCTTGAATAGGAGCAACTTCTTCGATAGGATTGTTCAGAGCTTGCAAAGACTTAGGAAGAGTAGAAAGTGGAAGTGAACATGGAATGGTAGAACAAGAAGATGGAAGACTTCAATCTTGGAAAGTTTCTTTAGATAGCATAAACGCATCATTTTTTTCTTAATTTTCAATAGGCTTAACATTGGAAGCAATGACACTATTTTCAATAACCTTAATGGAAGTAAGGTCATCTTGATTGTCAATAAGCTCAATGGTGTGAGTGGTAGCTTGATCTTGCTTAGAAAAGGACTTAAGACATGGTGGAATGAATGCAGAAGGGTGTAAAAGATCAAAAGAACCATGAAGCAGAGGAGAGACATCATGAAAAGAATTGGATGACATGGAGGGTCCTTGATCTTGATCTTTCTCCATACTTTTTTCTTTTTCATTTTTAGAGTCCTCTTGACATGGAGCCACTTCTAAGGACAAGGAAGCATGTTGGAATTATATGAAAGACTTTGGAAAAGATGGTAAAGGACTAGCTGAAGTAGGCATTATAGCGTGTGAAGGCTTAGGCTCTTTAGGTTTAGCATTATTGAAGGTATTTGCAGCCAAGTGAAGGTTAGCTTGAGTTTTTTTAAGAGTTAGCCCTTGAGGATAACTATAGGGAACCGCGTGAAAAGCATTAGGATCTTTGTTGGATGAAGAATTTGTGAAAGATTTGGAAGATTCAAAAGATTTAGGAAATGTATGGGTATTGGAGGAAGTAGGGGATGGAAGGAAACCATCACAAGACAAAGGTTCAACATTAACATGATCTTGCTTAAGAGTGTAATCTTTATTTTTAGCATGAGATTTCTTAGAGGAAATATTCTTATAGTATTTACATTTATAATCAGTGCACTAAGCTTTCTCTTCCTCAAATGAAGTAGATGTATCATTTAGGTATAGCTCATAGAAATCATCAAAGTCTCTTTCAAAATTAGAGTCATATGGATCACCATCACAATCTATCCAATGTGACGACCCTTTTCCAGTAAGCACGAGCACCTGACGAGGAGGACTATTAGGAACAGAGGTGTCATAGGTATCATTATATTGTCTGTCATCATAGTCATCAAAGATGGGTGTGTCACTCTCTGTGGAAGAGGTATTATAAGGATTGTCACGTTGCTCACATTTTATCTGGGGGCATGGTGACATGTACAAGTCTTTATCAAATGGAAAAGGGCATAGAGCTTCCATGGAGAACTCTTTAGGTTCCTTTTCTTTCTCAAGTTTGTTAAGTTTGACTTGCATAGCATGCATCTGTTTCATCGTAGCAGTGATTAGAATTTTTTCCTCATGTGTACTAATTCTTTGAGACATGCTAGGATTTTTAGGACTCCCTGGAATAGATTGATGTAGATTTTATTGATTGACTCCTTGAATTGATGGAGGAGGAGGGATAAAGCATGGAAATGACATAAGAGATGAATAGAAGAAAATAGAATAGATAAAAAGAGGAAAAAAATCAAGAAGACGTGAAGAGTTTAGGAAGAAGAGAAAGGATGGAAATGGGAGACTAGGAAGACATGAGAGATGTGGAAGAAAGAAGACCAAGAGTCATTTTGTGCAAATTGATACCATTTAAGTTTATTTGGATGTTGAGAAACATGTCATAGCACTGGAGATTTGACCCAGACTGACCAAGGATGACTGGAAATGACAAGAATCAGTTTTCTATTTTGATAGAATTTGGGAATAGGCTGTAAAAATTGGATTTTTGACAAATTTGACCAATCTTTGACAACTTTGACTTTGGCTTTGATACGAGGTTTGAAATTTTGGGATGACTTTTGACACCAAAAAGGATTTTTGCTTCAGATTTGCAATTTTTTAGTTTTTCAGTATGAGTTTGTTTGCAAATTTTTCTATCTAGTTTTTGAAGATCTGTGTAAAAGTTTGCACATAAAACAACAAGCAAGGGAAGCAAGCAATCATCTGAAAACAATGAACAAGGGAAAAAGCAACCTTGCACATGAACAAGTAATAGTGACTTATTGTGCTAATCCCTAGAAGTGCTAATTGTGTATGTTCCAAAAAGTTTTTCAATAACACACATATTCCTAGAAAAAATAAAAAAAAATTGGCCTCACTAGGGTTTGTAGTAATGGTCTGACTCTACAAATTTTGTGATCTCAAGAGGGTGAACTCTAATCCAGGTGCACCAGGGTTTTGACATGGTCTGAGAATTTAATCAATCAAGAGCTACTAGGGAGATCTAATAGTCCAACAAGAGACCATACCTGTGAAGATTTCCTCCACAAGGACATTTATATAGTGGTTGTTGCTACCATGACAAAAATGGCTATTACCACTTGAGGTTCCATCCATGTGGTTGACCCAATTAAGGGAATGTCCACTACAATTAACCCTCTCTAAAGGTGACTCACAAAAGATACCACATGGGGACTGGTTCCAGATTCAAGGATCTAAGTTTCTGATACTACCCAAAAAGGGAGTAGAGCATAGTCCTCTGGCCTTTTCACTTTTAACCAAAAAAAATCAAACAGATTAATCCGACATGCTAAGACCAAGATTATCTCACAAAGATCTATGATGTCAACCGCTTATGATCTATCAACCCCTCCAGAGAGAGAATGTATCAATCAAAAGTTGAAGACACACAAATCTAGTAGAACGTGAGATGCTCTCAGTAACCTCCCTACCTACAAGGGGTTCTCTCATTGAGAAGAGCTTCTCTAGAAACCTACTCTCTCAAGAGCCATAAATAGTGTTCATAGGGCCTATTTACTATGTGTAATAGATATGTGAAAAGTAAATCTATGTTCATTTTAGAGCCCAAAATTGAAGTGTGAATTATGAAAGTTGTAAAGGCACTCAAGCTTGACACAAGAAAGTTTGTTTTATGTCCCAAAATGAAGTGTTATTAGATGTAACAGAATACCTAATTTTCTCACAATATGCTTAGTATATTTTACCTATTTTAGCAATTTTTTTTGAGCTTTTCTATGCAAGGAAACCACGAACTCTCCAACAAGCCAACAAGCAAACAAGCAAACAAGATATGCAAGGTATATTCAACTTATACAAACCCTAGGGTTAGATCTGAAAACTAATTGTTAGGAGCAATAATAACCAACAAATAATTCAAATAATAAATCATATCATGCATTGAATCATATGAAAAATAAGTGCATACCCATCACAAAAATTTTATTTTTTTTGCACTTGACCTAGTCAACAAGATCTAATTTTTTTGATATGATTTCGGCCATAAAAATATAAATGTAAAACAAAGACCCCTACTAAAAAATAGATAGCTTTCCAAAAATGTAAAAATTTAAGAAAAATCTCTTCATTTGTGCCCTAGAGACCCCTTTTACTAAAACAGACCAGTTTTTGTAAATTAACTATTTGAGCTATTATATTGCATCCAAATTGAAAACACAAATAATGGACCCCCTGTAGAATTTAAAGATCTTTCCGAATATGTAAAAGTTTCCAAAAAATATGATGATTTTCTCTGAAAATGAATTATTTATGAAAAATAAAGAAAAATTATTTAAAATTTAAAACATCTTGAAAAATTTTGAATTTTTTATTAAAGCTTCCCTAATATGTCTCCAACTTGCAAAAATAATTTTAGACCAAAACTCCAAGCCGTTTTGTTGATAAAATTAAATCTTTGAAAATTTAAGGTTTTAGTCTCCAAGTAAATCTGCACAAGGGAGTTAGCTCCAAAAAAATAACCAAAACTAGCATGTAAAGGTGGGTTGCCCCACGGTGGGTACCAAAAATGTGTATGTGAATTTTGTACCTAGTTGTAGACACAACACTTCAGTAAAACATTAGAGGTTAGCAAAAAACCCAAAATCTGTAAGTAATTGAAACTATAATAACCAAGTGATTTACTGCCTTCTAGTAGGTGCGAGTATGATGTTCTCATATTGGAATCGAGATCAGTGACAATGCAACACCTAAATGAAGGATTTAAAATGATGAAAGCAATGAAATATGAATGCAAATTAATCTTTTTTTTTTGTGTATTTTTTATGCAATAGGATGAAAAACTATATGAATCTAAGTTATAATGTATGAAATGGATATGTAAAAGTATCTAACAATGATATGCTAAATGATATGAAAAACTATGCAAAAACTATGAAAATTATGAATGATCTCACAAATTCACCTGTCACAAGTGCTTGATTCTTCAGATGTCAATTCGCTAGAGTAATTGTGCAAATTCGAGAGATGTTGAGATTGAAAGCTTGAGAGATTTGAAGCAAATTTGAGGTCTTGATTGTGAAGAGCTGAGCCTTGATTTTATAGAAATCTAGGGCTTGAGGATGCATTGAGAAAAGCCATAAATCACTCTTGATAAACTCAGGTTGATTTTTGAGTTAACAAGAAATTAAGAATATTTAATTCATAAAATCATGCAAAAGCAGTTTTTATCTCAAAATAGAGCTTTTTTTTTTTTCTATTTTTTTCAACTCATCATCAGATGTTGATTTTCAATTTTAAAATTGATTGTTAATTTCTAGTTGCCTATTTTTTTTGATTGTGCATGATTTAATATGAATTAATTTAATAAATAAAGTGATTTATTCTCCACTTAACTGATTTTGAATTAAAACAATTGATTTATGGGT
This sequence comes from Chamaecyparis obtusa, assembly GCA_027943335.1. Lineage (NCBI taxonomy): Eukaryota > Viridiplantae > Streptophyta > Pinopsida > Cupressales > Cupressaceae > Chamaecyparis > Chamaecyparis obtusa. The sequence continues at coordinate 108,758 of BSBK01009716.1, forward strand.
TAATCAATTATTAAATCAAACTTTATTCCAATTAAATCATTAAATTTGACAACTTTGATTTTAAATCAATTAAATAAATATCCAATTGATTATTTGTAGGAATTTTGATTTATTATCAAAATAAAAACAATATTAATTAGGAATAAATGCAATTAAATCTAATTAAATAATTAAGTGGTAGAATTAAATTAATTAATTAAATATTCATCATATTCAATTAATCAACTTTAGGATAAATAAGATTTATCGCCAAATAATATTTAATTAAAGATAATTAGATAAATTAGGAATATTTAGGAAATATTCCCTGATGCAAAATTAAGATAAAATCAATTAGGATTTCGATGTGAAGATGTGCCTTAGGTTAGGAATTTTGTATCGATTTCATTCAATTTGAAGATGTAGGAGGTTAATGAACGTATAGCCCATTTTTGGGGTATTACAGCTATCAGTAGATTCGAAGAGCTTTTGTACAAAGATATCTATACTACCATTTTGAGGAGTTTTGATGATCTAACATTGAGGTTGAGGTCACATTACTCATTTTCACCATAGGTTATTGAGAGGATCTTTTGAGAGCTGAGAGATGAGGTCTCAGGTGATGTATCCTTAGAGAAGGTCCAGAGCCTTATCTCTAAGTATGTCATCGAATGAGAGGTCTTCCAATTTTATGAGGGGAAGACCAACGTGAGGGGATATCAGGTTACACAATGTGGAATTCCCTAGATAGCATGTATAATATACCCTTGATTCCTTTCTACACATGGTAGTTATACTAGTAATGACCAGATTCAATTATATTTTTCCCAGTAGTTGTATGCTAAGTTCCATCTGGGGCTCAACGTCAACTATTTAAATCTTTCAAGATATTTTGGTAAGGTGCATGGTAGCGATGTTGATTGCAATCAATATCATATGGTTGATCAAGTTTTACCTTCTCATAGATAATTGGTTGCATAGAGGACTATAGCAGTGACACCAGTGATGGTTGTTACTGCTAATAGAGATGTCATTTCTTCCCAGAGGGAAGTAGCTAAGAAGATATGGCAGATTGCATCTACAACCAACAACATTAATTATAACACATTGCGTAGATATATTATGACTAGACCTAATTGACCAAGATCATCTTCTTAGGCATACTATAGTGTTGCAGTAAGATCGAGTGATGAGGCATGTAGAGCTACAAGTCTTCCTATACTAGGTGATATATGGGCACTTTCAAGAAAAAATTGTCACTAGGGACATTGTGCTTTATTTTTTGGATGATCTGGTGCAATCATATTCCTATATTTTAGACTTGTAAAGGATACCAATATAGTTTTTTAGAGATGCCATCAAATTTGTGCATGGACCCATATTTCCAACTACCTAAGACACAATGTTGAGTCATGCACATCATAGTACACAACACTCTACACACCATTCAACTCATCACTCTGTGTGGCATTTATCACAAAAATCTATACAATTCTCATTACAACACTCTACTGCAGAGGTAGGGATATGAGTTGGAGATATCTACATCACTACTAAGGGAGTAGATACATTTGAGGAGTAGCTATGAGGTTTGAGTCACATCAAGGTTGACACTAATATAGGATCATTTATGGATATGCTAGATTGTATCCTACTGACTCTACACCACTCCCATCTTAGTTACATATCCCCCTACACTTTTCATTACTAGAGATTGTTGAGACCATTGGAGATGGCACGGGTGATGCAGCTTTTGTCGGTGACACTATGATGCACACTGATGATCCTCCTACTCGAGAGACCTAAGTATTTAATTTAATTTATTTTTTACATCAATGTATACTTAATGAACAATTAATTGTACTTAACCATGCACTAATTTTTGTACATGTATACTATTTTGTAGGCACAATTAGCAAAGCATACTACCTTCAGTGTGGGCTCAGAGAATGTTGGCAAGAGATATTTTATGGATGAAAAACCTACTAGTGCTTAGGTATGTTTTAAATATACTTCTAATTTGTGCATATATACTTGTGTAAATTTATATATTTTAAATAGTTTACATAATTAAATATATGTGTATATAACCAATTTTTGTACTAAATTTGCAAGGGTCAGTTAGTACTTCACAACCTGAGGATGCTCATGAGACTCGATCAGAGGTTTTCTCTATTCATATGCATCTATATGACTCTCTATTTTAGGGCATGTTGTAGATCTTTCATTATTATATATGTTTGATAATTTTAGAACTTATGATCTTCTTGAGACATATATTTATATGTTCTCAAAACCTAAACATACATGATTTATATGTATGTTACATTTATGATCTAACATTATATGTATTTATGATTGGCATCGAGATGATCTTTATGATATGTATGTTACATTTATGATTTTATGTTATATGTATTTCTAGATTTGATATTCAATGATTACATTTGATTAGATGATGTTAAATTATTAGATTAGCTGATGTTAAATGATTTGATAAGATGATAATTAAATGATTTTATTTTCTTAGATTATTATATTAGATATTTCAATTAGATAATCTTAACATGTACATTATATCCTAGCAATTTAAATCTTTAATCGTAACGTGCATATCTCAATTAACAAGAAATTGACATCAATAGATATAATCACTCAAGTACACATAATTTAACAATCAAGTAAATGTATGTCAATCAAGTAATAATTTAAATATATAATTTAATCAAGTAAAAAATAATACTTAAAGGTTAACATGTACATTATATCCTAACAATTTAAATCTTTAATCTTAACACATATATAGAACTTAAAATCTATCAAACTTAACATCTATAAAGATAAAACAAAACTACTTATATCAATCTAACTTGTAATCCATCATATTTTAAAGTATATAATAAAATTGTATTATATTCATCATTGATTCAATCAAGGATGGAGAAACCTACAAGTGATCAGTCCAATATTTGCAGCCAACACAACACAATAGCAACAACAAGCCAAGATGAAAAGAAATGATAGATCATCCTTCGATTATTACCAGAAAGTCAATTACAACATATCTACAACATGCAGTCTTACATACCAACCATACATGCCTAATTATGATAAAAAAATCCATTACAAATCCTATCCAAACTACAACCAAATTGTCTTATAAATATCACCCAATTCCTTAATAATAATTCCATAAGCTTATATAGCCATTACAATCATAGGTCAGCCTAGAAAAGATCACATTTACCAATAATAGAGAAAACATGTTACAACAAATAGGTCAGTTCCCAAATCATCTAGAACAACCTCTAGGAAATAAAATAAGAGATGAGATCATAGAAGAATTTTGGCATCAAACGTATCAATGAATCAACATGATCACAACCAAGAATTCCAATTGATAGATCGAACAATTGATTGGTGAACACAAAGACTGGCTCGAAAAATGAACTAGAAAGTCTCACAAAGAATTTGTAATAACTCTTGCATGATGAAACCAAATGAGGTGAAATCATAGAACAAGGTTTAAGAAGAATCCATGAACACATTGAGGTAACCACAAATCAAAATACTAGACTGGTCAATAGGAAACTAAATATCTTTTTGGTTGATGCAAGATTGCTTAGATCCCAAGATGCTCCTGCATCACACACCTGGGGTAATTGAAAAGTGAGCCTCTCACTTTTTGGTGCCAAAGGAAAACCAAAGTGTTCAACCTCATCTTGATAAATCCATGATGAATCCTTAATTGGTTTGTCCTTCCACTTGACAATATATTCCATAAATTGCTTACCTCTTGTACCCTTACCAACTCTGTTATCTAAAATCTTCTCCGTCTGATCTTTTTGCTTCTTAGGATACTATTGTCCAAAATATGACTCATCAATGATACCTCCATCTAGTTCATGATACTCATATAAATATGCAACATTGAATATTGGTGATATATCCATTTCATCTGATAATTCCACTTTATATGCATTCCTTGAATCAGATCTCCTCAAGATCTTACAAAGACCAAATTTATTCATCCTTAACCTGTTATAAGTACCAACAGGAAATATACCCTTCTGGAAGTAAACCATAACTTCATCTCCCACTTAAAATTCCTTATGTCTCTTCTTCATGTCAACTCTCCTCTTATAAACTTGATTCATGTCCTCCAAATGATGTCTCACTCCGTAATGCAATGATTTCATAATCTCAGTAAATTCCTCTCCTTTATCACTCTTCCTAACTTTATGAATAATATACCTTAATTATTCTACCCCCTTAGGATTAAATCTAGTAACCACTTCAAATGGTGTCTTTCGTGTGATCCTATTTATTGAATTATTATAAGAAAACTCGGCTTGAGGTAATACTAAATCCCAATTTCCATGCTTATCTCCAACTAAACACCTCAACGAGCTCCCTAAAATCCTATTCACAACCTTTTTTTTTCCATCAATTTGTGGATGAAATGTATAACTAAACTTCAAATCAGATTTCAATCTCTTCCAAAGTGTCCTCCAAAAATATCCAACATACCTATTATCCCTTTCTAAGATAATGCTCTCAAGTAATCCATGTAATCACACAATCTCCTTGAAAAATAAATTATCTACATGCACTGCATTAGTTGTCTTTCTACAAGGAATAAAATGTGCCATCTTAGAAAATTTGTCTACAACCACAAAGATAGAATCATACCATCTCTCTGTTCTCAGCAAACCAAGCAAAAAATCCTTACTAATCTCTTCCCAAGGTCTGACCGGTATCATCAAATGTGTATACAATCCCACATTTTGACTACTACCATTAGCACCTAACACACTTTACAACCCTATACAAAATTCCTCACATCCTTCTAAACTTGTGGCAAAAAGTAATTCTCACTCACCAAAGATACTATCTCATCTATGCCAAAATGTCCTGCTAAACCTCCATTATGTTTTTCCTTAATCAAATTATCCCTCACGGAACTTCTAGTTACAAATAACTGACTACCCATAAATAATATCCCATCCTAAATGAAATAATCCAACTACTTACTTTTTTCTATAACAATAGGTTCTTTACAAGCTTTCCAAGGTTCACAAAAATTTGGATCTTCTTCATACAATACCTTCAATTCATCAAATCCCAACATTGCAATATTCATTTCAATAAAAAAATCATTCTCCTACTCAAAGCATCAATAAATTTATTGAACACACCACTCTTATGTTTTAACACAAATTTATAACTCTACATAAACTCAACCCATCTCAAATGGCTATGATTCAACTTACCTTGGCTACTCAAATACTTTAATGCATGATGATCAATATATAGTACAAACTCTCTAGGTAACAAATAATATCTCCATTTCTTCAAAGCCTGGATTATAGCATAAAATTCCTAATCATACACTAAATACCTTCTTTTAGTATCATTCAACTTCTCACTAATGTAAGAAACATGTATCCCTTCTTGAGTCAAGACAACTCCAATTGTATTTCCTCTAGCATCACAGTCTACTTGAAATACCTTATTGAAATTAGGTAAAGATAATATTGGTTTTTATATTACCTTTTTATTCAATAAATAAAAAACTCCTTTGTGCTCTATGTGTCCATTTAAACTCATTCCTATCTCCTCTCATAATTTCAGTCATCGGTCCACAAATTGAGCTAAAGTTTCTAATGAACTTGTGGTAGAAACTAGCTAACTAATGGAATGATCTTACCTCTCCAACTATCACTGGTATAGGACACTCAACAATGGCTTTCACTTTGTTAGGATCCATCTTCAATCTCTCAGTAGATATCACAAAATCCAATTATACTAACTCCTCTTTCATGAAAGTACACTTCTTGTTGTTTATTAGAAACCTTTCTTCTCTTAACCTCTACAATACATGTCTAACATGCAACAAATGTTCCTCTTTTCTCTTACCAAAAATCAATATATCATCCAAGAACACAATGACATACTTACCCAATAATTTCTTCAAGACTTCATTCATTAATCTCATGAAAGTACTAGGTGCATTAGATAATCCAAAAGGCATTACCAACCACTCATACAATCCTTCTCCACTAAAGGCAACAATACTTGTTTCATTCCATTAGAAAATATAGTATACCTATTTCTTCTACCATTATGAAAAGATTATTTAGCATACTACCATGGTCTAGCCAATAATCTATGCTACACATCCATCAACATAATCTCACAAAGAAATTCATCATGATATGATCCAATTTTAAATTTCACTAGGAATTATTCACTTACCAGTACCTTATGATCATCCTTAATCTATAAAATCTGATAGATTTTTGGATTCTTCAACCTCTACAATTGCAAATTGTTCACCAACTCCTCAAAAGATAAGTTATCTGAACTACCACTGTCAATGATCACTTTGCAACATTTTCCTGCAGCTTTTCATCTAGTCTTGAACAAACTCTTCCTCATCAATTATTCTTGATCTAGTTCCTCATGACATAGGTCTCTCCTCACCATTAGGGCTTCTACATGCTCTAGTTGAATCAAATATTCCATAGATGCCTCCTCCACATAAGTAGATCTACTTTTTTTCTCAATCCTCTTATTTGAATTCTCTTGGGTACATTCAAAGGTTTAGTTTCCTTCTCCTGCACATTTTAAATATGTTCCTCTAAAAACTCTTGTCATCTCTTCTATAACGGTTTGACCCTCCTCCTTTATTGAAATTTATGTTATCCCTTTTTTAATGAACTTTCTTCCTTAAATTATGCCTTTCCTTTATTCAGATTTGAATAAGATCTTCCTCCTCCTACAAAGGTTCTTGCTATTTGAAATCTTCCACTTCTTCCTCTTTGTATTTTTTCTTGCTTCTTATTAAAATTTTCCTTGGATTTTAGGGAATATTGGTAAGCCTCTTCTACACTCTGTAACTTAATCAAACTGATCTCATTTTGAATTGAAATCCTCAAGCCATTCAAATATCTAGCAACCCTTTCTACCTCATCATTTGTATGAGCATATTTGATATCCAACCTATAAAATTCCTTGGTATACTCCTTCACACTAGGATCCTTTTTCTTTAGGTTTTGCAATTTCCTAAACAAACTTACTTGGTAATCTATAGGTAAGAAATTGGCCTTCAATTTTTTCACCATTTGATCCCATGATTTGATCTTTTCCTTTCCCCTTCTTTGTCCATCGATCAACAAATGTTCCCACCATAAAGATGCATGTCCTCCTCTCAACATTGTGCAAGCATACTTCACCTTTTTAACATCATTGGTGTCTTCATAATAAATTTACATTTCCATGTCTTTAATCCAATCAAGCAATTCATATGAATCCAACTTTCCATCATAATTAGGTGGATTGAAATGCAATCTAGCATTAACCCTAGTTAGGGCTCTTAGAAATCTATCATCTCCTTGATAAATTTTGGGTTTCTCTTCACCTCCTTTAGATTCTTCTTCAGCCCTTGCTTCCTCTTCATCACTCACATAGTCAATATGTCGACCTCTTTTGTAGGCCATTTCCATGGCTTCTAACCTAGCTTCAATTTGTCTCAATATTTCCAATGTTGTTGGATCAACATCTCTCCTTCCTCAACCTCTATCATTTCCTCTACTATCCATCCAAAGTGGATCCTCTACAATTGTGGGTTATATCCACACTCTTCCACTCCACAAGAAATAAATTTAGGACTTAATAAGATTATAATAGAGATTTGTCTTCCACAAGGATGAAAAAAGCTCTTATAACACTTGGTTCAGCCAAGATCAGAGGCACCTCAATGAGATCTGTCAAACCTTGTAGCAAGATTCACACAATAGAAATAAAAAATAATAAGAGAGAGGTATCCAAGATCAACCTTTACATTATCATATAATCAAGTATAATAGACCTATCACATGTAGTCTTACATTCTAGTCATACAAGACTAGTTATATAACCTTTAATATGTTATATTTTTATATTATCTATCACTTTCTTACTAACTAGCTCTCACTACTTCCTCCTTAATACTTTATTTTTCAAAGGATCAATTACACAAGCTTATAAAGCCTTTTCAAGCATTAAGTTAGCCTAAGAAATATTATATTCTCGAAGAATAGGAAAATGTATTACATTATAGGTCAAGACCTAAATCATAATAATCTCTCACAAATAGATGGAACATAATGTTAATGTGTGAACCAACAAGAAGGTGATGATGATTTTGAGGAGGATGAAGATGATGGGGAAGATTCAAATACAATGGTACATTATGATTCTAATTCTTCATACGATACTACTAGGAAACCTAGTAAGAAGGGTGAAGGTGTTGGCAATTTGGCTAATGTGGATGCATAGATGTTGTCATTATGGAAACATATGATCTCTATTGAGAGCGCAGAATCTGGAATGCAAGTATGGCAAGTTGAAGGAAGAAATTGTCTAAGTATGGATATAGTGATCCTGACAGAGCACCCGATGAAGATTTAGTTGGTGACGTCCACTGGAGCAATATTTTTGTTTGCGCAGTTAACTAAAGCTTCTATAGAGTATGAGGATACCCCATCTCAGTTCGCGTAAATTTTGGAGCAGTACGGACTAAGTTATTCAAAATTTACCGAAGATAGTTTTTGCAGATAGAATAATTTTGGAGATAGTATTAGTGAAAGAGTTAAGGGATTATTTTTGCTTGTAAAAATAATGACTTAACATTATGAAGGGATGACATCCTAGATGTTTACTCTTAGAGAAAGATTTTGGTAGCCGACCATGTAAAGTTATTAGCTCTAATAACTCATATATTAGGCATACTTGAAATGTAATGACAGAATAGATTATATATGTAAAAAGAAAGAAAAGATAACGTGCAATAGTTGTATATTGTGATAGCAGCAAAGGCTATTGATGCGAAGTTGTAACTAGTACCATATTATAGTCAGAAACATTTTGTATTACCTATTTGGGAAGTGAGCTCAACTGGTGATCAGGTTTTGTAATCTAACTCCTAACAAGGTTAAGGCTTCTAACAAGGCCTAAAGTCCTTTAACTAGGACAGATCTACTATATATTGTAAATTGACTCCTAACAGGGTCCAATATCCCTAACAAGATACTTTTCATTAGTGATCTTTGTGGGTACCATCCCCACTGGGGTTTTCCCTTGGCCAGGGTTTCCTCGAGAACATATCATGTGTTATGAGTTCTTTCTATTTACTGCTATGTTTGTTAATCAGCTTGATAATCTTTGTATGCACTAAAGTAATTTGTTATATCCATAAGTGGGAAAAAGAAAAATTTTGTGAAATACTGATTCACCCCCCCTCTCAGTATTTCTTATTTCTAACAATTGGTATCAAAGCGTAGTTACTTAGAGAAGGAACATTCAAGGAAAGCTGAGCAGCTTGAGTAAGATCTCTATGGATATGGATCAACTTCAGAAGAATCTTGAAAAAGCTCTTGAACAGATTGATATGCTTACTGATGAAAGAAACTCCTTCAGAAGAAAATATGAAGATGCAAAGAATGCTATTGACAAATTAAAAGGTAAGATTGAAGATCTAAAATCTGAAAAGAAATCTGATATGCTTGTTGAAGATTGTGATGAATTAGAAAAAGAAAATGAAATCCTTAAGCATGAGTTGAAGATAGTAAATCTGAAGCTTAGTATGAAAGATGGAAATTTGAGATCTGATAATGAAAAATTGAAAATTGAGAATGAAGATCTGAGGTCAAGACTTGAAAAGGAAACATCTGAATCTGAAAAAGTAAAAGTGCAGTATGTGGAACTTGAGATGTATAATAAAACTGTGAAAGGTGAATTAACTCAATCTAAACAACAACTTGAAAGGCTATATTCAAATAGTGATAAGATTGGAAAACAAATTTCTTTTGAAGAACCATTCTTTGATAGGACTGGATTTGGATTTAGTATGTTTAGAACAATCCATAAAATTAAGAAGCCAGATCTGAAGACATCTGAAAGTGTGGAGGAAATAAAGCTAGATGAGAACACATTGGAAGATCCACCTAAAGAAGAACCACCTAGAGAGAAAGAAGAATCAAAGCAAGAAGAATCAAAATAGGAAGAATCATCTAAAGGAATGCAAAGAGAATTCAAAGGTAGATGTTTTGCTTGTAATACTATTGGGCACATGAAGAGAGATTGCACAGGTAAGCAATTTAAACCTCTTAATGGACATTGTTATAATTGTCATAGTTTTGGACATAGAGCTAACGAATGTAGAAGACCTAAAGTAATTGTGAATAATTATGATAGAATGATTGGGAATACTAACAATGCAGATAAGAAATCTATTGAAGAAATGAATCAAAGAAAAGTGGTAGTATGTTTTAGATGCAACAAAGTAGGACATATTGCTAGAAATTGCAGGTCACAGATTAACTAGCAAGGACAGAGATTTGGAAATAATGGAATCATTTGTCAGTTATGCAAAAATTTTGGACACTCAACAAGATTTTGTAGAATGAACAATGGAGGTTATCATCATAACCCTAACCCTAGGAACAATGCAAGAAGGAATGAAAATGCAGGAAACAAAGAGAAAGATTGTTGTAGCAATAAAGAAGATGTAAAATTTGATAAAGGCACAGATCAAGGATGTATAGTCAACACTAAAAGTAGTCAGGAAGGTAATGTAACTAATGGTAAGGATGAATCTTTACCTGACCCTTCTTTAAGTACTTAAATTATGTAAGTTTCTATAGTTTAGGACTTAGGATTAGTGTAGATTAGGAATTTGAATGAGTTAAGTTTTGCAGAGTTAGATATAGGTTTATTATGTTGTACTAATGCTATGGTTAAGTGTGCAAAAGAAAATATTGTGTTTTGCGAGGTCGCAAAAAGTTTTATGGTTGTAGGTTTGTAGAATCAGCTTTTTGAGGTTTTAGCGGCAAAATGAATGAATGCGATGTCAGATCGAGTTAATGTGAAGTGTTATAAGGTTGAAATTGAAGTTATCATGATTACAAAGTGATTGAAATGAGATTTGAAAGAAGAAAAAGTGAGTTGAGGACAATTTGAAGAAGTTTGGAAGTAGTTTGCAGTGACGATCATACCAAAACCCTAGATTTGCAAAGTTGAGGTATCTTTTGATCTTTAATCAGTTGATAAGATGGATATTTCTATGGTTCATAATGTTAAGGATAAGAATAGACCTAAGATTAAGAAAGAACCAGTAGAACCAACTGAAATTGATAACAGTCTAGCACTATCATCCGTACCAGACGGAGTATTGCACATTGAGAATGTTAAAGGATATTTAGGTTGCAAGTTTGAAACTTTGGGAGATGCAGATTTTAGTGATGATTACAGGAAATTGTACAATCAAGACATGTCAATTAAACTAGCTTATGGGCACCTAGAGAATAATGAAATTATCAAATATTCCATGAAATATGAATTTAATGATGAGGAATGTACCAAGATCATTTTAAGTAGAATCCACAATGGGAAATTCTGGATGGAGGATAGAGTTATTGATATAACTGCCAACCTAATTCATGATTTTACTGGATTATTTAAAGTTGGAGAGATTCCACTGAATGAAAAGAACATGAGAAAGATTGTTTTAGACAACACTGGATCTAGTTATAATGGTAGAGGAATTGTGATAAGTAAAATTAAGCAAGATGATGTTAGGTACCTTTGCAAGATCCTAACAACTAAATTCTATGGTAGTTCAAGGGAAGATGACATGGCTGTAGGAATGGTTCATGTAGCTTATCTTATGTGTATTGAGAAGAAACAAGTAGACCTATGTGAAATTTTGAAAATTCAGTTATTTGAGAACTTAGAAAAGATTAAGAAGGCTAAGTACACACAGTTTAGGTTTTCATCTCTGATAACCTATATGTTTTTCCATATTTTGAGAAGATTTCCTTACACAGTTGATTGGAGTGAGAATGTGAACTCAATGGAAAGGATAAACTCAGCCTACATGAAGCACATTTTTGATAAAGTTAATGACAGTGTGAAGCTTGTATTGAAGACTTTTCAGAATATTGTTAAGAACAAATCAAAGATTCCTCAATCCTTAGTTGAAAAGCATAAAGATGGCATTTGTTTTATGGTAGACACTAATTTCATGTACATTGAAGCAGTTGAGCCTAGAATGGAATTCATAAACCCTCTTGGCTATGAAATATCTGAAGCAGAAATAGTAGGATATGTGAATAGATTGTTAAAGTGTGAGTTGGATGGTCATGCAAATAGGTTTGGAACCTATGAAGAGAATTTCAACTCTGTAATAAGTTTGAGAGAAAAGAAGCAATCTAGTAAGAGATTTGAATCTACTATGAAGAAAATACTGAAAGAATCTAGTATATCAAGTCATGAGTTTGACATAGCTACGAAGACTGCAGAAGCCTTGAAGCAAAGTGAAAATCTTGTAATTTCACCTGAGACATCTAGTGTAGATCCTGTTGATCCTATTGCAGTAAAGGTAAAAGTTGAAGTACCTAAAAAAGATGAAGGAGATAAATCTTTTTCTCCTATTCCTAGCAAAAGAGTAAAAGTGAGTGCAATAGGACCCGGTAAGAGATAGAAAGTAATTGTACCACCTGTACCTAGAAATGTAGTAGTAATTAAAGATGATGATGTAGTTTCAATCAAGAAGAAAACTTGGAAACCAAGAATTGAAAGAGTTAATGAAGATATATTGAAGCATGGAGACTTCACTAAGTTGAATAAATTCTATGATCTATATGGATCATTTGACAGATTGAATTTTGAAAATGCAATGATTACACAGATGATTGTGATAGATAAGAAACTTAGCACTATTCATGGTAAGATCCCAGAAGATTTCTATAATAGACTTGTGAATAGAAAATAGAGAGCACAAGAAGAGGACATAAAGATGAGAGAACATGTAATCAGACAGTTCTGTGAAGTTGAGGATGAAGATCATTTGAAGAGATTCTTGAAGCCTCTTGGAACTTTATTGAGAAATAAGAGAAGAACAATCCTTATAATGAGAGGCAAAAAGGAGGAAATACAGAAAGAGACAGAGCAAGTAGTAATGCAAGTTCTTACAGATATAGTTGTAGAAAAGCATGTTGAATCAGACCCTCAGTAGAAGCAATCAGAGGAATTGCATGCAAAGGAAGTTGGTATTGAAGAAGTTCCATCTTCTTCACATATCAATATTGGCAAAGAATCAATGGACATTGAAGGATCCAAAGTGACACTAGAGTCAGATGATGTAGTATTTCATGATCTAGGAAACATTGTTGACAATTTGGCTTTAGAAGAGCAAGAGAAGATTACAGAATCAGAAAAGGATACAAAGACAGTGGAAGCACCAATAGTATTAGAATCAGTTCCAACAGTACAGACAGTTAAAGGTAAACAAATTTTGACAAAGGTCACTACCCCTAGTGCACCTGATAGTAAGAAGAGACAAATTGGTTAAATTTTTGAAGACCTTGGAAAAGAAGTTGAAGATGATGATCAACTTGAGTTCATCACATCTCCTAATAAAATTATTGGAAAGAATAAGAAGGTGAAGGACCTTGAAGGTAAAGTTAGATTTTTAACAAAGAAACTTGAGAGTGTGGTTAGCACTAAGGTATCTGAATCAGATCCACCTGAGAAACTAAAATAGTAATAGACTCTTTTGACTCTGAATTTTCTAACATAAAGGATATTGCTAGAATAAAAGTTCAGGAAGACTTTGAAGCAGAAATGCAACAAAATTTAAGTGTAAATATTTGAAATGATATTGGTAGTTTGGATGTATGCATAAAGAATTTGAGGAAACATTTTGAGACTGGAAAGAGTTTGTATATACAATGCACAAAATTAGAAATCCTAACAGCTCAAGAAGATAAGAAGATCAGAGAGAAGATAGATGCAATTATAGCTGAAACAAACACCTTGTCAAGCCCAAATGTAAAGATAAGTTCTATAGAGAAGAACATAAGGAAGTTAAATGATGAAATCAGAATGTTAGCAGAGGAGAAGAATAGAAAGATGCTTAGGATTAACATCTTGAGAGAGCACATCTCAATCAAGACCTCAATTTTTTAAGACCAAATTGAGCAGTGTCTTTCAACAAAGACATCTTTTCAGAAGTTTAGCTTCAATTCCCTTCAAGCTTGTCAGACAATAGCATACAGATTGAGTACTCTACTCAATGTTGTTGAATCCATCAAGAAGGTATGGAAGAAAGATTTTGAATCATGGAATTCAAAGTTTGGTGACTGTGTTGCAAGCCTACTAGCTTTGCAATAGCTGATAACAAGGTATTAAGTTTTTTTTTGAAATTTTTGTACACCCTATCTTTGTCATTGTTGTCAAAGGGGGAGAGATAGCAGAAAATTGAATATATTATGAGGAAGGATACTCATAGGGGGAGCTATTCTATGGAGTACAATATTGTATATGTGTTGTATAACTTTTGGCCACAGTTTTGTGTAAATACTTTGAAGTTTTATTTGCACACTTAGCCAATTTTCCCATATGTTGCCACCAATGACAAAGGGGGAGATTGTTGGCAATTTGGCTAATGTGGATGCATAGATGTTGTCATTATGGAAACATATGATCTCTATCAAGAGCATAGAATCTAGAATGCAAGTATGGCAAGTTGAAGGAAGAAATTGTCTAAGTATGGATACAGTGATCCTGATAGAGCACCCAATGAAGATTTAGTTGGCGACGTCCACTGGAGAAATATTTTTGTTTTCATAGTTAACTAAAGCTTCTAAAGAGTATGAGGATACCCCATCTCAATGTGCATAAAGTTTGGAGTAGTACGGACTAAGTTATTCAAATTTTACCGAAGATAGTTTTTGTAGACAAAACAGTTTTGGAGACAGTATTAGCGAAAGAGTTAAGGGATTATTTTTGCTTGTCAAAATAATGACTTAACATTATGAAGGGATGAGATCCTAGATGTTTACTCTTGGATAAATATTTTGGTAGCTGACCATGTAAATTTATTAGCTCTAATAACTCATATATTAGGCATACTTGAAATGTAATGATAGAATAGATGATATATGTAAAAAGAAAGAAAAGATAACTTGCGATAGTTGTATATTGTGATAGCAGCAAAGGCTATTGATGTGAAGTTGTAAGTAGTACCATATTATAGTCAGAAACATTTTGTATTACCTATTTGGGTAGTGAGCTCAGCTGGTGATCAGGTTTTGTAATCTAACTCCTAACAGGGTTAAGGCTTCTAACAAGGCCTAAAGTCCTTTAACCAGGATAGATCTACTATATATTGTAAATTGACTCCTAACAGGGTCCAATATCCCTAACAAGATACTTTTCATTAGTGATCTTTGTGGGTACCATCCCCACCAGGGTTTTCCCTTGGCCAGGGTTTCCTCAAGAACATATCATGTGTTATGAGTTCTTTCTATTTACTGCTATGTTTGTTAATCAGCTTGATAATCTTTGTATGCACTAAAGTAATATGTTATATCCATAAGTGGGCAAAAGAAAAATTTTGTGAAATACTGATTCACCCCCCCCTCTCAGTATTTCCTATTTCTAACAGAAGGTGTTGCAAAGGGTACTACTTCTTATTCCAATAATCCTATGGGACAGAAAAGAAAATCATTCCAGGATGATTCTTCTTTGGGAAGTGATGATGATATGATGAAGGAAAGGGAAGTTATTTATGATAAGCAAGAGATGATTTGCAAGAAGTGGAAGAAATTTTGGGGAACCCACAATATCCCTAGGGATATCCCTCCCTCTAGCCCCTTTAAGGAAGTGGAGGTTGGTACTCAGGAGAATCCATGTATGGAATCCCCCACAAAAGATACTCCTAAACCTAATCCTAGTTTAAAAGGAATTTCTGAGAGTAATGTTTCTGGGGTGGAGAAAGTGAAGGAATCCCTTAATTTGGTCTTCAATGAACTGAGAAAATTGAAAAATGGGAATGCCAAACTTATGGCCAGAATCAATATTCTTGAAACTATGGGACTAGGGGATAAACCCTTTTTGGTCTTTCTAAATGAGCTTATAGCAGTGATAAACAAAGATGGTGGAATTTTTAATGCCTATGATTCCAAACTTGATGAGGTGAATGATAAAATCTCCAAATGTGACTCTGGTCTAGCATCCTTAGAATATAAAGTTATGGTCTTTGACCAGTGATTCTCCCACATTGAGATGACCCTTAGGCTGATTGGTGATCAAAGTTGCAATATTCTTCAGGCTTCAACTAAATAGATCAAATTTCTTGTCAACATCTAGGAGAAGATCAAAGATAAAGAGGACTTAGTTACTCTTGGTAAAAATGATCATGGTACTAGCCCTTGGTGTGCTAGAAAAGAGATTGATAATTTAAGGCTTCTTTCATAAATATGGATCTCTTGAAGACTGAAGCTGGCGATCTTCTTAATAGTATTTAGTGATCTTGTTCTTTTGGTTTTTTTTCATTTTTGTCTAGTTGTTTCACTAGGTAGTTGGCCTTTGTCCCTATCCAACTAGCCTTTTTTAGTGATCCCTCTTGGTTGTTGGTCCTTAGGATATCTTTTTGGGTTTCTCAACTGTATATTTTTTTGGTGCTTAATGCTTAATCTATCTACTCTTTTGTAAGAGGTTCGGACCTTTCAAATCATGTTTTCCTCTTAATCAGAACAAGAAGTTCAGCCACATGAAAAGAAACATCGAGAAATGAGCCACAAAGATTTTCTAATTGAGGATATCCTTTGCAAGATCAGAGAACACAAACTAGTCACAAAATGTGAATAACAATGAAGTTCCACCAAAAATCCAAGATATCTCACATGCAAAGAAACCAATCAAGGTGAAAACCTAGGTGAAGGTAAAATATGATGCCAGTGCACAATAGAAAATGATCAAAACTAAAGGAATGTTAAAATAAACTCAACAATTGATAAACTAGAAAATAGGAAATAAAATATTTTTGGTTGATGCAAGATTTCCAAGAACCCAAGATGCTCTTGTATCATCACAATGGTTCACTAGTGATAAGATGAAAATTGATGTATGATTTCTATTATTTGAGGATAACTTGTTGATTAGATATGGTAGGTAGATGTAAAATTTTTAGAAATGAAAGTTCAATAGTGGTCAAGGTGTAGAAGGTAGAATGGGTATTATACGTACAAATAGTCAAAAGAGTAGAGAATAAGGATTATAATTATAAAAGATCAGTGTATGAAGACAAGTGGAGTGACATGTGATATTGGTATCCTTGACTCCCATTGGACATTGATGTCAAAGGAGGAGAATGACATAGAGGGTGGAGAAAGGAAGAGTTGACATCAATACAAAAGGGAGATATTGTTGGCATGATTAGAAATTTAAGAAGAGTTGTTGTTGGCATTGATGTCAAGTAGGTCAATTGAATTGTCAAAGGGAGAGTTAGATGCTAATAAAGATAGTCATCACATTCATGAAAATGTTAGGATGATATGAGGAAGGGATAATTTAAAGAGGAACCTTCAATTTGTAAGGTTATATTTCATTTTTATTCAATGGCTTGGCATCTAAAGGTTTGCAATATGTAACTATATTTTTCATCATAGTGATAGGAGTAGGTTAAATAGTGAAAGCAATTTCATTATGAAAAGAAAGTGTAGTTATGAAGGAGAGACATGAAGTATTCATCTACATTGATAGTTGAGATTGTTGATTACCAAACTATATTTCTTATATTAGTGATATATTTCTCTTTAATCCTCAATTCAAATAATTCATTGGAATTTTGTATATTCTACCAAGTTTGTAATAGGAACAAAGCAATGTATAAGAAGAGAAGAACAATGTGTAACAAGAATAAATTCCACTAGCAATGGGATCTAGTCAAATAACAATATACATATTTTTAGATATTATAAAAAACATTAACATCATATGTTAATGTTATTTATAATTTAATTGACATCTAAAGTTAATGTTTAATCTTCTATAAGTATGATCAAGTTGATTAGTTTTTTAATATAAAATCTTTGTTTAAGATTGCTTGGTAAGAAGATGAGTTGAAATTCAAAGGGTTATCTTCATTTATCAAAAGTAACATGTTTATAAATCATATTGGATACCATAGTCGATAACAGTGTGATGTCATTAGAAAAATATCATCAATCATTAAAGGTATATCTATCCTTGAAGGAAGAAGAAAGTAGATATAGGGTGTTGGTTTGTAAAAAAGGATTTACACTACAAGTAGTAACCAAGTTAATCATTCAATTACTTATGAATTGATGCCATCTCCAATTATCAATAATTTCTTGGACTTGGACCAACTGACAAGGATAACTCTAACCCCTCTACACTTTGGGCTCTACAAGACCCGAGAGGGTGATACCTTAACTCATTCAAAACGTCTGCACCAAATTTGTGAATATAATTAAAAATAATATATATCTCACAAAATAATAAATAGAAATAGGATAATACTAAAGAATGGTTGATTCTCCATTGATCCTCAACTAAATTGGAGCATGAGATAACAATAAAAAACATACAACATAAAAATTAAAATGATATAGCGTAATTTAGTCAATTTTGTAGCAAAAATAAATGAAATTGAACACCAAAGGACATAGGAAAAACACTAATACAATGATCACTGCCTCATTCCATTGGAGAATTAATCCATAGAAGTAAAATTGTACTATAACATAATTTTACTAAATAACTTTAAGATCTAAGAAAATATTGCATTAAAATATCTCTCAAAAACAACTCTAACCCAAACGTCTTATCAAAACCCTTTCACAAACCCTAGAAATATGTAAACATATTCAAGCATCTAATTGACCCATTAGATCAAAGCATGAATAAAATTCACATACATCATAACAATGCGCTGAGTAAAATAAAACCCTTGATTCTATTTCACCCAAAACTCATAAAGCTTGTACACATGAGAGAATTGGATTTGAAATTGTATTTTTCATTAATCTTCAGTTGCTATCTCTCTTATATAATAATTATACAATTCATGTATTCAAAATCAGTAAGAATTGACATAATAACCTTCAAATTTTCTCTGAAACTACTTCACAATATGTTCAAGATTTTCACCTAGACTCATCACTAGGTCCTAGACTCTGACTTCAGATATTTTAGAACCTTGTCTCTTGGCCTTGAATTCCCTTTTATAGTAACAAGGAAGAAAACTGTTGGATATTTCTAATGCATTGGGGAGATTGTTGAATACATTTAATATGTTTAATCACTACGTGGAGTGAAGTTGGAATTACTATTGTTGTCATTCATTTTTTGTCACTGATGTCAACATATGTTTCTATGAAGAGAATAGGTTGGTTATTATAATGTAAAAATATTGTACAAATGTTTTAGAATGTGTGAATTAAGTTATGTGTACATGAAAGTGTTGTGATCTTATATCTAAGACTGCATGATGTAATATTGCATATTGGCTGAGTTACAAAAGATTTGGTGAAGACAGGTTACTAGATAGTGACAGTGGAAGCTAACAAAGTAAGTCTCTGAGTTTTGAGTATATCTTACATGCGATGAGGATTCAGTGTATGAAAGATTAAGGGATGAAAAATATGGTACTAAAGAATGTTTGATGATCTTAGAAAGGTACAAAAAGAAGGATGATGTCAGTTGTGGCATGTGTTCTGAAGATGACCTATTTGGAAGCTGACTTCAAAGTTGTAGCGTGTATCATGAATGGTGAGCATAATTTATAGATTTCAGTCCTTAATTATTGAATTGTAATTGTTGTATACTTTTTTTAGATACCATGTGTATCTTAGCAAGGAGTTATGTAACTATTTGTATATTAGAAAAGCCTAATTGGTTGACCTGATCATTTATTTTTTAATAGGGTATATATGTAAAATCTTTTCTTTTTGAAAAGATATGGTAGAATGTATGTGATGTAAAAGAGGATTGTGGAAGCTACAAGCTTGTGTCTTCTAGATGTAAAGTAGAAGATAACTTATATACTTCATTGGAACTAATCAAGCAAAGACAGTTGCTATCAAACAGTTCAAAGATTGTGTATTTCTTTACATACACTTGTGTTGTGAACAATGAGTTTTGAAGGTGGACATAACCTTCTTTTGATAGTGAGCCAACCTTAGTTTCTTGACTCTTAGTAGGGTCTCTCCTCTAACAAGGACTGTGTACTGTAATGTTTTAATCAACTCCTAATAGGGCTAGATCTTCTAACAAGGATAATATACTCTCAGTACATTAGTACTCTAATTCCCACCGGGGTTTTACATTTAATAGGGTTTCCTCGAAAACAAATATTGTGTTATTGTGTTGGCATTAATTGTGTTCATTTGATTTGATATTGCTGCTATTTGTAGTTTAAAGTTTAATAATCTCTCATACAACTAATTCACCCCCCCCCCCCCTCTCAGTTGTATTGGTGGACTTTTATTCCTAACAATTGGTATTAGAGCTATTGGTCCTTAGAGAGAAATCTTAATAGCTTGAGGTGATCTTGGAGATGGAATTCTATAGGAAGGATAGTCCAAAATTTGATCTTGAAAACTTTAACAGTTGGAAGAACAAGATGCGAACATATTTTCTATGTTTGGGCATTGACTACTAGATGATTACAAAGAATGACAAAACCATGAAGGCTGAGGATGATTTGGATAAAGTTATTGATGAAGAAAAGAAGACATTTTCATATAATATGGTCACAAGGGAAGCACCGATTAGTGTACTCTCTAAAGGAGAATTTACTAAAGTTAAAGATCTGGATTTGACACACAAGATTAGAAGCATTGTATGAAGGAGACAAGTTTACCAAGAAAGAAAAGTTATAGAACTGGAAAACAAGGATGGAGAAGCTACAAATGAAGAATGATGAAAACATTAGGGCTTATGTACAAAGAGTTATAGAGGTTGTGATTTGAATCAAAAATTTTGGAGGAACCTATGAAGAGGAAGAAGTCATTGTGAAGATCCTTAGATCATTGACACCAGTCTACAAAACCAAAGTTCAGGCTATAGAATGAATCATACCCTTGACTCCAAAATTTAGCAGAGAAATGTTGATTGCAAAGCTAACTACCTTTGAAGCTACAAAAATGGGAGATTGTGTACCTAAAGTTGAAACAACATTCAAGGCATCTACACATAGGAAGATAATATCTACAATTCTAAGCACCAATAGTATGAACATAAAAGAAGAACTTGGTAAATATGTTGATGAATGGGAACATATACAAGAAGAAGAAAGAAAGCTAGATGAACTTGTTGCACTGATCGCTAGAAGAGAAAAGAGAGGTAAGGGTAAATTTGAAGGAAAGTTACCTTTGAAATGTTTTTTATGCAATAGGATAGGTCACTTTGCATCTAGATGTCCTACAAGAGTTCTTAAGAACAAACCTAAGTTTTACAAGCCTAAGTATTCAAAAGAAAATAAATGTTATTATGCTAGTGAAGGTATCTCTGATGATGATGATTTTGATTATGAAGAGATTGGATTTATTGCTATTAAAGATGAAAAATTAGTACATGGGGAAAAATATTTAGTATCACATGTTGATAAGAAATTTGAATGGGTTATAGATAGTGGTTTCTCACACCATATGACTAGAGACAAAAACAAATTTGTTAAACTAATGAAATATGATGGTGGTGTTGTAAGATTCAGAGACAATGTTCCTAAACCTATCATAGGAGTAGGATCTATTTCTTTGGATGGAAGGGCTAATACTGACAATGTACTGGTTTTTAATGGACTCAAGCATAACTTGTTGAGTACTGTTGGACAGCTGATGGATAAGTGATATCAATTAAATTTCATTGATGGTAAATGTTTTATCAGAGTTAAGACATGAAACTTGATTGCAAAAGGTACTAAATCTAGAGGTAATGTATTTGAGTTAAATACATCTAAAGCTTCTTGTTTTATTGCGAAGATAGATGACAATTGGTTATGGAACAAAATATTTTGTCATGTTAATTTTGATAATATTATGAAGGCAAGCCTCACTAATGCAGTGAGAGACCTACCGAAGGTTGTGAAACCATCTAACACCATATGTAGAGAATGTGCTATGGGAAAATAGACTAGAAGAAAATATAAAAGTAAATCATATACAACAAAAGGAAAGTTGGATCTGGTACATATAGACCTACGTGGACCTACAATGACAAGATCATACTATGGTGAAAGGAATTTTATACTCTTTGTTGATGATATTATCTTTGTAGGAAATGATGAAATACGTAAGAAATTTTCTAAAGAGATGGAAAATGAATTTGAGATGTCCATGATAGGTGAAATGAAATTCTTTCTAGGACTGCAAATAAATCAGAGCAAGAATGAGATTTTTATTTCTCAGAGTAAATATCTTAAAGAAATATTAAAAAAGTTTGGAATGGAAGACTGTAAACTAGTTGGTACATCCATGGTGACTGGTCACAAAATAACAAACAATGATGAGACAAAGAGTGTTTTTCAGACCAAGTACAGATCAATGGTTGGTGGATTACAATATCTAACTCACATTAGACCAAATATTGCTAATGATGTTGGAATTATGGCTAGATATCAAGGAGAACCTAAAGAGACAAACCTAGCTGCTATGAAAAGGATATTTAGATATTTGAAAGGAATAATAGAATATGGCTTATGGTATGATAAAAATGATGACTTTGAACTTCATGCTTATATTGATGTTGATTGGGCATGGAATATTGATGACATGAAGAGTGCTAGTGGCGATGCATTTTTCCTTGGGAAAAATTTGGTTTCATGGCTAAGTGAAAAGAAAGATTGTATAGCTCAATCTACTACCAAATCTGAGTGTTGTTGTTTCTATTAACTGCACTCAAATTGTTTGGATGAAACAAATGCTAAAATATATTGGAATAAATTTTTTTGAACCCATGGTTATCCATTGTGATAACACCAGTACAGTAAACATGTCAAAGAATCATGTGATGGATTCTAAAACTAAGCATATTTCTATTAAGTATCACTTCTTGAGAGATAAGGTAGCAAAGAAGGAAATAAGGTTGGAATACATTAGCACAAAGGAACATATAGCATACATATTTAAAAATCCATTACCAAAAGATGCTTTTGAGTATCTTAAAGGTATGCTTGGGGTGCAAGACCCTCCTAGTGAGAATTAAATGATGCAGGGATGCTTTAGTCCAGAGGTTTTCAGAGCCTTATCATATTTTGGACTTGATGTATGGATCTACTCCTCAGGGGGAGTGATTGTTGAAGATAGTTGATAACTTATGGCACCCTTTTCCATTGTTGTCAAAGGGGGAAAGAGACTATGTGAAAATTCTTTGGGAAAGAGACTATGTGATAAAGGTACTAAGAGAATTCTTTTGGGTTGATGGATTTTCCCATATGTTGCCATCAATGCAAAAGGGGGAGATTTTTGGATATTGCTAATGCATTGGGGAGATTGTTGAATACATTTAATATGTTTAATCACTATGTTGAGTGATATTGGAATTACTATTGTTGTCATTCGTGTTTTTTCACTAATGTTAACATATGTTTCTATGAAGAGAACAGGTTGGTTATTACATTGTATGGATGTTTCAGATTGTGTGAAGTTACTTGTGTGTACATGAAAGTGTTGTGATATTATATCCAAGATCGCATGATGTAATATTGCATATTGGCTGAGTTAGAGTAGAGGATAATTTATATACTTCATTGGAATTGATCAAGAAAAGATAATTTCTATCGGGTAGCTCAAAGATTGTGTATTTCTTTACATACACTTGTGTTGTGAATAGTGAGTTCTAATGGTGGACATAACCTTCTTTGGCAAGTGAGCCTACCTTATTATCTTAACCCCTAACAGGGTTTGTCCCCTAAAAAGGACTGTGTACTGTAATGTTTTAATCAACTCCTAACAGGGCTAGATCTGTCAAAATAACTGAGAGGGGGTTGAATCAGTTAGATCAATTATCCTATAGTCCCAAATACAAAGATGTACCTTATAAAATACTTTCAACAAATTACACAACTTGGTAAAATAAAATATCAATCTGTCTGTCCAGTTTACTAATTGCCAGTAATTATCAAACTATGACTAACGACTAAATCAACTATGCAGTATGTAAAGTATGATAGAAAAACAATCATAAAAAATAAAACATAACACAATGATTTAATGTGGAAACCATGCTAAGGTAAAAACCACTTGGGACCGATAACCCAGATTAATTCACTCTTCTGAAGTGAGCTCAGTGAAGAGCCAACCCTATTAAAGGTTACAATGCACATTGTTAGGTGTGACCTAGTTAGAGGATTTATCACTAACAGTTAACTTTTGACCAGAATTCACTATGGGGTCAACAAGATAACACTTTATATTCAATGAATGTCATAGGGTAGAACATAAGATTGTTAAGTCCACTCGGTTAAGAGATTTTTTGAATCAATGGTTAAACTGATACAGTACTGATCTTATTCAAATACAACTCAATTGAAAATATTCAAATCTATGCTAATCCCATAAAAATCTTTTGATCATTAATCAATTTCACTTCCTCAATTTTTCTCAACTTACATTCACTCAGTAAATAGTTCTCTGACGCTCGGTAATGTTTGTAGCTCGATTCTTTCAATAACTAGTTTGATCAGGCATACATGAATATAGTCTTCACACAAAATCTTTGCAGTCTTCTTCTTTCTAGCATGTTTCAATATTGAAACTCATATCTCTTATATAGACAAGTAAATCATTTTCATATCAACCATTAGATTTTGCCACTTAATCTCCTTCATCTATTTTTTCACTTAAACCTTCCTTGGTAGATGTGTCATTAACATGTTTCAATCTCATCCTTTAGATCTGCTCTTAATTTTTTCAGGTATGGATCTCATAAAAAACTTTATCCTTAACCTCAAAATCATAACAATTTCCATCTCATCAAATTCAGTCAGTTATTCTTAGCATTTAATGTTTTCATCCATACTTGGTCAATATAGAAATGCGTTGGTGATAACTAGCTAACTAGCTCGGTTAATATTATCACTCGGTATACACTGCACTAGCTCGGTGTATAAAGAAATCTTCAATTACCGACCACATTGAATTGTTCAATTTCAAATCTCTTCTTCATAATAGATTAATATAACATGCTCAAGTCAATAATATAAAGCCATAGACCCATCAATAAGTTACTTGATGTTTTCCTTATCCTTATCTGTCATATCCATCTTTTTCTCATGTAGATATCTCAGTTCTTCATCATTTCTTACTTCAATAGATGTTTAGATATTTGTAACTAACATGATAAGTATTGTCAAAACTAGTTGACATTAATGACAATATATTGACTAATTTAATCATCTTATATATTAGTTCAGTAGCTCGATGATCTCTAATCATTGTTTCTTCAGTTCATTCAGATATTCACTCATTTGTAGTTTATCAATATCTCCCTTTGGCATTGATGGCAACACAAGTAATATGAAAATATGCCACACACATACCAAACATGTATTTTACAACTATGTAAGTAAATGTTGTAGCTCAGTAAGCTCTCCCTAGCTTGATATTTAATATGTTTAATCACTACAAAACATAACAATATTACATGTGTAGACTCTCCTTGTGGTTTTGATCTTTTCAGTTGTCAGATTCTCCTTTTTTCTCAGCAACAAATATTCAAGTCTCTCCCTTTCTGTAATCTCTCTCTGTTTGTGTTCTCACTAACAGATTTTCCATATTCATTCTCTCTCTGAACTTCTCTCCCTTTGACAACAATGCCAAAGAAAATATACAAATATCCCTTCAGCAACCAATTAATTCTCTGTTGTTTGGTTCATATCTTGTACCTTTAGTGTACAGATAAACAAATTTATGTTCCAATTCTACAATCTTTCACATCCTTAGAAAAAATCCAAAGTGTGAGCTATGTGCATCAACATGAATGATCTTCTGATAATTATAGGTTGATGCAACCTCTAGATCACCTTAGTGAACCATAGACAGGGGACAGACCCCGAGTCTAGTCCTCAAATATTCAAATGTGTCCTTCAGTAAGGGTGTAGTAAAAATATCAGCAAGTTGTTCCTTAGATGTTACAAATTATAGTTTCACCTTCTTCTCTTTAACTTGTTCCCTCAAGTAGTGATACTTAATAAATATATGCTTTTTATTTGAATGCATCACATGATTTTTAGAAATATTTATAGCACTAGTGTTGTCACAATATATAATCACCGAGTCAGTGATTACCTCATTCATTCCTTCCAACACTTGTCTAATCTAAGAAATATTTGAACAATTTGTAGTAGCAACAACATACTCTACTTCAATAGTAGACTGAGAAATGCATGCTTGTTTCTTGCTAATCCAAGTTACAATCCTTTCCCCTAAAAAGAATGCTCCACCGATTGTGCTCTTACGGTCATCTATGTTTCCAACCCAATCTGCATCGGTGTAAACTCTAAGTTCAAATTTGCCTTCAAATGTGTACAATAGACCATAGTCTTATGTTTTCTTTAGGTATCTCAAAATTATTTTCACTGCAACCATATGTGAATCTTTAGGATTGGCAGAAAATCTAGCCACAATCCCCACTGCATATGTAATATTAGGCCTACTATGTACAACATACATCAATTTACCAATCATAGATCGATACAGTGTCAGATTTACCTCTGCAGATTCATAATCCTTTGTAAATTTACATCTAGTTACCATCGTTGTTCCTACTGGTTTAGCATCTTCCATGCCAAAAATTTTCAATATTTGTTTAATGTATTTTGATTCAGTGATGAAAATCTCATCTTTCTATTATATAACCTGCAAACTTAGAAAGAATTTAATCTCTCCAAACATAGACATCCTAAATTCCTTTCTCATGTCATCAGCAAAATATTTTCAAATTAGATCTTGTCCACCAAAGATTATATCATCAACAAATATCTCAGCAAAAAAATGTTATCATCAGATCCTCCTTTCATGTACAAATTATTGTTTTCACTAGTTCTTACAAAACCAATACTTATAAGGTAAGCATGTAGTCTTTCATACCCTACCCTCGGTGCTTGCTTCAATCCATATAAAGCTTTGTGCATTCTACATACCTTGTCTTTCTAATTCTGATCAACAAATCCTTCTAGATGTTCTATGTAGACCTCCTCCTCAAGAATTCCATTTAGAAAAATTGATTTCACATCCATTTGAAATATTTAAAATCCCTTATGTGCAGCATATGCAAGTAATATGTAGACTCCTTAAAGTCTAGCAATAGGTGAAAAGGATTCACCATAATCAATACCTTCTTCTTGTAAATATCCCTTTCAAACAAGTCTTTCCTTATTCCTAGTGACTTCTGTTAGGAATAGGAACATTGAGAGGGTGGGGGGTGAATCAATGTTCACTATATTTAATCTTTTTCTTTACTCTTAAAACTTAACTTGAATGATTAAGTACTAAAATGAACATCAACATAAACAAGATACATAAACACAACACATAACACCAATATGGTTATGGAGAAACCCAAATAGGTAAAAACCCTGATGGGAATTGACATCCACTAAGAACTACACAAGTGTCTTATGATCCTTGTTAGAAAATCTGCAACCCTGTTAGGAGTTGTTCTTTAAAATGCTTTTAGTATAGTGACCTTGTCAAGGGTTGAACCCTGTTAGGAGTCTTTTACAATAACCCTATTAGGGGTGGGGACACACTATCCTAGAGCTCATTGCTCAAGTGGTGAAGGCTACAACCTTCTAATCTCAGATACACACTATATCTGATGGATGAATTGGTGCTTTGACACTGCTTGTCTGATCAGTTCCTTTGATGTGCTGATGCTTTGACCTCTTGCAAAGCTCTAATACATTCTTACTACTCTTCACACACTTCTTCTCTACTTATCTTACCTTTCTTTCAACTTCCATACTTTATTACAAAGGTGCATCTAATATTTATATGTGCTACCAAAACAATTAACTAGGTCAGCCTATAACTGATTACATACAACACTTTCAAGTGAATTGGCTCAAGCGTATCTACAAATAGAAATAATTACATGTCTATAACTTAATTAAAATAGGTGCATAGCCTTTAAAAAATAATAATATCATTGCTAATCAAATTACCAATAGTCAGTTTTTTACTATGTTTTATTCTGGCATTCCCTATCTGTGCTACTTCAACTATTTGTATCTTCGCCATACTGTATCTTCTGATCATTCACTCTTAGAATTAGCATGAATACACTCTTACCAACTTATCTTCTAGGGCTCATACCATAATTCTATTATACACATGTGTGCTGATGCTCTGATCTACTGGTGCTCTATTAATTGTTTAGTCTTCTATACTTAACCAAATTTTGATCTTCTAATAATGTGCGTTGACTCCAAAACACTATATGACTTTGTTTCCATAATGAAAACACTAAATCTAGTCATATACAATAGTGTATTAAACTTGCCAAAAATATCCTCCTTTGTCATTAATGGCAACAAAGGAATATAGCAAAGTTACTAACTGTACCCTTATACAAAAACTCTTTAACATACTCTAACTTATATCTGCCTTATACTTTTTAATATGTATCTTCTTTACATATATATAAGAATCCATATTCTATAAAATACTCCCCCTTTGACATTAATGACAAAGGTGCTCCAAAAATGTATCTACAAGTACTTACAAAGTTAGGACATCCGGTTATGCTATCTGTAAATTTTGGATCTCTTGTTCCCAAAATATAATCAGTGCATTAACAATGATGAAGGGTGCTCCCCTTAATACCACAAACACTTAACAGATATAGAGAAACAACAACAAAATGCAAGAACAGAAAATTGGCTTCTTATTATCTCCACAAATGTGGAATCACAAACTTTCAGAATTACAATATGCAAAGCCACATGGGCATTCCCTTACAATATTCTGTAGGACAAAGCCTCGAACTATTACCCAGATCTACTACCCAGAACTATTCTGAACTGCCTAAGACAATAATACAGCCTTCCTTATATAGGCAATTTTCCACCGCCTGGGAAGGTTCCAGAATTTTAGCCAATAAGGCCGACCAAACTTAGAATTATTTTTATTTTACATTTCATTACATCATAGTCGGCTCAAAATAAATTTTGAAACCCGAACAGAAATTTTGAAGAAAAATCATTTTCCGCCATTTCAAGTGACCCAACTTCCGAAGACCATAAGTCATCACCAGTTGACCCGATTGACTATTGTAACCCCATTTCGGAAAGGACGAGAGGAGCTCTACAACACTTGAATTAAGCAAGCTTCATTCAGCCCAAAATTCAACCTCATCCGGGGCCTCTAAAGCCTTCAAAACTGAGTTCAAAGTTTCTGTACCCTACTGCCAATATAGTTCAAAGTTTCTGTACGCTACTGCCAATACCAAAAATTTTCAATATCTTCCAATATACACTTGATCTGGAAATGAAACTTTACTGGCAGACTTATATGACCAAAATGAACCTCCAAGAAAGAAATCAGATCATTCTGAGCACATACGAAAATTACCAAAAATAGTAACTTTCCATAAATAATAGCTCTGCACAAAATAGCCCTTATTGAATATAAAAACAAAAATATTTTTGGGTGATGCAAGATTGCTCTTACACCTAGGATGCTCTTGCATCAGACACCTAGGGTAATTTGAGAAGTGACCCTATCACGACTTAGGTGTGCAGAGAAAAACCAAGATGGTTAACCTCCTCCTTTGTCAGCCATGATGAATCTTCAACAGGTCATCCTTTCCACTTGACCAGATATTCTTCATATGTCCTGTTCCTTGTGCTTCTGCCAACACGACTATCCAGTATATCCTCGATCTCCTTAGTGTCTGAACTAGTTGCTGGAATACTCCACTGTGCTGCTATGATCTCATCTTCAACACCTCCTTCATGATACTCTGTCAGATCTAAAATGTTAAATACTGGTGAAATATTCAGCTCACTAGGCAATTCTACCTCATATGCATTTCCTGAATCATGCTTCTTCAGTATCTTACATGGCCCAAACTTCTTCATTTTCAGCTTGTTATATGTACCAACTGGAAACTGCTCCTTCCGCAAATGAACCATGACTTCATCACCAACCTGAAATTCCTTATGCCTCCTTTTCTCATCTGCCTTAGCCTTATACTGTGCGTTCATCTTGGTAATATGCTTCCTCACCTCTTCATGGATGTTCTTCAAGTGTTCTACAAAATCTTCAGCTTCAGCACTACTTATTTCTCCTTTATCTATCTTTCTCAATTCAGATGCATTTCTTGGACTACTTCCATATACAATCTGGAATGGTGATTTACCAGTGCTCCTGTTGACAGAATTATTGTATGCAAATTCTGCCTGTGGTAAAATCAAATCCCATCTTGTTGGCTTATCTCCAACCAAACATCTCAGCAAATTTCCCAAACTCCTATTCACCACCTCTATCTGTCCATCAGTCTGTGGATGATGTGATGAACTAAACTTCAAATCTGTCTTCAACTTCTTCCACAATGTACGCCAGAAATATCCAACAAACTTAGTGTCCCGATCTGAAACTATGGTCTTTGATAAACCATGAAGTCTCACTACTCTGAAAAATAATTCTGCTACATGAATAGCATCATTAGTCTTCTTGCAGGGAATAAAATGTGCCATCTTTGAAAATCTGTCAACTACCACAAAAATTGAATCATGTCCCCACTGTGTCCTCGGTAAACCAAGAACAAAGTCCATACTGATATCCTCCCAAGGCTTCTCTGGTATAGGTAATGGCTGATACAACCCTGTATTCCGCTTCACTCCTTTTTCCATCTGACATACTCTACAACTCTGTACAAACTTCTTCACATCGTGCTGTAATTGTGGCCAATAATAATTTTCACCAACCAAAGCAAGGGTTTTATCACAACCAAAATGTCCAGCCAATCCTCCACTATGCTTCTCCTTGATGAGATTCTCCCTCATAAAACTTCATGGAATGCACAACTGACTCCCTCTGAATAGCATATCATCTTGGATGATGAAATCCAACTATTTTGTCCTATCTAGAGTAACAGGTTCTGCACAAGCTTTCCAAGCTTCACCAAAATCAAGATCCTCTGGGTACAAATTCTGGAGCTCCTTGAACCCAACCACTTCAATCTGCATTTCTATCAACAATAGTTGCCTTCTGCTAAGAGCATCTGCAACCCTATTAGACTTTCCACTCCTGTGTTTCAAAACAAATGTATAACTTTGCAAAAACTCAACCCATTTCAAATGCCTTTGATTCAATTATTCTTGACTATTCAAATATTGCAAAGCTTGATGATCATTATACAAAACAAACTCCTTAGGAAGCAGATAATGTCTCCACTTCTTTAATGCCTGAACTATAACATAAAATTCCTGATCATAAACAGAATATTTTCTCTTGGCATCATTTAACTTCTCACTGAAATAAGCAACAGGTTTACCTTCTTGGCTCATAACAGCTCCTATTGCAGTACCACTAGCATCACAATCTACTTGAAACACCTTATTAAAATTTGGAAGTGCTAAAACAGGTTGTTCTGTAACTTTTTGTTTCAACAATTGAAAACTCTTTTCCGCCCCATTAGTCCACTTAAATTCTTTTCTATCCCCTCTCATTGTTTCAGTCAAGGGTCCACAAATACTGCTAAAGTTTCTGATAAACTTTCTGTAAAAGCTAGCTAGACCATGAAAAGATCTTACCTCAGTAGCACTCCTTGGAGTAGGCCATTCAAGGATAGCCTGTACCTTCTCTGGGTCCATTTTTAGACCTTCTGTTGAAACTACAAATCCTAAATACACTAACTCTTTCTTCACAAAACTGCACTTCTTCAAATTAATCAACAATTTCTCTTCTCTCAACTTCTCAAATACCACACGAATATGCATCATATGCTCCTCCAATGTCTTACTAAAGATCAAAATATCATCTAGGTAAACAATGACAAACTTACCCAAAAATTCTTTCAAAACCTCATTCATGAGCCGCATGAAAGTGCTTGGTGCATTGGTTAGCCTAAACGGCATGAATAACCACTCATATAGTCCTTCCTTTGTCTTGAAGGCAGTCTTCCATTCATCTCTTTCTCTGATCCGAATCTAGTGATATCCACTCTTCAGATCTATCTTTGAGAAATACACAGCTCCACTCAAATAGTCCATAATATCATCCATTCGTGGCAATGGAAACCTGTACTTGATTGTGATCTTGTTTATTGCCCTAGAATCTGTACACATCCTCCATTCTCCATTCTTCTTTGGTGCTAATACTACTGGTACAACACAGGGACTCAGACTCTCACGGATCAATCCTTTCTATAACAGTTCATGTACTTGTCTGTTCAACTCCTCACTTTTTGCAGGTGTCATTCTGTGTGCTGCCTTATTCGACAAACTCACTCCTGGGATCAAGTCCATCTGATGACTGATCCTCCTGACTGGTGGTAATCCGTCAGGCACGTTATCAGATACAATATCCTGAAACTCATTCAACAAATCTGCAACTTCTACAAGAACATCTTCTACTTCCTCTTTACCAGCTTTTGGAATTAAAGCAAAACATACATGCTCATGCCTCATACCATCTAGGAAATTTCTTCTATCAACAAAAGTTATCCTTGCATTACCACATACCTTTTCTTCAGTCTCCTTCAATGGTTTTAGCTTATGTCGCACTCCATCCTTTGTCAGGGAATAGGTATTTGCACGACCATCATGTACAACACATCTATCAAACTGCCATGGTCTACCCAACAACATATGACATGCATCCATAGATATGATATCACACAATACCTCATCTTGGTATCCGCCAATCTTGAACTTCACCAAGCATTGTTCATTGACCATGACCTTGTGGTCATCTTGTACCCAGGCAATCCGATATGGATGTGGGTGTTTCTGTCTCTTGAGCTTCATCTTTATCACCATCTCTTCTGACACCAAATTGTTAGTGCTTCCACTATCAATGATCACATCACAACATTTACCTTCAAACTTGCACCTGGTGCGAAACAGGCTCCTCCTTTACTCAGGTTCATTCTCACCACTCAATAGGACTCTTTTGTTAATCAACGTTTCTCCTCTTTCAGCATCTTCAGAATTTGATGATCTGGCATCTTCATCTACATGTGCAACTCTGGCCTGGCCTTCATTTCTCCTGTCTGTTCTGCCTTGGCGCTGAGGACATTCAAATGCCCTATGACCTTCTTCTCCACAGTGAAAACATGTTCCACGGAAGCCTCCTCTTCCAGATCCTTGTCCTCTTCCTCTTCCTCTCTGATCTCTATTATTCTGATCCTGGAAGCGATTGGAATTATTTCCACGCTGATTTTGACTGCTACTGGCCTCATCCTTCTTTTTTCAGATCTTCATTTCGGCCACCATATGACCGTCCACCAGATCGTCCCCCGCGACCTCTTCCGTTTTGTCTGCTCTCGAACTTCTTGTTCAGCTTTTCCTCTACTTTTAGGGCAAATTGGTATGCCTCCTCAATACTGTTCATTCGAACCAGATTCAACTCCTCCTGAATGCTTGGCCTTAACCCATTAAGGTATCGGGCAACTTTCTCCTTATCAGCTTCTGCATGGCCTGTTCTGATGAGGAGTTGATAGAACTCCTCTGTATACTCCTGAACAGATCTTCCTGCTTGCTTCAGACTCTGCATTTTCTTTAGTAGGTCAAGCTCATAATCAATAGGAATGAACTGTCGCTTCAATTTATCCACCATCCGATCCCATCTTGTGATTTTATCTTTCCCTCTTCTATTTCGCTCTAATTAAATTTCTTGCCACCAGATCTTCGCATGACCTTTCAGTCTGGCCTTCGCAAATTTGACCCTATCAGGATCCTCAACATCTTCATACTCAAAATATTTCTCACATTCGTTGATCCAGTCGATCAATTCTTCTGGGTTAAGATTTCTAGAAAATGTAGGAACCTCAATCTTAGGTCTTTTCCCAATCTTAGAAATGGCCCGAAAAAGTCTTTCTTCCTCTTGGTTCACAATTTCAACTTCTCCTTCTTGATATTCTTCTTCAGCTTCATCCTCGCTTTCATCTCTGACATTAAGATTCATTCATCTGTGAATCTCTTCTTACAATGCTCGCACTTGTCTCTGTAGCTCTCTAACCTCAGGTGTTACAACACCAGCTCTTCCACCACGTTCCCTTCGTGGAGGCATTTTCGCGATGCGCACTAAAACCCTAACCACGGTCCTGGTGCAAAC
This sequence comes from Chamaecyparis obtusa, assembly GCA_027943335.1. NCBI lineage: Eukaryota > Viridiplantae > Streptophyta > Pinopsida > Cupressales > Cupressaceae > Chamaecyparis > Chamaecyparis obtusa. The sequence continues at coordinate 142,873 of BSBK01009716.1, forward strand.
TGCCTCACAATCGGTGATCTGTTTACACACTCAAGAACTTCTACTCTGATACCACCTGATGAAGGGTGCTCCCCTTAATACCACAAACACTTAACAGATATAGAGAAACAACAACAAAATGCAAGAACAGAAAATTGGCTTCTTATTATCTCCACAAATGTGGAATCACAAACTTTCAGAATTACAATATGCAAAGCCACATGGGCATTCCCTTACAATATTCTGTAGGACAAAGCCTCGAACTATTACCCAGATCTACTACCCAGAACTATTCTGAACTACCTAAGACAATAATATAGCCTTCCTTATATAGGCAATTTTTCACCGCATGGGAAGGTTCCAGAATTTTAGCCAATAAGGCCGACCAAACTTAGAATTATTTTTATTTTACATTTCATTACATCATAGTCGGCTCAAAATAAATTTTAAAACCCAAACAGAAATTTTGAAGAAAAATCATTTTCTGCCATTTCAAGTGACCCAACTTCCGAAGACCATAAGTCATCACCAGTTGACCCGATTGACTATTGTAACCCCATTTCGGAAAGGGTACGAGGAGCTCTACAATGCCTGAATTAAGCAAGCTTAATTCAGCCCTAAATTTGACCTCATCTGGGGCCTCTAAAGCATTCTGATGCAGGAGCATCCTGGGTGTAAGAGCAATCTTGCATCACCCAAAAATATTTCTATTTTTGTATTCCATAAGGGCTATTTTGTGCAGAGCTGCTATTTATGGAAAGTTACTATTTTTGGTAATTTTCGTATGTGCTCAGAATGATCTGATTTCTTTCTTGGAGGTTCATTTTGGTCATATAAGTCTGCCAGTAAGTTTCATTGCCAGATCAAGTGTATATTGGAAGATATTGAAGATTTTCGGTATTGGCAGCAGGGTACAGAAACTTCGAACTCAGTTTTGAAGGCTTTAGAGGCCCTGGATGAGGTCGAATTTTGGGCTGAATGAAGTTTTCTTGATTCAAGCGTTGTAGAGCTCCTCGCGCCCTTTCCGAAATGGGGTTACAATAGTCAATCGGGTCAACTGGTGATGACTTATGGTCTTCGGAAGTTGGGTCACCTGAAATGGCGGAAAATGATTTTTCTTCAAAATTTCTGTTCGGGTTTCAAAGGTTATCTTGAGCCGACTATGATGTAATAAAATGTAAAATAAAATAATTCTACGTTTGGTCGGCCTTATTGGCTAAAATTATGGAACCTTCCCAGGCGGTGGAAAATTGCCTATATAAGGAAGGCTGTATTATTGTCTTAGGCAGTTCAGAATAGTTCTGGGTAGTAGATCTGGGTAATAGTTTGAGGCTTTGTCCTACAGAATATTGTAAGGGAATGCCCATGTGGCTTTGCATATAGTAATTCTGAAAGTTTGTAATTCCACATTTGTGGAGATAATAAGAAGCTAATTTTCTGTTCTTGCATATTGTTGTTGTTTCTCTATTTTCTGTTATGTGTTTGTGGTATTAAGGGTAGCACCCTTCATCAAGTGGTATCAGAGCAAGAGTTCTTGAGTGTGTAAACAGATCACCGACTGTGAGGCAGTTTGCACCAAGACCGTGGCTAGGGTTTCAGCGCGCATCGCGAAAATGCCTCCACGAAGGGAACGTGGCGGAAGAGCTGGTGTTGTAACACCTGAGGTTAGAGAGCTGCAGAGACAAGTGCGAGCATTGCAAGAAGAGATTCGCAGAGGAATGAATCTTAATGTCAGAGACGAAAGCGAGGATGAAGCCGAAGAAGAATATCAAGAAGGAGAAGTTGAAATTGTGAACCATGAGGAAGAAAGACTTTTTCGGGCGATTTCCAAGATTGGGAAAAGACCTAAGATTGAGGTTCCTACATTTTCTAGAAATCTTAACCCAGAGGAATTGATCGACTGGATCAATGAATGTGAGGAATATTTTGAGTATGAAGATGTTGAGGATCCTGATAGGGTCAAATTTGCGAAGGCCAGACTGAAAGGTCATGCGAAGATCTGGTGGCAAGAAATTCAATTGGAGCGAAATAGAAGAGGGAAAGATAAAATCACAAGATGGGATCGGATGGTGGATAAATTGAAGCGACAGTTCATTCCTGTTGATTATGAGCTTGATCTACTAAAGAAAATGCAAAGTTTGAAGCAAGCAGGAAGATCTGTTCAGGAGTATACAGAGGAGTTCTACCGACTTCTCATCAGAACAGGCCATGCAGAAGCTGATAAGGAGAAAGTTGCCCGATACCTTAATGGGTTAAGGCCAAGCATTCAGGAGGAGCTGAATCTGGTTCGAATGAACAGTATTGAAGAGGCATACCAGTTTGCCCTAAAAGTAGAGGAAAAGCTGAACAAGAAGTTTGAGAGAAGACAAAATGGAAGAGGTCGTGGTGGACGATCTGGTGGACGGTCATATGGTGGCCGAAATGAAGATCCAAAAAAAAAGGATGAGGCCAGTAGCAGTCAGAATCAGCGAGAAAATAATTCCAATCGTTTCCAGGATCAGAACAATAGAGATCAGAGAGGAAGAGGAAGAGGACAAGGATCTGGAAGAGGTGGCTTCCGTGGAACATGTTTTCACTGTGGAGAAGAAGGTCATAGGGCATTTGAATGTCCTCAGCGCCAACACAGAACAGACAGGAGAAATGAAAGCCAAGCCAGAATTGCACATATAGATGAAGATGTCAGATCATCAAATTCTGAAGATGCTGAGAGAGGAGAAACGTTGATTAACAGAAGAGTCCTGTTGAGTGGTGAGAATGAACCTGAGCAAAGGAGGAGCCTGTTTCGCACTAGATGCAAGTGTGAGGGTAAATGCTGTGATGTGATTATCGATAGTGGAAGCACTGACAATTTGGTGTCAGAAGAGATGGTGGCAAAGTTGAAGCTCAAGAGACAGAAACACCCACATCCATATCGGATTGCCTGGGTGCAGGATGACCACAAGGTCATGGTCAGTGAACAGTGCCTGGTAAAGTTCAAGATCGACGAGTACCAAGATGAGGTACTATGTGATATCATCTCTATGGATGCATGTCATATGTTGTTAGGTAGACCGTGGCAGTTTGACAGATGTGCTGTACATGATGGTCGTGCGAATACGTATTCCCTGACAAAGGATGGAGTGCGACATAAGCTAAAACCATTGAAGGAGATTGAAGAAAAGGTATGTGGTAATGCAAGCATAACTTTTGTTGATGGAAGAAATTTCCTAGATGGTATGAGGCATGAGCATGTATGTTTTGCTTTAATTCCAAAAGCTGGTAAAGAGGAAGTAGAAGATGTTCCTGTAGAAGTTGCAGATTTGTTGAATGAGTTTCAGGATATTGTATCCGATAACGTGCCTGATGGATTACCACCAGTCAGGAAGATCAGTCATCAAATGGATTTGATCCCAGGAGCGAGTTTGCCGAATAAGGCAGCACACAGAATGACACCTACAGAAAGTGAGGAGTTGAACAGACAAGTACATGAACTGCTACAGAAAGGATTGATCCGTGAGAGTCTGAGTCCCTGTGCTGTACCAGCAGTATTAGCATCAAAGAAGAATGGAGAATGGAGGATGTGTACAGATTCTAGGGCAATAAACAAGATCACAATCAAGTATAGGTTTCCATTGCCACGAATGGATGATATTATGGACTGTTTGAGTGGAGCTGTGTATTTCTCAAAGATAGATCTGAAAAGTGGATATCATCAGATTCGGATCAGAGAAGGAGATGAATGGAAGACTGCCTTCAAGACAAAGGAAGGACTGTATGAGTGGTTAGTCATGCCTTTTGGGCTAACCAATGCACCGAGCACTTTCATGCGGCTCATGAACGAGGTTCTGAAAGAATTTCTAGGTAAGTTTGTCATTGTTTACCTAGATGATATTTTGATCTTTAGTAAGACATTGGAGGAGCATATGATGCATATTCGTATGGTATTTGAGAAGTTGAGAGAAAAGAAATTGTTGATTAATTTGAATAAGTGCAATTTTGTGAAGAAAGAGTTAGTGTATTTGGGATTTGTAGTTTCAGCAGAAGGTCTAAAAATGGACCCAGAGAAGGTACAGGCTATCATTGAATGGCCTACTCCAAGGAGTGCTACTGAGGTAAGATCTTTTCATGGTTTGGCTAGCTTTTACAGAAAGTTTATCAAAAATTTTAGTAGTATTTGTGGTCCCTTGACTGAAACAATGAGAGGGGATAGAAAAGAGTTTAAGTGGACTAATGGGGCAGAAAAGAGTTTTCAATTGTTGAAACAAAAAGTTACAGAACAACCCGTTTTAGCACTTCCAGATTTCAATAAGGTGTTTCAAGTAGATTGTGATGCTAGTGGTACTGCAATAGGAGCTGTTATGAACCAAGAAGGTAAACCTGTTGCTTATTTCAGTGAGAAGTTAAATGATGCCAAGAGGAAGTATTCTGTTTATGATCAAGAATTTTATGCTATAGTTCAGGCATTAAAGAAGTGGAGACATTATCTGCTTCCTAAGGAGTTTGTTTTGTATACTGATCATCAAGCTTTGCAATATTTGAATAGTCAAGGAAAGTTGAATCAGACGCATTTGAAATGGGTTGAGTTTTTGCAAAGTTATACATTTATTTTGAAACACAGGAGTGGAAAGTCTAATAGGGTTGCAGATGCTCTTAGCAGAAGGCAACTATTGATGACAGAAATGCAGATTGAAGTGGTTGGGTTCAAGGAACTCAAGAATTTGTATCCAGAGGATCCTGATTTTGGTGAAGCTTGGAAAGCTTGTACAGAACCTGTTACTCTAGACAGGACGAAATGGTTGGATTTCATCATCCAGGATGATATGCTATTCAGAGGGAGTCAGTTGTGCATTCCACGAAGTTCTATGAGGGAGAATCTCATCAAGGAGAAGCATAGTGGAGGATTGGCTGGACATTTTGGTCATGATAAAACTCTTGGTTTGGTTAGTGAGAATTATTATTGGCCACAGTTGCAGCAAGATGTGAAGAAGTTTGTACAGAGTTGCAGAGTATGTCAGATGGCGAAAGGAGTGAAGCAGAATACAGGATTGTATCAGCCATTACCTGTACCAGAGAAGCCTTGGGGGGATATCAGTATGGACTTTGTTCTTGGTTTACCGAGGACTCAGCGGGGACATGATTCAATTTTTGTGGTGGTTGACAGATTTTCAAAGATGACACATTTCATTCCCTGCAAGAAGACTAATGATGCTGTTCATGTAGCAGAATTGTTTTTCAGAGAAGTAGTGAGACTTCATGGTTTGCCAAAGACCATAGTTTCAGATCGGGACACTAAGTTTGTTGGATATTTCTGGCGTACATTGTGGAAGAAGTTGAAGACAAATTTGAAGTTCAGTTCATCACATCATCCACAGACTGATGGACAGACAGAGGTGGTGAATAGGAGCTTGGAAAATTTGCTGAGATGTTTGGTTGGAGATAAGCTAACAGGATGGGATTTGATTTTACCACAGGCAAAATTTGCATACAATAATTCTGTCAATAGGAGCACTGGTAAATCACCATTCCAGATTGTATATGGAAGTAGTCCAAGAAATGCATCTAAATTGAGGAAGATAGATAAAGGAGAAATAAGTAGTGCTGAAGCTGAGGATTTTGCAGAACACTTGAAGAACATCCATGAAGAGGTGAGGAAGCATATTACCAAAATGAATGCATAGTATAAGGCTAAGGCAGATGAGAAAAGGAGGTATAAAGAATTTCAAGTTGGTGACGAAGTCATGGTTCATTTGCAGAAGGAGCGGTTTCCAGTTGGTACATATAACAAGCTGAAAATGAAGAAGTTTGGACCATGTAAGATACTGAAGAAACATGATTCAAGAAACGCATATGAGGTAGAATTGCCTACTGAGCTAAATATTTCACCAGTGTTTAACATTTCAGATTTGACAGAGTATCATGAAGGAGGTGTTGAAGATGAGATCACAGCAGCACAGTGGAGTATTCCAGCAACTAGTTCAGACACTAAGGAGATCGAAGATATACTGGACAGTCGTGTTGGCAGAAGCACAAGGAACAGGACATATGAAGAATATCTAGTCAAGTGGAAAGGATGACCTATTGAAGATTCGTCATGGCTAACAAGGGTGGAGGTTAACCGTCTTGGTTTTCCTCTGCACACCTGAGTCGTGACAGGGTCACTTCTCAAATTACCCTGGGTGTCTGATGCAGGAGCATCCTGGGTGTAAGAGCAATCTTGCATCACCCAAAAATATTTCTGTTTTTGTATTCCATAAGGGCTATTTTGTGCAGAGCTACTATTTATGGAAAGTTACTATTTTTGGTAATTTTCGTATGTGCTCAGAATGATCTGATTTCTTTCTTGGAGGTTCATTTTGGTCATATAAGTCTGCCAGTAAAGTTTAATTGCCAGATCAAGTGTATATTGGAAGATATTGAAGATTTTCGGTATTGGCAGCAGGGTACAGAAACTTCGAACTCAGTTTTGAAGGCTTTAGAAGCCCCGGATGAGGTCGAATTTTGGGCTGAATGAAGCTTGCTTAATTCAAGTGTTGTAGAGCTCCTCGCGCCCTTTCCGAAATGGGGTTACAATAGTCAATCGGGTCAACTGGTGATGACTTATGGTCTTCGGAAGTTGGGTCACCTAAAATGGCAGAAAATGATTTTTCTTCAAAATTTCTGTTCGGGTTTCAAAGGTTATCTTGAGCCGACTATGATGTAATAAAATGTAAAATAAAATAATTCTAAGTTTGGTCGGCCTTATTGGCTAAAATTATGGAACATTCCCAGGCGGTGGAAAATTGCCTATATAAGGAAGGCTGTATTATTGTCTTAGGCAGTTCAGAATAGTTCTGGGTAGTAGATCTGGGTAATAGTTTGAGGCTTTGTCCTACAGAATATTGTAAGGGAATGCCCATGTGGCTTTGCATATAGTAATTCTGAAAGTTTGTAATTCCACATTTGTGGAGATAATAAGAAGCCAATTTTCTGTTCTTGCATATTGTTGTTGTTTCTCTATTTTCTGTTATGTGTTTGTGGTATTAAGGGGAGCACCCTTCATCACATTCAAAACTGAGTTCAAAGTTTATGTACCCTGCTGCCAATACAGTTCAAAGTTTCTGTACCCTGCTGCCAATACCGAAAATTTTCAATATCTTCCAATATACACTTGATCTGGAAATGAAACTTTACTGGCAGACTTATATGATCAAAATGAACCTCCAAAAAAGAAATCAGATCATTCTGAGCACATACAAAAATTACCAAAAATAGTAACTTTCCATAAATAACAGCTCTACACAAAATAGCCCTTATTGAATATAAAAACAGAAATATTTTTGGGTGATGCAAGATTGCTCTTACACCTAGGATGCTCCTGCATTAGACACCTAGGGTAATTTGAGAAGTGGCCCTGTCACGACTCAGGTGTGCAGAGGAAAACCAAGATGGTTAACCTCCTCCTTTGTCAGCCATGATGAATCTTCAACAGGCCATCCTTTCCACTTGACCAGATATTCTTCATATGTCTTGTTCCTTGTGCTTCTGCCAACACGACTGTCCAGTATATCCTCGATCTCATTAGTGTCTGAACTAGTTGCTGGAATACTCCACTGTGCTGCTATGATCTCATCTTCAACACCTCCTTCATGATACTTTGTCAGATCTAAAATGTTAAACACTGGTGAAATATTCAGCTCACTAGGCAATTCTATCTCATATGCATTTCCTGAATCATGCTTCTTTAGTATCTTACATGGCCCAAACTTCTTCATTTTCAACTTGTTATATGTACCAACTAGAAACCGCTCCTTCCGCAAATGAACCATGACTTCATCACCAACCTGAAATTCCTTATGCCTCCTTTTCTCATCTGCCTTAGCCTTATACTGTGCGTTCATCTTGGTAATATGCTTCCTCACCTCTTCATGGATGTTCTTCAAGTGTTCTGCAAAATCTTCAGCTTCAGCACTACTTATTTCTCCTTTATCTATCTTCCTCAATTCAGATGCATTTCTTGGACTACTTCCATATACAATCTGGAATGGTGATTTACCAGTGCTCCTGTTGACAGAATTATTGTATGCAAATTCTACCTGTGGTAAAATCAAATCCCATCTTGTTGGCTTATCTCCAACCAAACATCTCAGCAAATTTTCCAAACTCCTATTCACCACCTCTGTCTGTCCATCAGTCTGTGGATGATGTGATGAACTTGATGAAGGGTGCTCCCCTTAATACCACAAACACATAACAGAAATAGAGAAACAACAACAGTAATATGCAAGAACGGAAAATTGGCTTCTTATTATCTCCACAAATGTGGAATTACAAACTCTCAGAATTACAATATGCAAAGCCACATGGGTATTCCCTTACAATATTCTGTAGGACAAAGCCTCGAATCAATACCCAGATCTACTACCCAGAATTATTCCGAACTGCCTAAGACAATAATACAGCCTTCCTTATATAGGCAATTTTCCACCGCCTGGGAAGGTTCCAGAATTTTAGCCAATAAGGCCGACCAAACTTAGAATTATTTTATTTTACATTTCATTACATCATAGTCGGCTCAAGATGACCTTTGAAACCCGAACAGAAATTTTGAAGAAAATTATTTTTCGCCATTTCAGGTGGCCCAACTTCCGAAGACCATAAGTCATCACCAGTTGACCCGATCGGCTATTATAACCTCATTTCAGAAATGCCACGAAGCGCTCTACAGGCTTGACCGGCGCAAGCGCCCATCACCCAAATTTTTGACCTCATCCGGGGCCTCTAAAGCCTTCAAAACTGAGTTCAAAGTTTCTGTACCTTGCTGCCAATACCGAAAATCTTCAATATCTTCCAATATACACTTGATCTGGCAATGAAACTTTACTGGCAGACTTATATGACCAAAATGAACCTCCAAGAAAGAAATCAGATCATTCTGAGCACATACGAAAATTACCAAAAATAGTAACTTTCCATAAATAGCAGCTTTGCACAAAATAGCCCTTATTGAATACAAAAATAGAAATATTTTTGGGTGATGCAAGATTGCTCTTACACCCAGGATGCTCCTGCATCAGAACTAAACTTCAAATCTGTCTTCAACTTCTTCCACAATGTACGCCAGAAATATCCAACAAACTTAGTGTCCCGATCTGAAACTATGGTCTTTGATAAACCATGAAGTCTCACTACTTCTCTGAAAAACAATTCTGCTACATGAACAGCATCATTAGTCTTCTTGCAGGGAATAAAATGTGTCATCTTTGAAAATCTGTCAACTACCACAAAAATTGAATCATGTCCCCGCTGTGTCCTCGGTAAATCAAGAACAAAGTCCATACTGATATCCTCCCAAGGCTTCTCTGGTATAGGTAATGGCTGATACAACCCTGTATTCTGCTTCACTCCTTTTGCCATCTGACATACTCTACAACTCTATACAAACTTCTTCACATCGTGCTGCAATTGTGGCCAATAATAATTTTCACCAATCAAAGCAATGGTTTTATCACGACCAAAATGTCTAGCCAATCCTCTACTATGCTTCTCCTTGATGAGATTCTCCCTCATAGAACTTCGTGGAATGCACAACTGACTCCCTTTGAATAGCATATCATCTTGGATGATGAAATCCAACCATTTTATCCTATCTAGAGTAACAGGTTCTGCACAAGCTTTCCAAGCTTCACCAAAATCAGGATCCTCTGGGTATAAATTCTGGAGTTCCTTGAACCCAACCACTTCAATCTGCATTTCTATCAACAATAGTTGCCTTCTGCTAAGAGCATCTGCAACCCTATTAGACTTTCCACTCCTGTGTTTCAAAACAAATGTATAACTTTGCAAAAACTCAACCCATTTCAAATGCCTTTGATTCAATTTTCCTTGACTATTCAAATATTGCAAAGCTTGATGATCAGTATACAAAACAAACTCCTTAGGAAGCAGATAATATCTCCACTTCTTTAATGCCTGAACTATAGCATAAAATTCTTGATCATAAACAGAATATTTTCTCTTGGCATCATTTAACTTCTCACTGAAATAAGCAACAGGTTTACCTTCTTGGCTCATAACAGCTCCTATTGCAGTACCACTAGCATCACAATCTACTTGAAACACCTTATTAAAATCTGGAAGTGCTAAAACAGGTTGTTCTGTAACTTTTTGTTTCAACAATTGAAAACTCTTTTCCGCCCCATTAGTCCACTTAAATTCTTTTCTATCCCCTCTCATTGTTTCAGTCAAGGGTCCACAAATACTGCTAAAGTTTCTGATAAACTTTCTGTAAAAGCTAGCTAGACCATGAAAAGATCTTACCTCAGTAGCACTCCTTGGAGTAGGCCATTCAAGGATAACCTGTACCTTCTCTGGGTCCATTTTTAGACCTTCTGCTGAAACTACAAATCCCAAATACACTAACACTTTCTTCACAAAATTGCACTTCTTCAAATTAATCAACAATTTCTCTTCTCTCAACTTCTCAAATACCACACGAATATGCATCATATGCTCCTCCAATATCTTACTAAAGATCAAAATATCATCTAGGTAAACAATGACAAACATACCCAGAAATTCTTTCAAAACCTCGTTCATGAGCCGCATGAAAGTGCTCGGTGTATTGGTTAGCCCAAACGGCATGACTAACCACTCATATAGTCCTTTCTTTGTCTTGAAGGTAGTCTTCCATTCATCTCCTTCTCTGATCCGAATCTGGTGATATCCACTCTTCAAATCTATCTTTGAGAAATACACAGCTCCACTCAAACAGTCCATAATATCATCCATTCATGGCAATGGAAACTTGTACTTGATTGTGATCTTGTTTATTTCCCTAGAATCTGTACACATCCTCCATTCTCCATTCTTCTTTGGTGCTAATACTGCTGGTACAGCACAGGGATTCAGACTCTCACGGATCAATCCTTTCTGTAACAGTTCATGTACTTGTCTGTTCAACTCCTCACTTTTTGCAGGTGTCATTCTGTGTGCTGCCTTATTCGGCAAACTCACTCCTAGGATCAAGTCCATCTAATGACTGATCCTCCTGACTGGTGGTAATCCGTCAGGCACGTTATCGGATACAATATCTTGAAACTCATTCAACAAATCTGCAACTTCTACAGGAACATCTTCTACTTCCTCTTTACCAGCTTTTGGAATTAAAGAAAAACATACATGCTCATGCCTCATACCATCTAGGAAATTTCTTCTATCAACAAAAGTTATCCTTGCATTACCACATACCTTTTCTTCAGTCTCTTTCTATGGTTTTAGCTTATGTCGCACTCCATCCTTTGTCAGGGAATAGGTATTTGCACGACCATCATGTACAACACATCTGTCAAACTGCCATGGTCTACCCAACAACATATGACATGCATCCATAGATATTATATCACACAATACCTCATCTTGGTATCTACCAATCTTGAACTTCACCAGGCATTGTTCATCGACCATGACCTTGTGGTCATCTTGTACCCAGGCAATCCGATATGGATGTGGGTGTTTCTGTCTCTTGAGCTTCAACTTTGTCACCATCTCTTCTGACACCAAATTGTCAGTGCTTCCACTATCAATGATCACATCATAACATTTACCTTCACACTTGCACCTGGTGTGAAACAGGCTCCTCCTTTGCTCAGGTTCATTCTCACCACTCAACAGGACTCTTCTGTTAATCAATGTTTCTCCTCTTTCAGCATCTTCAGAATTTGATGATCTGACATCTTCATCTACATGTGCAACTCTGGCCTGGCCTTCATTTCTCCTATCTGTTCTGCCTTGGCGCTGAGGACATTCAAATGCCCTATGACCTTCTTCTCCATAGTGAAAACATGTTCCACGGAAGCCTCCTCTTCCAGATCCTTGTCCTCTTCCTCTTCCTCTCTGATCTCTATTATTCTGATCCTGGAAGCGATTGGAATTATTTCCACGCTGATTCTGACTGCTACTGACCTCATCCTTCTTTTTTAGATCTTCATTTCGGCCAACATATGACCGTCCACCAGATCGTCCCCCGCGACCTCTTCCGTTTTGTCTTCTCTCGAACTTCTTGTTCAGCTTTTCCTCTACTTTTAGGGAAAATTGGTATGCCTCCTCAATACTGTTCATTCGAACCAGATTCAACTCCTCCTGAATGCTTGTCCTTAACCCATTAAGGTATCGGGCAACTTTCTCCTTATCAGCTTCTGCATGGCCTGTTCTGATGAGGAGTCGATAGAACTCCTCTGTATACTCCTGAACAGATCTTCCTGCTTGCTTCAGACTCTGGATTTTCTTCAGTAGGTCAAGCTCATAATCAATAGGAATGAACTGTCGCTTCAATTTATCCACCATCCGATCCCATCTTGTGATTTTATCTTTCCCTCTTCTATTTCGCTCTAATTGAATTTTTTGCCACCAGATCTTCGCATGACCTTTCAGTCTGGCCTTCGCAAATTTGACCCTATCAGGATCCTCAACATCTTCATACTCAAAATATTCCTCACATTCGTTGATCCAGTCGATCAATTCTTCTGGGTTAAGATTTCTAGAAAATGTAGGAACCTCAATCTTAGGTCTTTTCCCAATCTTAGAAATGGCCCGAAAAAGTCTTTCTTCCTCCTGGTTCACAATTTTGACTTCTCCTTCTTGATATTCTTCTTCAGCTTCATCCTCGCTTTCATCTCTGACATTAAGATTCATTCCTCTGCGAATCTCTTCTTGCAATGCTCGCACTTGTCTCTGTAGCTCTCTAACCTCAGGTGTTACAACACCAACTCTTCCGCCACGTTCCCTTCGTGGAGGCATTTTCGCGATGCGCACTGAAACCCTAGCCACGGTCCTGGTGCAAACTGCCTCACAGTAGGTGATCTGTTTACACACTCAAGAACTCCTGCTCTGATACCACCTGATGAAGGGTGCTCCCCTTAATACCACAAACACTTAACAGATATAGAGAAACAACAACAAAATGCAAGAACAGAAAATTGGCTTCTTATTATCTCCACAAATGTGGAATCACAAACTTTCAGAATTACAATATGCAAAGCCACATGGGCATTCCCTTACAATATTCTGTAGGACAAAGCCTCGAACTATTACCCAGATCTACTACCCAGAACTATTCTGAACTACCTAAGACAATAATACAGCCTTCATTATATAGGCAATTTTCCACCGCCTGGGAAGGTTCCAGAATTTTAGCCAATAAGGCCGACCAAACTTAGAATTATTTTTATTTTACATTTCATTACATCATAGTCGGCTCAAAATAAATTTTGAAACCCGAACAGAAATTTTGAAGAAAAATCATTTTTCGCCATTTCAAGTGACCCAACTTTCGAAGACCATAAGTCATCACCAGTTGACCCGATTGACTATTGTAACCCCATTTCGTAAAGGGCGCGAGGAGCTCTACAACGCCTGCATCAAGCAAGCTTCATTCAGCCCAAAATTTGACCTCATCCGGGGCCTCTAAAGCCTTCAAAACTGAGTTCAAAGTTTCTGTACCCTGCTGCCAATACCGAAAATCTTCAATATCTTCCAATATACACTTGATCTGGAAATGAAACTTTACTGGCAGACTTATATGACCAAAATGAACCTCCAAGAAAGAAATCAGATCATTCTGAGCACATACAAAAATTACCAAAAATAGTAACTTTCCATAAATAACAGCTCTGCACAAAATAGCCCTTATTGAATATAAAAATAGAAATATTTTTGGGTGATGCAAGATTGCTCTTACACCCAGGATGCTCCTGCATCAAACAATCTGTAGATGGGTGCATAAGGAATATTGTAGCTTCTCCATCCTCTCCAAGTCTATACTCAGACCTTGATCATATGTCACCATAGTGGCATCGATCTCCTTGATGTTCTGATTTAGAATATCTAGAGGGGGCGCAAGAGTATTTTTGAGTTGTGTCTGCCTTGCCCATATTTTAGACATCTCTTTCTCTACCTTTTCTATCTTGTCTATCTACCCCTGGTATACATTTTTTCACATGTTCACATCATTGGAGGGTTCTTCTACTAATTTCCTTACTTTTTCAATCATTGCTTCTACCTCTTGGATTCTCTTGTAGTGATCAATAGTTAGCTTATCTTGATTCATACAATCTACAATGATCTTCCTTCCCTTTGTAACAAACTCCTTCAAAGATGCTTGACCAACCTTTAATGAACTTAGGTCAAGTGAAAAGTTAATAACCAATTCACTCAATCTATTTTTCATGTATTTCTCTTATGCTACTTGAAATGCAAATTCTTCCAAGCTAGAGAAGTTAGTCTTGAAGTTTGTCAATATAGTAATGACATAATCAACTGAATGGTCCTTAGACACTTTCTTGTCTGAAGGTAATAGACTATTCAAAATGTTGACTGATTCAACAAACAAAGGGTTCCTCATTACCTATTTCTTTTTTGCTTTTCCCATAGCTAAGACATTGATCTTAATCAAGTCTTCTTCTCCCCAGGAGTCTAAGTTTGAGGTGTCTGGTGTCAAACTTGTCAACAATGATGATGAGGGTAATGGAGTGATAGGAGTGCTATCCATCACTTCTTGATTTACTCTAATTGACATCTCAATAGATGGCTCATCTGTTGGTTTATTTCCTTTTACCTCTTCTTCTCTTTTCTTCCTCTTTTTCTGTCTCTTTTTTCTATTTCCTTCTCTTCTTATTCACCTGTTAGATATTCTATTAGTACTTCTTCTTGTAGCTTAGGTGAATTATCACCACATAGAGTTTCAACCTCTTGTGTGCTCACAAAGGCTTCCTCAAACTTATCCAAGTCATTGTTTGTGGCCTCCATTGCTATCTCCACATTGTCAATAAAGATAGTATCATCTTTTTGTGTCTCTATCATGGGTGCAAACTTTACTGCCTCTGTAGGTGTTATCACTATAGGCACTGGATCCTAAGGACCTTTTACTAGTATATTTGTGGTCTCTTCCATCTTGGCTTCCTTGGAGGGCACTTTTTTTGTGGATGCAATAGGTGGATACATGTGCCTGTTCAAGAAAACTTTCTCAAAAGCTTTCTCTGTCTCTTTGGTTGTCAACTCAAAGTTCTTGTCCATTATGTATAGTGTTCTTATATTTTTTCTTAGATGTGGCTTTACTAGATCTAACAAAAGTGTTTTCTCTTCTAAGGAACACACCAATAGGCTTTCATCTAGAATCTTTTCCCTTATTCTAAGATCTTCTTCAATAGCCTGTTTCTTCAAGGATTCCAAGATATTCCAAACACTGTCTGGGATGACTGTCTTAAGTTCCAAGACTTTCTTCTTGAACTTAATCATATGTTTTATGATCATGCCGTGAATATCTGATTTATCAATTTCACTGTACATCTTATAAAACTTTCCTATCTGATCTAATCTACCTTCATCAACAATCCTTGTTCTCAAGACTTGAAGACTAGGTCTGAAACCTACCTCTGGAGGTGCTTGAGCATTTTTATTACTTATGGTTGCCCATGAGGATTGGTGACTTGTGCTTGTTTCCTTCTTCCTCTTGGCCATTTCCTTATACTCAGGAGGTGATGTTAGATCAATTGTCACTTTGGGTGCAGGAGAGATAACATTAGTTTTACCCTGTTTATCCTTTGGATCTTCATTTTTCTCAATCTTGACTTTCTTCAGTTTAGGATCATTAGTTTTTTCTTCCACTGTGGATGTGCTCTCAATCTCCAATTCTATCTTTTCTTCCCTTGCTTTGTCTAGGTCTGCTTGAGTTACTCCATAAATTTTAAATATCTCAGGTGTAATATTTGATTCTTTCCTTTTTGTTGTTGCACTGTTAAGAATTACATCAACTTCTCTTGTCTTCTCTTCATAAGTCCCCCATATAGGTTCATTAGGGTCCTTAGGCATTGATAGTAGCACTTGTGCATAGGCTTCCAAGATTGGTTCCTCAACTTCATACCCAAGTGGATGGATCCACTTTGTTCTTGGCTCAACTGCTTCCATACAAGTTATATCAATTTCTACCATAAAAAAAATGTTGTCTTTATATTTCTCAACAATAATTTCTAGTATCATATACCTCATCTGCATTTTGACCATAAATGTCTTCAATTCTAGCATTGTGTAATCCTTCAATGTTCTTTGAGTAGATTCCTTGAGAGATATTTGAGGCATAGTAGGCATACTCTTGTCTAAGTACAAATATGAGACCTTTCCAACTATATGGAGGTACATGTAGATGAGTAAAGACCCAAACCTGAATATTTTGGTCTTATCATGTTTATGGCTCTAATGTTATCAATCAACTGTGCGTGCAAGATCTCCCATAGATTGAACTCACCATTTTCTCTCACAATTTTGATTACTGCTAAAATAGTAGCCATGAACACACTATTCACCATATTGGTATGCTAAAATTGATAACCTAGTATCATGGACATCAATTTGATGTCTTTCTCCTCTATAGGCTCAATTGTCATTCCACACCTATCACTTCTTGACTTACATGCCTGTTCTACTAGTTTTCTCACATCCTTTTCTATTGGAAGAATGATGCCTTTCTTAGAGAGGCATGTCATCTCATGAATGAGATCTCTTGTGATTCTTACTAGGATTTAACCTATCCAAAATAGGTCATCATGAATTATTATTAATAGGAACTTGATCCACTCCAATTCATAGAATTCATATGCCGTAGCATACTCAACAATGGGATAGTATTCTAGATGTGTGAACTCATCTAGGAAGTTTTTTTTGGCTTTATCATAGTTTCAATGTGTGCTCTAATCCTATCAAGTCCAACTAGTTCTTTCTTGTAGTAAATGTATGCGCAAATGTCTTCAACATACATGACACCCATAGGGGTTCTAGAGAATGCACCTTCTAAGTCATCTATGGTAGACTTAAAGGGATGCCTTTTGAAAACATATATTTTCCTCTCCACAACATCAAACAAAATATGTGTAGCCATAACTTACTTGTTTATCACTTCAAATAGGTTTTTGAGAACTTTTGAATCGTCACAATGGATTAGGGCTTCACAACTGATCAAACACACTCTTTCTCTAGTGAATCAAGCTTCAATACTTCAAAATCAATTGCTAGGGCTTCTGTGATCTCCAATCACTCTAACTCAAATGCAATGAGTGATCCACAAGTCTCTGTGTACTTTAAAGTGAAAATTCTACCATTAATGCTTGTCGCGTAAACCAGAATTTGACTTAGATTTTCCAACTTCCATCTTACAATCGATCAAGAAGTGTGCTCTTTCACATAGCATCATATTGTCTCCAAGATGTTAAATCCATATAAACATACTCTAAGGGTGAGTATACTAGCCACGCAGGGGTCTAGAGCTAAATTAGCTCCCCCTATGACCCTGAGGGTCATTCATCCAGATGTAGAGGGTGCCTCCACTATGGATGCATCCAATACATACTCATCAACCTTATCCTTCTTTTTCTCTGACCAATTCAAGCTCGCATCTTCTGAGGCTTTCACAAACTTGACTTCTCCTTCAGTATCCAATATTGATTCTTTTGGCTTTTTAGGCCTTTCCTGACTTTATGTTCTTGATCTACAAAACTTTGAGATGTGTCCAGCCTTGTTACAAGAGTGAAAAATAACTAGAGGCCTTAAATTCCTCAGTGCATTGATATGGGTTACCATTTTACACTATCTAGCTAAGTGACCATTATAATTACATATCTGACATGTAATACTCTAAGAATTTCTTGTATTTGATTGATTATGATTTCACTGATTAAGCTGAGTCTTGTTCTTCTGACTTGTTCTAAAATTCATAGCTCTATGACCAAATGTATTGCATGAATAACAACAACCATTGAAAGGTCTTACCTCTTTATAATTCCTTTCTATATGTCCATGCTTGTTACATGCATAACAAGTTTGGTCTACTGGCTTGCGCTCATCTTTAGATGGTTTAGTATTGTCTTTAGTCTAATTTTTAGCCTTCTTAGCATCTATGGTGTCTTCTTGTGCTTTCATTCTTTCTCAGATGTTGTCAATAGGATTTTGTGCTTCATTGAATCCAATGCCGCTAGTATCTCCTTTAAGCTTCTAAGCATATAACTAAGATTCAATTAGCTCCTTGCTTGTGTGTAATTTATCAATGTGATTCTTTGCTTCAATCAATTTAGATTCCAATTCTTCATTTCGTTGAAGGTTATCTTTGATCTGTTCATCATAAACTTCTTGATTGTTAGTTAGCTTTTCATCTAGCTCTTCAATCTGATCTTTCAAAGATGTGTTCTCTTCATTTATCTTTTTGACCATCTTCCCTAAATCACTGTTTGAACAATCTTTCAAATCTTTTCTTAGTATTTTGATGACTTCTTGAGAATCACTGACTTTTTCTTTTAGTTCTTCATTTTCTTTTTCAGATCTATCAAGGTCTTCAAGACCAGCTTCAAGATTCTTTTTTAGATGTTTCATTTCTCCCTTATCCATGATCACCTCAAGTGGTTAAACTTCTTTGCTAAGGACTAGAGCTCTGATACCAATTGTTAGGAATGGGAACACTGAGAGGGGGGGGGGGGTGAATCAGTGTTCACTATATTTAATCTTTTTCTTTACTCTTAAAACTTAACTCGAATGCTTAAGTACTGAAATGAACATCAACATAAACAAGATACATAAACACAACACATAACACCAATATGGTTATGGAGAAACCAAAATAGGTAAAAACCCCAGTAGGAATTGACACCCACTAAGAATTGCACTAGTGTCTTATGATCCTTGTTAGAAGATCTATAACCATGTTAGGAGTTGTTCTTTACAATGCTTTTAGTACAGTGACCTTGTCAAGGGTCAAACCCTATTAGGAGTCTTTTACAATAACCCTGTTAGGGGTGGGGACATACTATCCTAGAGCTCATTTCTTGAGTGGTGAAGGCTACAACCTTCTGATCTCAGATACACACTATATCTATTGGATGAACTAGTGTTGTGACACTGCTTGTTTGATTAGTTCCTTTGATGCACTGATGCTTTGACGTCTTGAAAATCTCTAATACATTCTTACTACTCTTCACACACTTTTTCTTTGTTTATCTTACCTTTCTTTCAACTTCCATACTTTATTACAAGGGCACATCTAATATTTATATGTGCTACCAAAACAATTAACTAGGTCAGCCTTTAACCGATTACATACAACGCTTCCAAGTGAATTGTCTCAAGCATGTTTACAAAAAAAAATAATTACATATCTATAACTTAATTACAATAGGCACATCACCTTTACAAAATAATAATATCATCGCTAATAAAATTACCAACAGTCGGTTGCTTACTCTGTTCTATTCTGGCATTCATTGTCTGTGCTACTTCAACTGTCTGTATCTTCCCCATACTCTATCTTCTGATCATGCACTCTTAGAATTAGCATGAATACACTCTTACCAACTTATCTTCTAGTTTTCATACCATAATTCTATTGTATGCATGTGTGTTGATGCTCTGATCTACTGGTGCTTTGTTAACTGTCCAGTCTTCTATACTTAACCAAATTCTAATCTTCTGATAATGTGCACTGACTCCAAAACACTATATGACTTTATTGCCATAATGAAAACACTAAATCTACTCATATACAATATTTTAGTCAACTTGCCAACAAATTCTCCATTTTCATTCAACTTATTCCTAAAAATTCACTTAGTACCAATAACATTTTTATCTTTTGGTCTAGGCACTAATGTGCATGTCTTGTTCTTCTCAATTTGTTCAATTTCCTCATTCATAGCATTGATTGATTCCTCATTTTCATGTGCATCCCTAACATTCTTAGGTTCAAAATCACAAACTAAGCATGTGCTTTGTCTTAACTTACTTTGGGTCAACATGCCAACTTGATTATCTCCAATGATCTAATTCTCTGGATGGTGTCTTCTAACAAATCTTGCTAGCACTTGATCTCTTCTCTGTTCATCATTCAATTTAGGTTCATTTTCCTACTTGGTAGCTTCTTCCTGATCCTCGATTTGCATTTACTGATTCTTGGTAGTATTTTCTTGATGCTTGGTAGACTTAGCCCGTAGCTTCAATAGATAATCTGGATCTTCAACATAAGTAAACCTACCATAATCTTCTGGTTCCTTCATTCTTTCTTCATCATTCATTTCAAAAAACTCATCAACTCTAACATTAGCACTTTCTATCATCTTATTAGTAGCCTTGTTTAAACATTTATAATCTTTACTCTTAGTAGAATATCCTAAGAATATTATTTCATCACCTTTAGAGTCAAATTTTCTATTCCTATCATCTTTTAGAATATAACACTTACTACCAAAGATTTTGAAATAACTTACACTCAGTTTGTATCCAAACCATAACTCCTAAGGTGTCTTATTTGTGTCTTTCTTCAGTTGAACTTGATTCAGGATGTATACTATTGTGCTAACTGCCTCTCTCTAGTACATCTGTGCAACATTTTTCTCAATCATCAATGTTCTAGCACAATCAACAATAGATCGGTTTCTCCTTTCAGCAATTCCACTCTGTTGTGGTGTTCTAAGTGCTGAAACTTGCCTTTTGATACCATGCTCATTATAGAAGTTAGTAAATTCATCAGAAACAATCTCACCTCCTCTATCAGACCTTAAGCATTTCAATTCTTTTCCAGTTTGTTTTTCTACTTTAGCCTTATAACATTTAAATAGTTTCAATGCATCAGATTTTTCTTTCAATAACATAATTGGCATCCATCTAATATAGTCATCAACAAACAAAATAAATTATCTATCACCATAGTAGCTTTGATTTCTCATAGGACCACATAAGTCGGTGTGTACCAAATCCAAAATACCTTTAGGTGAATAGTCCTTACTTTTAAAACTAGATTTGGTCATCTTTCCTTTTTGACATTGATGGCACAAAACATGATTAGGATTGGTTAGACTAGGAAATCCTCTAACTTTTCTCTTTCTACTAATCTTAATCATGTTATCAAAATTTACATGACATAACCTCTTATGCCATAACCATGCATCTTCATTCTTCACCAGTAAACAAGAAGTTTTAGCATTGTCAAGAAAAAATAAATTACCTTTTGATTGTCCTCTTGTTCCAACAAGCTTTCCATTTTCATCATATATTTTCACCTTCTTGCTTTCAAATGCAACTCGGTGACCTGAGTTATTCACTATGCTACACTCAACAAATTGTAATTAAGTCCTTTTACCTAGTATGCATTATCACATCTAATTTTATCATTCAATATAATAGATCCTTGTCCTTTAACAATGCAAGGTGTGTCATTTCCAATTTTCATTGATCCTCCATTTTAATGTTCAAGATGATCAAAATTATCTTTAGCACTAGTCATGTGATGTGTACAACCACTATCAATGATCCAAGTATCATTCTTACTAACTTTAGAAATAAGTGTTGTTTCTACATACCTTTCCTCCTCTTCTGAATCATCTTTCATTGCAACAAATACTACCTCAATATCATCATTAGTGTCGGTATCGGTGTCATCTTCTCCAACAAGGTAACATGCCTTTTTTCCATTATATTTGTGATCTCAGTTGTCTCTATTATAGTGTCGATTTCTTTTGTTATTCCTTCTGCCATATCTTCCATCACCAGATCGGTATTTATCTTTATCTTCCTCTTTCATGTTAGGACATCTAGCAGCAATATAGCCAACCTCTTTACAATTGAAACAAGCTAAAGGTAACTTCCCTTTATATCTACATTTACCTTTCTACAGTCTCTGGGCCATAAGTTCTTCAAGCTCATCATTAGTATTACTATCACTTTCATTCCTTATATTATGCTTATTACTAGATTTACCAATCTTAAGGGATGACATAAAAGAAGACTCAACACTCAGTACAATGCTATTGTCAAAATTATTCATCTCAAAAGTTGTTAACTTTCCAATCAGACTATCATGAGTAAGAGTGTTATTAGGTGTAGACCTCATTTCATGAATAAAAGATATTCTGATTGCATAGATCAGAAACAAGGTTCTTAGTATCTTACTTACCACTGTATCTTTAGAAATAATAGCTCCATCTCCTCGGATAGAATTGACTACCTCTTTGATTCAGTTTGTGTATTGTGTAATGTTCTCTCTTTCCTTCATCTTCATTTTATCAAATCTACCTCTTGAGATTTCAGCTCTGGCTCTCATCACATTCACATCACCACCATAAACTAGAGCAAGTTTATCCCATATTTGTTTCATTGTAGTGCAATCCTTGACATCCTCATATTCAACATCAGACAGAGTAGTAGCAATCTCTATCATAGTAATATAGTGTTCATGTCAGTCTGTCAACTGATCAAGAGTCAAAGGTCCAACATTCGGTTGTAAGTAGCCATTGTCAAGTAAATATATAGCAGATTCTCCAATTCCATATATGTGAAGTCTCATCTAGCTTTTCCATGTAGTAAAGTTATCTTTGTTCAGCTTCGGTACTTCCCTTTTATAAATCTTGTAATCTTTCTACTCAAGTCCTTAAAACTTTCTTCCAAGAAATCAATACGCACTTATACCAATTGTTAGAATAATTGAGAGGGAGGGTAAATCAATTAGACCAGATATCCTATAGTCCCAAATACAAAGATGTACCTTATAAAACACTTTCAACAAAGTATGTAGCTCAGTAACATAAAATATCAATCTGTCTATCCATTTTACCGATTACCAGTAATTATCAAACTGTGATTACCGACTAAATCAACTGTGCAGTATGTCAAGTATGATAGAAAAAAAATCATAACAAATAACACATAACACAATGATTTAACATGGAAAACTTGCTAAGGGAAAAACCACCTGGGACTTGTATCCCAAAATAATTCACTCTTCTGAAGTGAGCTCGGTGAAGAGCCAACCCTGTTAAAGGTTACAATGCACACTATTAGGTTTACCTGGTTAGAGGATTTATCACTAATAGTTAACTTTTGACCAGAATTCACCATGGGGTTAATAAGATAACACTTTACATTCAATGAATGTCATAGGGTAGAACATAAGACTATTAAGTCCACTTGGTTAAGATATTTTCTGAATCAATGGTTAAACTGGTACAGTATTGATCTTATTCAAATACAACTCAATTGCAAATATTCAGATCTATGCTAAGCCCATAAAAATCCTCTAATCATTAATAAATTTCACTTCATCAATTTTTCTCAACTTGCTTTCACTTGGTAAATAGTTCTCTAACGCTCAGTAATGTCTGCAGCTCGGTTCTTTCAATAACTAGTTTGATCAAGCATGCATGAATATAGTCTTCACGTGAAATCTCTGCAGTCTTCTTTTTTCTGGCATGTTTCAATAATGAAACTCATATCTCTTATATAGACAAGTAAATCATTTTCATATCAGCCATTAGATTTTTCCACTTAATCTCCTTCATCCATTTCACCTCTTAGACCTTCCTCGGTAGATGTGTCATTAACATGTTTCAATTTCATCCTTTAAATTTTCTCTAAATTTTTTCAGCCGTGGATCTCATAAAAAACTTTATCCTTAACCTTGAAATCATAACAATTTATAGTTCATCAAATTTAATCAGTTGTTCTTAGCATTTAATGTTTTCATCCATACTCGGTCAATATACAAATGCATCGGTGATAACTAGCTAGCTAGCCCGGTTAATACTATCACTCGGTATACACTACACTAGCTCGGTGTCTACAAAAATCTTCAATTACTGACCACATTCAATTGTTCAATTTCAAATATCTTCTTCATAATAGATTAATGTAACATGCTCAAGTCAACAATATAAAGCCATAGACTCATCAATAAGTTACTCAACATTTTCCTTATCCTTATCTATCATATCCATCTTTTTCTCATGTAGATATCTCAGTTCTTCATCTTTTCTTCCTTCACCAGATGTTCAGATGTTTGTAAGTAACATGATAAGTATTGTCAAAAATAGTTGACATCAATGACAACATATTGAATGATTTAATCAGCTTACATATCATTTCAATAGCTCGGTGATCTCTAATCACTGTTTCTTGAGTTCATTCAGATATTCAATCAGTTTTAGTTCATCAAGATCTTCTAACAAGGATAGTATACTCTTAGTACATCATTAGTGGGTGTTAATTCCCAACAGGGTTTTACCTTTAATAGGGTTTCTTCGACAACAAATATTGTGTTATTGTGTTGGCATTCATTGTGTTCATTTGATTTGATATTGCTAAAATTTATAGTTTAAAGTTTAATAATCTCTCATACAACTGATTCATCCCCCCCCCCACCCCCCTCTCAGTTTTATTGGTGGACTGTTATTCCTAACAAAAACAAGTGTTGGGCCAGAGGAGACACATGTCATTATTCCATCGAGCTATTTAAATATCCATTCAACTCTCCAACTCTTTGATTGTCTCCATCATTTGACCCTTCATTGGATCTGTTGAGAAAGTAGGTTCTTCAATTATTGGTACTACAGTAGAAATAGGAGAAGTTGAACCAATAGGATCATGTGGACCTAAAAATTTTAAATGATGGGAGGTACACTTGATACACAAGGGGTAGTGGTAATTACAAGGGTTGTAGGAGATAAATCCAATAATCTCTAATCCAAGATCTACATCCTTGTTTTCAAGTGAATACACTTTTGGTGTTTCTTGTTGTATTCACCAAAAGTATGTTGATATTTACTTTTATACTCCATATTTTTAAGCCTCTTCCTTCTTGGAAACCACCTGAACTATTTTGGCAGTGTCTAAAACTAAATTTGATGTTTCAACACCAGATCTATCTCTAGCACTCTTTTTAGCAAGACACCCTCTAAAATTTGGGTTAATATCTTTAATGTTTGGTCTTCTATCCCCTATTTTAATGACTAACTGGCCAATGTGGCATATTCATGGTTGAAAGAAAACCCCTTTAGTGCAAGATTTGTCTCTTATGGAGAACCATACAAATACATGTTCTCCATTACTACATCAAAAGAAATTGTCATTAACCTACAACTGTTTGAATATATTGATGAAGATTAAGGAGGTCACCGAGCTATTAAAGTAATATGTAAGATGATTAAATTAGTCAATATGTTGTCATTGATGTCAACTAGTTTTGACTATACTTATCATGATAGTTACAAACATCTGAACATCTATAGAAGGAAGAAATGGTGAAGAAATGAGAAATGTACATAAGGAAAAGATGAATATGATAGATATGGATAAGGTATACATTGGGTAACTTATTGATGAGTCTATGGCATTATGTTGTTCACTTGAGAATGTTACATTATTCTATTATGAAGATGAGATTAGAATTGAACATGTTAATGTGGTCGGTAATTGAAGATTTATGTATACACCGAGTCAGTCTTGTGTACACCAAGTTAGTTATCACTGATGCATTCTATATTAACTAAGTAGGATGAAAATATTAAATATTTATAATAGCTGATTGGAATTGATGAGTTGGTAGATGCTTATGATTTCAAGGTAAGAGATAAAGTTTGTTATAAGATCAATGGTTGACAAAATTTAGAGATGATCGAAGGGAAGAGATTGAAACGTGTTATTGATACAACTACCGAGGAAGCTTGAAGAGGCAAAATGAATGATGGAGATTAAGAGGAAAAATCTAATGGATGAGATGAAAATGGTTTACACATCTATTTAAGAGACATGCAATTCATTATTGAATAGGGTAGATGAATTGAGACTGCAAGAGAATTCATGTGAAGACATTTTTCATGCACCACTGATCAAATTGGTTACAGACAGAACTGAGCTGGACTACATGTATTACCGAGTGTTAGAGAATTGTACACCGAGTGAAGTAAGTTGGAGGATATAATAGAGTGAATCTATTATTGATCAAAAGAGTTATATTGAGCTTAGTATAGATTTGAATACTTGCAAATTGAGTTTTATTTGAATCAGATCACTATTATATCAGTTTAACCATTGTTACAGCTAAATCTCTTAATCGAGTGGACTTAACAATCTTTTTGTATTTCAATATGACATTCAAGGAATGTTAATTATTTTCTTGTTAACCCCATAGTGAATGTTGGTCAAGGGAGAACTATTAGTGATAAATCCTCTAACAAGGTCACACCTTACATTGTGTTTTTTAACCTTTAACAGGGTTGGCTCCTAACTGATCTCACTTTAGAAGAGTGAAATATGTGAAATATTTTGGGTTACCAGTCCTAGGTGGTTTTTCCCTTAGCATAGTTTCCATGTTAAATATTTGTGTTATGTGTAATTTTTTGTGATTAGATTACTATCATACTTTTCATATTTCATATTTGATTAATCAGTAAACACAGTTTTGGAAACTACTGGAAATTGGTAAATGAACAGAAAGATTGTTGTTAATATCTTACCGAGTTGATTGTTTTATTGAAAAAGTTTGAAAAGTACATCTAAGAGTTTGGGACTATATGATAGCTGATTTAATTGATTCACCCCCCTCTTAGTTATATAAAAATTGGTATTAGAGCTTGTGTTCTTGAAAAGGAAGTTTGAAGGACTTGAGCTAAAGATCACAAGATGTATAAGAGAGAGGTTCCAAAACTAAACAAAGACAATTTCTCGACATGGAAAAGAAGAATGAGGTTGCAGATATCTAGAATTGGAGAATCTTCTCTACAACTCCTAGACAATGGTTACATACAACTGACTATTGGACCTTTGGTAGTTGATCAACTAAGAGACATACATGAACACAACATGACAATGATAGAGATTATTGCTGCCCTATCTAATGTAGAATTTGAAGATATCAAAGAATGTACTACAAAAAAAAAATGTGGGACAAGATTGCACTAGTTCATGGAGGAGATGCAAATGTACTGAGGGCTAGTGCTGAAATCCTTAGAGGTAGATTTGATGATATGAAGATGAAATAAGGTGAAAACATTACACAATACAATAACTGAATCAAGGAGGTTGTCAATTCTATTTGAGGAGAAGGAGGTGTTATTGATGAAGACACTATTGTGAGTAAAATTATTAGAGCCTTGGTGTCTATCAATGATATTAGAATCTCTTCTATTCATGAAATGAGATCTGCATCGGGTAATGTTCTTACACTTGATAGCCTAATCGGTAAATTGACTACTTTTGAGCTGAGTAACTATGATAACAGTATTGTACCAAGTGTTGAGTCTGCATTTATGTCATCCTTAAAGATTGGTAAGCCTAGTAGTAAACATAAGATAAGAAATGAAAGTGATAGTGATAGTGAAGATGGACTTGATGAACTTGAAGCACTTATGGCTAGGAGACTTCAGAAAGGTAAAGGAAGGTATAAAGGAAAGTTACCTTTAGCATGTTTTAACTGTAAAGAAATTGGCCATATTGTTATCTCTATTTGAGCATTAAGTGTTGTGATTAGTATCAAATAAGATCAGTCGGTAATCTAAGATAATTAGTCAATAAAAGATGAAATAAGGAACTATACAAGTTAGTTGGTTGAAATTAAAAAGCCTTCATACCAAGTAGTTAGAAGGAAGAACCTAAAGCTAAAAGAACATAGGTTTGACCGAGCATGTTTATCGAGCATCAGATTTTACTGAGCATTGAGTCAGTGAACATTGTGCATTCTACACACTGAGCATTAGTTAATTCACCAAACAAGGAATGTAATGTTTACCGAGTTGTTTAGGAAACAACATAGTAATCAACAATGGAAAATATCTCTATGTAAATAGTTTTACCAAGATCAAGACACATTTATGATGGATGTAATCATTTAATGTTGTGATTATTCCTATGTAATAGTTAGATCTAGGTTATTTTTATACACCATAGATCTTAGGTTTTCTAAGATTTTGTAAACCTAATTAGGTTGAAGAAATTTTCTATATAATTGTAATAGATGTCATTTTGACATATGCATGATGAAGAGATCATGAAGCAATAGCCACACACAGGACATCAGAGATCAGACAAGGGTTTACATGACATAACAGTTATCAGAGATAGTATTCAGTTTATCATAAACATACAAGGCTACTGAGCAAGACATAGAGTAATATACTACACATCAAGGTCAAACCTATTTGGTATTTCATAGATCTGATTCAGACAAGTACAAGTTGTCATTTATAGATATTTTCTATTATCAATTTAACCATTATAGCAGGATTACAAATCTCTTAATAGAGTAGACTTAACCGTCTATTATAAATCTCCTAACAAAGTGCACACTTATTTGGTGTTACTAAAATCCTTTCATAAGGTAGATCTAATCGATCTTAAGTTACTCCTAACAAGGTAAGATCATTAGAAGTGATCACAATTGTAGCCTTAATCGACATACTTTATTTACTGTAGTAGTGAAGAATTTGTGGGTGTCATCCCCACCACAATTTTTACCTTCTAACAAGGGTTTCTACGTAACCAAAATATCTTAGTTTTGAGGGTACTAATTCACCCCTCCGCTCTTAGTACTATATCTTTCATATCCCAACAATTGGTCTTAGAGTTGGTTCTCTTATTTGGAACTTTAATCACTGAAGAGGAAATATCTCATGATGGAGAGATATAAGTTGGACAAGACAATTGAGAATCAAAAGATTCAAATGCAAATTGTCATTGACAAATACAAGCAAGAAAGGGATGAATTGAATAAGTTACTAGTTCAGAGAAAAGATAGAGCTATTTGGTATAGTGAAACTAATTATAATGAAGAAGAAATTGATGATCCATTTGAGAATATTGGTTCTAGATCTAGCAGTGTATCAGACATATCTGAAGGAGAAATTTCTAATTTATCTGAGAAAAATCTTCATCTTACTGAACAAGTTAAAGCCTTGCAGAACGGTTAAGAAGAACAAATGGTAAGAATGATTGATGTGATGAATAATGCTAGACAGGCTGAACAAGAGAGAAACTTAGTTGTTGAAGGCATAAGACAAATGACTAAGAAACTACAAGAGAAAGAATCTAAGATACTAAGACTTATCGAGCATCATTTTGAAATCTCTAATTAGATGGTTGTTGTAAATCAGGAAATCAACCAAGTAAATAGTGAGCTTACAAGGAAACTTGAAGATAGTGGTGAACTTGGAGAAGAAAATGTGAGACTGAAAAATGAAGTCAAGATGTAGCAACAAAACAATAAAATGATTAAGAAAGCGGAAGATAGTTCCAAAAAATTAATGAATTTCTAATCAGTCAAAGAGGACTTGTAAGTACTACTGGATTAAGCTATACCAAGAAAGGATAATTATCTAAGAAAGTTGACCATATGAATGCATATAAAAGTCAAAGACCTAAGAAACTATCATACTATCATTGTGGTAAACTGGGTCACACATCAAATTTTTACAGGAGTAAAGCTAAAGTTAATCCTAAAACCACTCCTAAGTTTAATGGTTATTGCTATATAGTTGTAACAAGTATGGACATTAGGCACATGAGTGCAGATCTAAGTTGAACATGACTCCTTAAAAACCCTACATGGAGAAACATTATTTCACTTACAACATGCATGGACATACATCACAAGAGTGTAGAACAAAGATGAAGTAAGTCTGGACACTGAAATGACAAAACAAAACCTACCAACTGAGAAGACAAGGTAATGCTTATACTTGGGATTATAACACATGGGTTAATTGTACATCATGTGGAAGATATGGACATATTGCAGCTAACCACATGAGGAAGAACTGGAGAGGAAGATCTCGCAGCTAGACAAGCACTGGTATGGAATGTTTACATTGTCACAAGGTCGGTCACTTAAGTAAAGATTGCAGAGACTGAGCACTAGAAACACAAACTTATGAAAATGGTAATACAATTCAAGATATCATGAGGATAAGAAACACTATGTGGATAAAAGCATCAGGTGATAATGTTGAGTCAAGTAATGCAGTCGGCGACACCTTGTCCATTAGATTGGGTGACATCACCACCTCTACCTAAGTTGAAAAGGTATGTATGGAACTGCTAATCGTAATTGGTTATATCTATCATATAGTTCCTTATATGAAGTGTACACATACCAAATCTACATGAATTAAGATGCATCATAGTTTTACTTGTTTTGACCTTTAAGTGTTTACAATTGGTATATGCTAGACCGAGTGAGAAGTTGCTAGTCAGTAACTATGGGCAAGGTTAACTGAGTGACAGTATTAACCGAGTGGAATTTTTTGTGTTAATTGAGCTTATGACATTTCATATTTTTCCTTTAACTAAAGGATTCTTTGTATCTAAATTTGATAGAGCTAAGGATAGATCTAAGATTTTGTGTGAATATTTCTTCAATTGGGAGGAGGACAAATTTTTGCTTATGGTTAAACCTTGGCACCCCAATTTCAATCCTTCCATTGAATTCTTCAACAAGAAACCTATCTAGGTTAGGCTTCCTAATCTCCCCCTTCATCTTTGGCATGATTCCATCCTTGAGGAAGTGGGGGAGGCTTTGGAAGATTTCTTGAAAGTGGATCATGACTCTTCTAATATTTACCATTCTACCCTTGCCATCATTTTGGTAGATATTGATACCACATTGGGTCTTCTAGTTGAGATTAAAATTAAATCATCTAAGGGATCTTAGACTCAACAACTAGACTACAAGGGTATCCCTTTTAGGTGTAGAAAATGTTTTAAGATGGGTCATAATTATAGTCATTGTACCACTACTTTTAAAAAGAATAAATTCTCTCATACTTGGTGGAAGGGCACTTCCATCCAACATTATATAGCTATGAAAAATTCCTCTCAGGTTTTGAAGGATTTTTCTCCTATTTTGGGTTCCCAGTGCCTCTTGTTGAGGTAGAAAGTTTGTGCCCTGTTTTGCCTCTTGTTAATCCTATTGGGATTGTTGATGATGTTGGTTCTAATCATCCTATTGATCATGGACCTAATCTTCCTTTGATGGTTGATGTCAAGCTCTTTGCTGGCGGTTTTTTGGTTGCTTCTTCTATCGACTCTTTTGGTGATTTGGTTGCTAAGGGTTCTAGAGCTCCTTTCCCCTTGCTAGGACCAATTTTGGCCCTATGCTGGAAGTCTTGCTGGTAGTTCATGTTGGAAAGTTGTCTATACTGATGTATATGACTTAATATAGTATTTTAATTATGGCAACAAAGTCATATAGTAGTTTGGAGTCAATGCACTTAATGAGAAGATCAAAAATTGGTTAAGTATTGAAGACTGGATACTGTACAGAGTTCCTGCAGCTCAGAGCATCAGCGCATGTGCATACAACTAAGTGATGGTGTGTTCCCTTCAAGTTAAGCTTTTTAGACTATATTCATGCTTATTCTATGAGTGCATGATCAGATATGCAAGTATGAGAAAGATACATGCAATTGAAATTGCACAGCCAGTGTGTGCCAGTGAAGAACAAAGTAAGCAGCCGACTGTTATCATTTTGAGTTATGTCTATATTCTAATGATGTAAAGGCTATGAACCTATTGTAATTAGGTTTTTTACATGTATATATTTTTTATTGTAAACATGCTTAATCCAATTCATTTGGAAGTGTTGTATGTAATAGGTTTAAGGGCCGACCTAGTTGTTTATTTTGTATGCGCATATAAATATAAGATGCGCCCATTGTAATTAGTATGGAAGTTGATATAGAGTTGTGCTAAGTAGAAAAGAAGTGTGTGAAGAGTCTATAAGATGTATTAGAGTTTTGCAAGAGGTCAAAGCATCAGCGCATCAAAGGAACTAATCTAACAAGCAGTGTTACAGTGACAGTTCATCCAGTAGATATAGTCTATATCTGAGATTAGAAGGTTGTAGCTTTCACCACTTGAGTAGTGAGCTCTAGGATAGTGCATCCACTCCCCTAATAGGGACTATTGTAAAAGACTCCTAATAGGTTTTGACCCTTAACAAGGTCTACTATACTTAATACATTGTAAAGAAACTCCTAACAGGGTTAAGGATCTTCTAACAAGGATCACTAAACACTAATACAGAATATTAGTGGGTGTCAATTCCCACTGAGTTTTTTACTATTTAGGTTTCCCTATAACCATATTGGTGTTATGTGTTGATTTCATGTTTCATGTTTATGTGGATGCTCATTTCAGTACTTAAGAATTTAAGTTCGGTTTAAAGATTAAAGTAAAAAGATATATATACAGTGAACACTGATTCACCCCCCCCCCCCCCTCTCAGTGTTCCCATTCCTACCAATTGGTATCAGAGCTTTGGTCCTTAACAAAGAAGTTTAACCACTTGAGGAGGTCATGGAAAAAGTAGAAATGAAACATCTAAAAATAAATCTAGAAGCTGCTCTTGAAGACCTAGACAAATCTGAAAGAGAAACTAATGAACTAAGGGAAAAACTCAGTGATGCTCAATTAGTCATCAAAAGGCTAAGGAAAGATTTGAAAGAATGCTCTACCAGTGATCTAGGGATAATGGTCAAGAAGCTGAATGAAGAAAATAAATCCTTAAAAGAACAACTTGAAGAATTTGATGATAAGCTGACTAACAATCAGGAAGTCTATGATGAACAGGTCAAAGAGAACCTTCAACTGAATGAAGAATTGAGGCAAGAAAACATGGAAATATTAGAACTAAGAAACAACAAGGAAAGCTTGGAATCTAAATTGAAAGAGGCTAAGAATCACATTGATAAATTACACACCAGTTTTGATTTAATAGAATCTCAGTTATATGCAAGAAGAGCTAAAGGAGATACTAGCTGCATTGGATACAATGAAGTACATAATTAGATTGATAACATGTGAGAAGGAATGAAAGCACTCGAAGGCACCTCAAATGCTAAAGAGACTAGAATTCAGACCAAGGATCATACTAAACCACCTAAGAATGAGCACAAGCCTATAGAGCACACCTGTTATGCATGTAACAAGCATGGACACATAGCAAGGAACTGTATAGAGGTAAAACCTTTTAATGGTTACTGTTATTCATGAAATAAATTTGGTCATAGAGCTATGAATTGCAAGACAATCCAAAAGAACAGGACTCATAATCAAATAAATCAGAATCAATCAAATGGAAGAAGCTCTCAGAATGTTACATGTTAGATATGTAACTATAATGGTCACTCAGCTAAACAATGTAAGATGGTGACCCATGTCAATGCGCCAAGGAATATAAGGCCTCCAATCATTTGTCACTCTTGTAATAAGGTTGGACATATCTCAAAGTTCTATAGATCAAGGACACAAGGTTAGGAAAGCCCTAAAAAGACCAAAGAACCAGTATTAGATTCTGAAGGAGAAGTTAATTTTGTAAAAGCCTCAGATGATGTGAACTTGATTTGGTCAGAAGGAAAGAAGGAAAAAGTTGATGAGTATGTATTGGATGCATCCATAGTGGACACACCCTCTACATCTGGATGAATGGCCCTTAGGGTCATAGGGGGAGCTAATTTAGCTCTAGACCCCTATGTGGCTGGTATACTCACTCTCAGATTATGCACCTTTGGACTTAAGCTTTTGGAAACTAGAGAAACCTTTGTGGAAAAGTGCACTAGCTAATTATTTGCAGAATGAAAGATAGAAATTTCCAAGTGACAGCCTGGTTTACGCGGCAAGCATTAATGGCAGAATTTTCAGTTTAAGTACACAGAAAGATTTTTTATTACTCATTGCATTCGAATTTAGAGCGATTGGAGAGAAGAAAGAGATTTAGAAGTTATTGTGAAGACTTGCAAATTGATCTATCAGTGATTAGCAATACATTTGATCGGTTGTAGAAAACCTAGTTCATCGTGTCAATTTAGAAGTCTTTAGATTATCTCAGAGAACATTTGGAAAACAATAAAACAAGTAAGTGATGGCCACTCCCATAGTATTTGATGTTGCAGAAAAGAAAAGATATGTATTTAAGAAGCATCCATTTAAGTCTACCCTAGATGATTTAGAGGGAGCATTCTCCTGCACGCCTATGGGCGTTATGCATGTCGATGACATTAGGGCATACATTTACTGTAAGAAGGAACCAGTAGGATTGGATAGATTAAGGGTGCATATGGAGACCATGTTAAAACCAGACAAAACCTTCTTGGATGAATATGTGAAGTGGAATGATCACCCTATAGTGGAGTATGCTACGACATATGAGTTCTATCAGACATAATGTATTAAAATACTTCTAAGTAGAATTCATGATCACCTATTTTGGATAGGTAATGTGCCAGTAAGAATCACTAGTGACCTAATATATGAGATGACAAGCCTACCTAAGACTAGTGTCATCCTTCCCGCAGGCAAGGATGTCAAGAAAATTGTTGATCAAACATGTAAGTCAAGGAGTGATAGGCTCGGGATGACAATTGAGTCTATTGAGCAAGCTGACATCAAATTGATGTCCATGATACTTGGATACAGGTTTCAACACACTAGCAAGGTGAATAGTGTGTCTAGCGCCACAATTCTAGTAGCCATTAGACCTGTGAAGGAATATGGAGAGTTCAATCTGTGTGAGATCTTGCACGCACAGTTGATTGATAACATCAAGGTAATCAAGCATGATAAGACCAAGATATTCAGGTTTGGGTCTTTGATCATTTACATGTACCTTCATATAGTTGGGAAAGTATCAGATTCATATTTGGACAAGTCCATTCCAACCATGCCACAGATATCTTACAAGGCATCCACTGAGAGTACATTGAGAGATTACATAACATTGGAGTTGAAGACCTTCAGGGCCAAGATGTAAATGAGGTACATAATTCCAGAAAATATTATTGAGAAATACAAGGATACTATTTGTTTTATGGTTGAAATAGATACAATATGCATGGAGGCAATTGTGCCTAGAATAAAGTGGATTCATCCACTTGGATATGAAGTAGATGAACAAGTTTTAGAAGCATATGCTCAAGTATTGCTTTCAGCTCCTACTGACCCTAATGAGCCAAGGTGGGGAACTTATGAGGAAAAGACAAGAGAGATAGATGCTAAACTTAATAGCACCACAACAAAAAGAAAGGTTGCTAAAGTTACCTCAGAGATCTTAATAATACATGGAGTGTCTCAAGAAGATCTAGACAAAGAAAAAGAACAAAATATTGCTTTGGAATTAGAGAGTGTAGATGCAGCAAAGGTAGAATCACATGATCCCAAATTGAAGAAGGTAAAGATAGAGAAATCTGATGAATAGAAGGATAAAACTAATGATACTCCCTTTGTGCCCAAGGAAACCATTGACCCTACTGCTCCTCCAGAGTATAAGATAATGGAAAAGAGGAAGAAAGAGTTTGGCACTAGTCATCCATCCTCGAGAGAAACAAGAAGTAGAAAGAACACTCAAGCTCCACTTGAGGTAGGTTTCAGACCTAGTTTAAAAGTGTTGAGTACAAGAATCATAAATGAGGGAAGACTGGATCAAGTAGGGAAGTTCTATGATAAATACAATGAAATTGACAAGTCAGAGATTCATGGCATAATCATAAAGCATATGATCAAGTTCAAAAGGATAGTCTTGGAACTAAAAACAATGATTACAAACAAAGTTTTGAATATCCTAGAGTCATTGAAGAAGATCTTAGGATAAGAGAAAATATCCTAGATGAAAGTCTACCAGTATGTTCCTTAGAAGAAAAATCACTACTATTAGATCTGGTGAAGCCTCACCTCTGGACCAAGACAAGAACATTGAATATAATGGATAAAAATTATAAATTAGTTGCCAAAGAAATAGAGACAACCTTTGAAAAGGTCTTTATGAATAGACATGTGTATCCACCTTCTATGCCCAAAGAACAAGTATCCATAAAGGAAGTCAAGGTGGTAGAGCCCACTAATGCATTAGTAACAGGTCCTCAAGATTTAGCACCTGTAGTGGATACACAATCAGAGGCAGAAAATTTTGTGCCCACTACAAAGTCACAAAAAGATAGCACAATTATCATTGATAATGTGGACATATCCATGGCGGCCACAAATAAGGATCTGGACAAGTTTGAGGAAGCTTTTGTCAGCACTCAAGAAGCTGGAATTCTTTGTGGTAGAAATTCTCCAAATTCACAAGAAATTTTGATTGAGGGCATCATAGAAAAAGAAGGAGAAAAGATAGAAAAAGAAATAGAAAAGAAAGATAATAAAGTAAGAGTTAAGAAAGAAATAATAGACAACACTCCCATTAATCCATCACCCTTTGCATTGTTGTCAAGTTTGACACCTGACACAACCAATTTGGACTCTTGGGGAGAAGAAGATCTGATAAAATTCAGTGTCCTAGCCATGGAAAAGGCCAAAGAAAAACAAGTGATGAGGAATCCCCTCCTGGTAGAATCAATAAACATTCTGAACAATTTTTTGCTAGAGGACAAGAAAGTGTCAAAGATACACTCTGTTGATGATGTGAGTGCAGTCATCTCACATTTCAAAAGTAATTTCTCCAGCCTTCAAGAATCTGCATCCCTAGTTGTAGAAGAAAAGTGCCTAAAGAAGAGGTTGAGTGAATTAATGAGAAAATTTGCACTTGACCGAAGCTCACTCAAGACTGGTCAAGCATCCTTAAAAGAGTTTGCAGATCAAGGAAGAAGAGTCATTGCAGAATGCATGGATCAAGATAAGCTTACTGATGCCCATTTAAAGAAAATCAAAGAGGCAGAAGCTATGATTGAGCAAGTCAAGAGTTTAGTGAAAGACACATCCACAGATGTAAACATGTGTAATAATGTATACCAAGGGCAAATAGATAAGATTGAGAAGGTAGAAAAAGAAATGTCAAAGATCAAGGAAAGGCAAACATAGCTCAAGAATGCTCTTGCACCCTCATTAGATATACTCAATCAGAACATCAAGGACATAGATGGCACAATAGTAACATATGATCATGGTCCTAGCACTAACTTGGAGAAGATGGAGAAGCTACAGTATGCACTATGCACCCATCTCTAAATAGTAAACTCTTTGATCACATTTTGGAAGAAGGAGATCCAAAACCTAAAGATAGCATATCCGGACATTTTCCCTCAGTGACTATGTGTAGATATAGTTTTTGAAACACCTTTTTCATTAATGTCAAAGGGGGAGTTGTGTATAGAATATGGATCATAATATGTATAGGGAGATATAAGTATATGTATAGAAGACAAAAAGTTTTTTGTATTAAGGAAAGTTAGCAACTTGGCCATATTCCTTTGTTGCCATCAATGACAAAGGGGGAGATTGTTGGAAAGTTGGCTATACTAATGTATATGACTTAATATAGTGTTTTCATTATGGAAAAAAATTCATATAGTAGTTTGGAGTTAGCGGACTTGATGAGAAGATCAGAAATCAGTTAAGTGTTGAAGACTGGACAGTGTACAGAGTTCCTACAGCTCAGAGCATCATTGAATGTGCGTATGATTGAGTTATGGTGTGCACCCTAGAAGTTAAGTTGGTTAGAATATATTCATGCTTAGTCTATGAGTGCATGATCAGATATGCAAGTATGAGAAAGATACAGGCAATTGAAATTGCACAGCCAGTGTGTGCCAGTGAAGAACAAAGTAAGCAGCCCACAGTTATCATTTTGAGTTGCGACTATATTCTAATGATGTAAAGGATATACGCCTATTATAATTAGGTTTCCAACATTTATATATGTTTGATTGTAAATATGCTTAAGATAATTCATTTGGAATCATTGTATGTAATAGGTTTAAGGGCCGACCTAGTTGTTTATTTTGTATGCGCATATAAATATAAGATGCACCATTGTAATTAGTATGGAAGTTGATATAGAGTTGTGATAAGTAGAGTAGAAGTGTCTGAAGAGTCTATAAGATTTATTAGATATTTTTAAGAGGTTAAAGCATCAGTGCATCAAAGGAACTGATCTGACAAGCAGTTTCACAATGACAGTTCATCCAGTAGATATAGTGTGTATCTAAGATCAGAAGGTTGTAGCCTTCACCACTTGAGTAGTGAGCTCTAGGATAGTGCATCCACTCCCCTAACTGGGACTATTTTAAAAGACTCCTAATAGGGTCTGACCCTTAACAAGGTCTACTATACTTAATACATTGTAAAGCAACTCCTAATAGGGGTAAGGATCTTCTAACAAGGATCACTAAACACTAGTACAAAATATTAGTGGGTGTCAATTCCCATCAGGGTTTTTATCTATTTGGGTTTCCCCGTAACCATATTAGTCTTATGTGTTGATTTCATGTTTCAAGTTTATGTGGATGTTCATTTAATTACTTAAGCATTTAAGTTTAGTTTAAAGATTAAAGTAAAAAGATAAATATAAAGTGAACACTGATTCACCCCCCCCCCCCCCCTCTTAGTGTTCCCATTCCTAACAGGTCCAACACCTTTGTTGGGTGTTAGATATTTTGTCTTGAATTTTTTGTGCTGGTAGGATGAGGCTACAAGAGTTGAAGATGGTTTGATCAATGTTAAAGGTAAACAATCAAAGAGATCTTCCTCTTCTTTTGACATGACCCTTTGATCCCACAATAAGGGGACTAATGGATTGCATTTATTGCTATCTCCTTTGGACTATTGATTCTCAATGTTTTATTTTCACACTGTTCTTAGTTTGGAGTAAGGGTTCTTGCCTTTTGTTTTGGTTGGTCTTTTTTGGTTTGGGAGCTTTTAATGTTCTATCTTAAGTGTTTTCTTTGCTAAAGGGTTTCAGGATCCCTTCAAAACCTATTGTTACCTTAATCAAAAACAAGGAAAGTTATTGTAGATGTTATGATTCTGCAATAAAGAAAATAAAATTTTTAAAGGTTATGTATGAGATGATTCTAAAGATGGCATCTAAGTACAAAAGTTGATGATAGAGATATGATGGCAGGGTAAAGTTTGTAGATTTGATAGCATTGAATTCTATTGTCATGTTTATCATTTATGACAAGAGATATTATTGAAAATCTATCCCAACTTGCAAGGTGACTAGTTTATGATGAATGATGTGTGGTGAAACAAAGTAACACTCTATATTTTATTTTGAGATTTATGTAAAGGATTTGGTGCTCCTAAACTTGAAAGGGGTTGGTGCTCCTAGGGTTGGCATCCTAAATGTAATTAGTGAGGCATATGTTTCCAGTGATACATAAATTGTAACAAATGAGGTTTCTAGTGAGGAGTAATGGATTTTATCTCCAGACTAGTTTTTCTACCCTTCAAGGGTTTCCCACTCATATATCTTTGTTATGTGATGTGCACATATTGTTATATATTTATTATGGTTTGATATATATTTTATGTTGTTAATCTTTCTTCTATAATTAGAGATATGGTGTGGCTTATTGATTATTGAGTTTTAATTGATGATTTTTATTGACCACTAATTTACCCCCTGCCTAGTGGTATTGGTATTCCAATAATATATGTAAGCACTTAGGGAAGAGACATACAAGTGTAGGCATTGGAATATCAACATGATTTGGGGGATTTTAATATCCAAGCATATCTCAACACAAATAGTTATTTTTATATTTTTTTCATCTACTATGTGAGCAATACTACATAAAACTTCCACACAATGTTCATCATTTTGAATCAACCTCCTTAATCCTTCAATCAAGGGTATTGTCTCTACAAACATATATTATTGACTCATAAATTACTAAAGTCTTTCTAATTTATTATCAGGCTTCCCTAATTATTCATAAGACACTTGGTAGAAGAGATGGAAAACCATCATGATAAGTATTAGGAGAAGGATTCTACATAATGTTAGGCATGGTAGGTACTAAATTAAGAGAATGGGATTCAAACCTCTTAGGGAATAGGTTATTCAATGCAAGATCAATGTAGTAAAGATCATACACAAGAAAGATATAGCTAAGAGATTTTCCTATGCTCTTAAAATGATCACAATTAATTAAAATAGTAAAATAATTAATTAAACAATGAAGTTATAAAATGGCATGATTAACTAGCCATCTATTTAAGAAATAATAGAATATAAGAGATGCAATTACACTTAGATATAATCATCCAAATCAAAAATATAAAGCACACTATATGTCGAGTTCTCCATGAAAAGGAGTGAACTAATAATCTCTACCCTGAACATGCAAACTAGGGATCAAACTCATTCCCAACAACTCTTCATTAAAGAATAACTCTATTATCCCAACTTCAAACCAATTAGGTTATTGAGAGTTGTGCACACATGAATTATGTATTGAGTTGTCCTTTGTTGGAGCTTTGTTGATGTGATTAGATTTAAGATGAAGTAAGAAATAGATCTAAAGATGTAAAATTTAAACAATAATTATTGTAATATTAATCTATATATCAATATGTGAATTCTGAGTATAGATCTCGAATAAGTCTGGAACATGTTGTACATAAAGTTAGGCCTAAAAGTATGAAACTATGTAGCTAGAAAACAAAGTACCAATATGTCTGATATAAATATCATGAATGGATTTAGACTCAGGATTTCACTCTAATCATATCCTACAACTTTCATGAAGAAAGTCTCACACTATGTAGCTAATCCATTGATGTAGTCAAGGATGGTGGATCCAATTAAGGACAGTCCAAACCTTGTAGCTTTAGAACAACACAACGGGATACTCAAAAACACAACAACAAAGTAATTGTTAAACTCTTATTTTCATTAACATGCCCAGCTATAAGGCCTTCTGGGTTAGGGCCAATTAAAATTAGAAACAATTCTGCAAGATCCAAACAGATCCAATACAATCTCAGCTAGTTTAGCTTTGAAGACAATCAGAAGCTGATGGAAACCCTAAGGTAGATCTAAACTTGAGCTCGCAAGCCTCCAAGCAATCCCCTTGTCTCCAAGTGTGCAAACCACTAGCTCTGCAATTACAAACTATCAGATAACAATATGATCTGCAAGATCATGCAAGATCTTTTCCACAACTTCTCCAACTCTAGCTTTTAGAACCTCAGATCTGATTTGCTAAGTCTTCCAAGTCATGAACTCCTACCATCTCCTAATGATCCTCCCTAACCATCAACCCAAACATCCTATAAATACTAGTCATCAGCCACAAGTTGGTTGGATGAAACCATTAACTCCTCGGGAAACAAATATTAAATTCAATACAAGTCTACATCAAAATAGCCTTACAAACATTTAATCTAACATGTCAGCTTGTAAAAATAGCTACCAATAATAAATGCACCAAGTCGGCCCAAAAAATCACACAGAACTCCAGTTGGTAAACCAGAACTACCAAGCAACAGTGAAATAACTGATCATGTCAGGCATCACCGACCACCAGTGTCAACCAAGCACCACAAGCATCATCGAGTAACACTTTCACCGAGCACCAGAGTTTAGAGAGTTCCTTTAGTGACTGAGTTTCCTTCAATGACAGAGGTCATTGGTCAAGGCTGCAACTGAGTAACACTGGCCAAACATACACCCCCCCATGCAGATTCACTGTGTACCCTAGAATGCCCCTACATCAGACACCCCAGGTTTGAAAAGATGTTCATATGTGAGAAGAACATCTTTCAGTATTCAACACAAACCCCGAACTAGTTCTTCACATACAATTCCTCCACCTTTTAAGCTTTCATACTCTTCCACTTCAACTTTCTCTGTCTCTTCAAGTATTTTCTTGACAACACATAGGTCGGTTCTCCATACTGATCATTCATTTTCTCTGGATCTGCAACCTCAACCTGGCTACCAATACTTAGGCTTCTCCTACCAAGTTTTGCATCTAGAAAAGACATCAGGGAAAACTTCCTATCATCCTTCTCAATAGTAAACACATTTCTTACACAGTCATACATAGCTTTGTAATCATATTGCCAAGGTCTACCAAGAAATATATCACAACTATTCATCTTCACAATGTCACATAACACAAGATCCTTATATTGGCCAATCTGAACATCAATAAATCATTGTTCTCTTACTTCTAGAGCATGAACATCTTGTAACCAGCCAATCCTATAGGGACAAGGATGCTTCATTCTATTCAATGAACCATGTCCTCGGCAACAAGGTTATTAGTACTACCACTATCAAAAATAACATCACAGAGTTTACCTTCATACTTGCATCGGGTCCTAAATAAGTTACTCCTCTGACAAGGTTCCTCCTTTGTACCGAGAAATCTTCGCTGAAGCAGCAAGTTCTCAGATTCAGGTTCATTCTCATTCACCATAGTAGTTCATCGGTCACCAAGCATCTTTTGTGTACACTCAAAAGAATGGTGGCCTTCCTCTCCACAGTTATAGCAAGTACCCTTAAAGATAACCCTACCTGTCTTCTTCTTCAGTTCCATAGGTTTTTGTTCATCTTTTGCATCATTTGGTTTATCCTTCACTGAGTAATCAATCTTTCCTTCATTTGGGGATTACTATGTTGTTTCCTCTTCAACTTATCTTCTTCCTTCAGAGCATACTGATAAGCATCTTCAATAGAATCAATCTTCAGCATACCAAGCTCATCCTGAATATTGAATCTCAGACCATTCACATACTGAGCTACTTTTTCCTTACTAAGCTCTCAGTGTCTAGACCAAATAGTAAGTTTGTAGAACTCCTCGATATAATCTTCCATAGATAGATCCTTCTGTTTCAGATTCTACAACTTCTTAAACAAGTCAAGCACATAATTAGAAGGTATGAACTTAACTTTCAACTTAGTCACCATCAACCTCCACCAATTGATCTTCATTTCACCTTCATCTTCTCTATCTCTTTGTAGTTCCTTCCACCAAAGAGCAGCATGTCCTTTC
The DNA here is from genome assembly GCA_027943335.1 of Chamaecyparis obtusa. Lineage (NCBI taxonomy): Eukaryota > Viridiplantae > Streptophyta > Pinopsida > Cupressales > Cupressaceae > Chamaecyparis > Chamaecyparis obtusa. Next base: position 185,376 of record BSBK01009716.1, read on the forward strand.
AACTTTGTCTATGCTAATCTCACCCGAAGAGGATCTTCAATTTCTTCCAGCTCAAAGAAATCTTCAAGTTCACCAATCCAATCAATCAAGTTCTCAGGTTTCAAAGTACCAAAGAAAGTAGAAACTTCCATTCGGTAACTACTACTTAACCGAGCTCTAGATCTGGGTAACTGAGCAGTTCTATCTTCACTGGACCTATCCCTCTGGTCATCACCACTAGATCCAACAAGTTCAAAGTCTTCAGTAGCTTCCTCATAACCATCTTCAGTACCAACATTCTAAGGTATACTAGTAACATCTCTCATGATCTCGGTGACCATGTCATTCTTCATCAAATCCATCTCAGATCTAAAATCTGATTTCACCTTCTCCATGATCTGGGATTCAATAGTATCACAAAGATCAGAAATAACTCTAGGGTCCAATCTCCTCGGAGGCATCCTTAAAGATATGCAAAAACCCTCTGCAATAAACCCTCACCGACCACCTTGTGAAAATCTCCAAGTTGTATGCAAGTCAAGTCTCAACTTGCCACCTTGAACAAACAACTAGGGCAAGATCCACAAGTTTAGTGCCATGGATCTACAATCCAAATCATACGATCTCTTCACCAACAAGATCAACTTTGCAAGATCAGCCTTTCTAGGTCAACCTTTGCTCCACAAGATCAACTCTCAGCTCTGATACCACCTGATGCAGTCAAGGATGGTGGATCCAATTAAGGACAGTCCAAACCTTGCAGCTTCAGAACAACATAGTGGAATACTCAACAACACAACAACAAAGTAATTGTTTAACTCTGATTTTCATTAATATGCCCGGCTGTAAGGCCTTCCAGGTTAGGGCCAATTACAATCAGAAATAATTTTGCAAGATCCAAACAAATCCAATACAATCTCAGCTAGTTTAGCTTTGAAGACAATCAGAAGCTGATGGAAACCCTAAGGCAGATCTAAACTTGAGCTTGCAAGACTCCAAGCAATCTCCTTGTCTCCAAGTGTGTAAACTGTTAGCTTTGCAATTACAAACTATCAGATAACAATCTGATCTGCAAGATCATGCAAGATCTTTTCCACAACTTTGCCAACTCCAGCTTTCAGAACCTCATATCTGATTCGCTAAGTCTTCCAAGTCATGAAATCCTACCATCTCCTGATGATCCTCCCTAAACATCTACCCAAACATCCTATAAATACTAGTCATCGGCCACAAGTCAGTTGGATGAAACCATTAACTCCCCCCAAAAAATATTAAATTCAATACAAGTCGGCATCAAAATAGTCTTACAAACATTTAATCTAACATGTCAGCCTGTAACAATTTAGCTACCAAGAATAAATGCACCAAGTCGGCCCAACAAATCACACAGAACTCCAGTCGGTAAACCAAAACTATCGAGCAATAGTGAAATAACCGAGCATGCCAGGCATCGTCGAGCACCAGTGTCGACCAAGCACCACAAGCATCACCGAGTAACACTTTCACCGAGTGCCAGAGTTTACCTAGTTCCTTCAGTGACTGAACTTCCTTCAATGACCGAGGCCATTAGTCAAGGCTACAACTGAGTAACACCGGCCAAACATACACGCCCCCCCCCCCCCCCCATGCAGATTCACCGAGTACCCTAGAATGCCCCTACATCATCCATAATGTCCAAGATTTTTTTCTTCTTCAAAATCTAGTTCTCTTGTTCTCAATCTTCACTTCCTAGATCTATAATTTATCTCTCTTACATTTGAAAATCTACACACAATAAGGAGGAAAAATGGTGTTGGGTTGTATAATGGCTTCCCTCGATCAAGCCTCAAGAGGATTGAACCTTTCTTACAATAATGATCTATAAAAGAAACCTTGAATTCAATGTAAAGAATGTTGATTCAACAATGTTATACATTTTCTATCAATTCTCCAAGTTATCTTGAAGCCTTCGTAAAAGGTTGATAATGCTAGAAGGTATCTAATGCATGTCTTTACTCATGGAGTAAATATATGAACTTGATCATGGATGCCATCTTAAATGCTTGAATCCTTCAATGCTAGATCTCCTCCATCGTTGCCTTGAAAATGACTGGAATGCTTGCTCAAATTACTTGATAGTCAAACATAACAATTACTCACATTATTGTTTTTATAGAAACAATCTTACATATAACTAAGAAGTGGTATTGCATATACCATTAGCCTAGTATTATGAACTTTTAAAATCTTGTCTCCCTCATTTACTTTTTTGTACTTAGTTTTTCTAATTTATAAAATATATTTTTAAATATGTAACTCATTACGTATTTATCCTAATGTTACATATAATATACAAAATGCAATATTTTCTAACCCATGGGATGCATACATCCCTAGATTCTTCTAGTTCACTAAAAATAAATATTAATTTTACATTATAAATATTACATGCAAGGTGTATAACACACATTTTTCCAACAATAATAATAGTGATGTTTGAGCATGAGTCTACATGGGATATTTTAAGAGAAAAAGAATGTGCAATCTTGATTAGAAAGAAGAAGAATGAAGACTACCTTGACTATTCATAGCAAATGAGAAGATGGTAAGATAATTGTTTTCTAAAAAGAATTGCTTTAGTTATATTTAATTCTTTGTAATTTTATAAACAGGTTGTATACTACTATAGACAATTAATAAATTTATTATATTTTGAATTTTTTCGTATTATTGTCTATGTTTTATTGTTTATGTATGGATTCTTATATTAGACCATTTTTTCTTAGACTCCCTAGTCTATATAGATTAAATAAATGAAAAATATATCAACAAAATAATATGTACTTTATACAATTTTACATAAATCATTATATAATACATATTAAAACTTTTTCCCAAATTAAACACTGCGTCAATTAATAAATTATGAATATCACTGTTCCACAATCCAATAGATCAAACTATACAAACTATTTTTAACACAATGTTAAAAACATAATTCAAAAAAATTATGGTGCTGTATGTCAGTGGGCTTTGTTAGTATAGTGGGAAAACGATTCATATTCACATCATATCACATCATATGAAAGAATAAATCTTATTTGTATTATTTATATGCAATATATCTAAGATTCAAAGTTTCTGTTATATATCCCTACAATTGAACAAACATTGGCTATATTTCATTTTCTTTCAAAGGTTAGATTCCATTCTTGTATAAGAATTTAGCTTGTAAATATTGTTTTTAAAAACCTAACAGTGACCAGTAACAAACCAGACGTGTAAATGATGTAAGCGACATACAGATTACTTTCACATAACTGTACAGCGATATAATATGTCGCAGATTTTTTTTAAAGAAGTATTGAGAGAACAAAAAAGTCTAGTGTGAGGTCACTTTCTAATGTTATCATCTCTGATAGGATATAAATGTATATTGAAATATGTCACTCTCAAAGGTTGACACCTCAAAGAAAATATAACACATAATCACTGTTACATACCTAATTCACTATAAGCTTAAGGTTTGATGTTTCACAAGCCTCTGAAACAGGTCTTTAAAATAAGATTGGTTACAATCATATGATATTTTATGAATTGACTTGGATAGAAAAAATCATGTTTACGAGAATAAAAATAGTAAATTTGATTTTGAGGAAATTATGTGGTTAAGTGTATTTGAGTTGGAAAACTATCACACAATCTAATCAAAATGCAGTTATAACTTAATTCATTGATTGTGAAAATCTGTGGTCTTTGAAAGTTTCATACTGTGCATCATCAAGATGGAATGACTGCTAAGTGAACCATTCATTCTCATGGGAGATGGTTTTGTGTGAACCACCATTATTTATGAAATATATGTCAACGAATTTGACTCAATAACTATATAGTTGAATCCTAATAGGATTATCATAGAAATGTGTGATCTCTTCGGATGTCATTTTTCTACCTCTATTAGCACTCTTTCATGTTGCTGATGTATAATAGAGTGTGATTCAAAACGTTGGTGAGAAAACTATTAGACAATCTAATTCATAAGCCGTTATAATTTATTTCATTGATTGTGAGAAATCTGTGGTTGATGAAAGTTTCATTGCATCATCTAGATGCAATGAGTGCTAATTATTGGACCATTCATTCCATGAGAAGTAGGTTTGTATGAGTCATCACTACTCGTAAAATATGTATCAATGAGTTTATATGAAAACTACATAGCTGAATTTTATATAGAAAATACCTCCTATTTATTGACGTCAAAGACAATCTATAGAAGAAAATTATTCAGTTTTAATTTAGAGATATATTAAACAACCGCCAAAACTTGATGACGGACTCCCCTATTTTCCTAACAAAAAACGACCAAAAAATAACAATGGACTAAGTATTTCGTATTGAAAAGAGATGAAGTTGAGCACTTCATCATTCATAAAGCAATCTGATGATAATGGTTTTTTTGTTTTTTTTATCTTACGATTTGGTTCCTTTCATTTTCACAGGTTATGATAATGGATTCTTTTAAAATAGATTGGTAAAGCTTGATTCTCCTGAAGACCAATGCTAGTACACCACTGAAATGAATTGCAAAAGTATCATCAGTTCTGAGTCACATCAGAGATTAAAAATGGCCTATGAATTTATTCCAGAGCAGATATCTGAATCTCTTGAAGTCCATTCTTGTGGTGGACAAAACTGAAGAAAAAGGAGTTGATCAGATTAAAAAATTCAAGTTCTATAAAGGGAGAATAAAGCATGAAATGAGTAGAAGCCAAGTAATCACCAGAGTTTGGAATAAATCGATGTCAAAGTTGTACTACTGAAATAAAAAAGAAATACCAGTCACGAGATCTTATATGTCAGCCAATAATCTCTCTTAAACATAAAATCACTATCATCAAAACACAAAATCTAACCTAGAATCTAGGAGGATAATATAGATCTAGTATCAGATAATAATGTTATTAAAATAACAATAGTTTTGAAATGCAAACTTTTTCCATCTCATCTATAAAGTCATTGTACAATTATAATTGTAAATATTCAATGAGAAAAGCGAGGCTGCTTGTATCCTTCCCTTCTAAGATTTTGCATCATCCTAGTGCTTAAAAATTCTAAAATCTTGAGAAGATCTTATTATATAAATTTTATTGGTCACCGAGAAGTTTCTAAATTAAGTATATTATAGTCTAAAATTTATGACTAGAATACCTACAAAATTCAAAATGTATCTATAAATTTTTCATAGCGATACAATTCTTGTACCTAACTACAAAGTAGAAATTTCACTAGGTTATAACATTAGCAACTAGAATTATATGACTTCCAAAAATCTCACTACTCAAACTAAATCCACATTAACCCACTGTGAGGATCATCAAAGAAGGATGTTTTTTACCCTTAATAATAAGATTTTAATCATATAAGTATTTATGTAGACTTGACACATAGCAATATAATTCTACCTAGACTAAAACAAGGTTGATGGTCATCCTACTAAGATAATCATTCATTTGGCACCTACCATGAGTGAGCATCAAATATAGGGGTGTCATTTCTTCTCATTCTATTTCAATGTTCTGTTTTCCAATCTAAAAAAAATGATTTAAATGGTGCAAACTTAAAATTGATTCATTTGATCAACAACACTTAGTCCAATCATAGTTTGTGAAGAAACCAAGTTAGAATAGAGGAACAAAGGAACTTGATGCAATCACAAATGGAGAGTACAAAGAAAAGTCAAGGTGATCATGCATCTTAGAGTTACCACAATAACAAAAAAAAATAGTAAAGTAATTCCTCATATATAGTATAACAAAGTGACTACATTTTGACTCAATGGCACATCACATTCAAATTAAAACTATAGATGGACTCAGAGGATACAACAATATTATTACATGCAAGATGATCAAACACTCGGGTTATTTAACACACTATGATGCTTCTACATCAAACACTCAAGTTATTTAACAACTATGTCTTATGGTTTTCTAGTCGTAGAGTGATGCGGTCAAGGGAGGAAAATTCACGAAGGAGATGTCCAGCCTTGTAGCTAGAGATTAAATAGTGGAAATGAAAAGACAAGACAATAATAACACCAACAAATTATAGGGAATCAAACTTCATATCATAAGCTTGCAAGAAGCTACAAGAAGTCTTCCTTCATACATATCAGGCTATAAGGCCTACCCAGTTATAGCCTTACAATATGACTAAATCAACCCTCGATCCTTCATAGATCTTCACTATGCTTTGTCTCTATCACTCTAAAACAAGAACTACTACCTAGCTTATATATAGGATCGCCAGCCACAAATTGGCTTATCTGATCACAATCTCCAAGATAAAGAAACGGTCCACAAATATATATAGGTAAGGACCTAAATCCATAAGAACATCCACAAATACATATATCATGACCTGTGATTGTAAAATTTCTTCCTTTTAAACATAATAACATCAAACAATGTTCCACGAGAAACCACAAACCGTGAATCTTCATAGCAAGTCAGATCTCACCACCCTGGTTGTTAGAATAGGAAACCAATATAGGAATGGACCCAATCATAAGATAAATTTATCTGGAAACATCAAATTGAGACACAGTCATAGACATAATATCTTTATGATTTCAAGAACACATCATATAAATCACATAAGATGACATTCCAAGTAGATCGACTATACATAGAAACAATAGAAACTATCCAACTAGAATAGTAAACAAACAAACTAAAAGAAAATATTTTTGGGTGATGCAAGACTACCAACAACCCAAAGATTCTCCTACATCAGACACCCCAGGTGAATAAACTATGTTCCATAAAGGTGTTTATGAACATCTTGAGGGATTCAGGACATAAATCTCATGCTCATTTATTACCCACAAATGTTTTTTTGTCAGTAACCTTCTTAATCTACAAATGGCTATGCCTACTATCCAAATGCTATAATCCAATAGTGTACGTTCCTTCATTTGATTCAGATCTTTTACTATTTTCACAACCTTTGTCCAGACTCTTACATTTACTCTTTCTTCTTTTTCAATTTCTCCTACAATCAATAACAATTGTCTTCTTCTCTTTTTTCAATTCAACTCCACTTTTGATATAAGGTAACATCTCATATCTCTATTAGAATAATAGTGTCCCAATCAACTAAGAGGGGGGGGTGAATTAGTTGATGCCAATATAAAATATTTTAACTTTAACTTCAAGTTTGTTGCTTGAAGAAAAACACTGAACTAAAAAAGTGAATGCAGCAATAACATGTTAGGAATGAATGCTAAATGTTTGGTAGACATTCTGTAGTAGTTTTTGTTGCATTCATGACTATGATTGTCATTGATGTCAACACAGTGATCTACCAGAGACTTGCAGAGAAGCAAATAGAGTTTGGATTAGTGCACATGGGTTATTATAGTTGGAGCTATGCGATGTTGAGGATATACTCTTTGATATGTTATATGTCTATGATTAAGAGCACAAATAATAATTCATTTATTCATGGAAGTTATGAGCATTTTGGTGGAAGTAGTGTTCTTGAGTAGTGGTTTGTGGAAATCGGATGATATCTCCCAATCGGGATGGAATCTGATTTTGCGTAGTTAAAGGGAAGTTGAAGACTCATTGATAGTGATGTGGATGCCAACACAAACTTCAAGGTCACACAAATGAAGATTTATTGTATTTGGAACCCGATAGTTTTGTGTAATTTTGATGTAGTGTGTGAAAACTTTTATGCTGTAATTGTATGCGGACTCATTTGTAATTATTTGAGTGTGGTATAAAGGAAGGAATGTATTTCCTTGTTGTAATATAGTTGTAGTGGTTGTGTGTGATGCTCTATGCATGAAGTGAAGAAAAGAGCTAAGTATGAAAGTGAATTTATGAAGGAAGACATGCGAAGTACAGAGATCTGAAATTGAGATCTGGTGTAATAGTGAGTGCGGTTTGGCATGGTCAAAGAAGAGGTAACATATTATTCTATTGAGTAATACAAAGATTATTTGGACAGTGTGTTCAGTGATCTTACCCTGAAGCTGTTTGAGCAGTGGGTCCTTTTGTCTTCCATAACTCTTAACAAGGTTAGAATCTTTTAACAGGGATTCATATGTATTGAATGTATTTCATAAGACTCCTAACAGAGTCCATCCTTTCACAAGGAATATTCATATTAGTGCATCTTTTGTGGGCATCATTCCCACTAGGGTTTACACTTTGATCAAGAGGTTCCCTAGTCAACATATCTTGTGTCATTGTGTATGAATATCTTTCTATGGTTGGTAATTGTATTGCTTATATGGTTTAATGTTGTTGAAGATGATAAAAGTTATAATTATCTGATAACTGATTCACCCCCCCTCTCAGTTATCTTGGTGGACTTTACTTTCTAACAATTGGTATCAGAGTGATAGGTCCTTGAAAAAGAATTTTAATAGCTTAAGGAGGTCCATGGTGAATTTCAGGAAAGAAAGCCCTAAGTTTGATGGAGTACATTTTGACAGCTAGAAAGAAAAGATGAAGACACACCTACTGTGTTTAGGACTAGATTATTGGTTGATTACAAAGAATGATAAGACTATCATTGAAGAGGACAATCTTGAAACATGTAATTCTAATGAGAGAGATCTATTCATGTGTAACATACTTGCAAGAGAAGCACTTTTGACAACCCTTCCAGAGAATGAGTACAGTCAGGTAAAATATTTGAAAAAATCTCATGAAATTTGGAATGCTTTACACTCTACTTTTGAAGGTGATGAACATGCAAAAAGAGTTAGATTACATAATTGGATATGTGCATTTGAAGATATAAGAATGTTGTAAGATGAATCTATTAGAAGCTATATTGGTAGAATGTCAGAAATTATTACAGGTATAAAAACTTCTGGAGGAACAAAGATAAAGAATGAAGTGATATGGAAAATTTTAAGGACATTAACCCTTGTATTTAAGTAGACAACACAAATGATTGAACAAGTTATTGTTAGGATTAACAAGGTAGAAATAACAATTACATGCAAATATAACCAATATCAAAAAACAATATTCACACAGAAGAGAACACAAGACACAAAGATTTAACGTGGTTCACCCAATCCCTGGGCTATGTCCACCAATAGTGAGTCCAATATTTTATTATCCAATGATTACAACCTTATTACAATCCATAATCCCTTATAGCTCAATTCCGCTGCAAGTACTAAAATCATACATTATACAAATCCCTAACCCTAAGCCATATTATACAATATTTTTGCCACTTTAGGGTTAGAATGAGTTACAATATGTCGGCCCAAAATAACTGAAAAGTGTACAATACTTTCCTAGATAGTACTTTCCTAATCAGTCACCACAAGCTAACAATCTCCCACTTGGTGACTGATCAGTATCCGCACTAAAAAACCTCCCACTTGGAGATTGATCCTATAGCAATACCGCTACCATATGAGGCTCCCACTGGATCAAACCACCCTGGACTCAGCTATTTCTTTATTTTGTTCAGTCTAGAAGACCAACTAAAGCTGAACATAAGTTCAACTTCTCCCTTGTTACTAACTTTGTAAACATATCTATTGGATTATCATCTGTATGAATCTTTTCCAGCTTTAATTTCCCATCATCCAAAACTGACCGAATGAAATGGTACCGCAACTGTATATGTTTTGTCTTTGAGTGAAAAGCAGAATTCTTTGCAAGATGAATGGCACTTTGGCTATCTATATGTAAAAAATTATCCTTCTGTGGATGTCCCAATTCTTCCATGAAGAATTGAAGCCATATCATCTCCTTGGCTACCTCTATAGCAGTAACATACTCTGCCTCTGTAGTGGATAAAGCAACCACCTTTTGTAGTCAAGAAATCCAACTCACTGCTATCCCACCAATAGTAAATACATAACCTATAGTACTCCTCCTGCTATCTATATCTCCTACCAAATCTGAGTCAACATAGTCATGTACAGTAGTAGTAGAACCCCCAAAGTGTAAACACTTACTGGATGTACCTCTCAAATATCTGAGAATCCATTTGACTGCATTCCAATGCTTAATACTAGGGTTATTCATATATCAGCTAATGACTCCCACTGCGTGTGCAATATCTGGCCTAGTACATACCATAGCATACATTAAGCTCCCTACAGCTAAAGCATAAGGTACCTTAGACATTTTAGTCTCTTCTTATGGTGTCTTGGGACACATATCCTTAGTCAATTTCAAATGACCAAGCAAAGGTGTGCTGACAGCTTTAGCATTCTCCATAGAGAAATGTTGCAATACCTTCTCAATATAATCAGCCTGAGATAGAGGCAATTTCCTATTTTTCCTATCTCTGCAAATTTTCATACCAATGATTTTTTTTGCTGCCCCCAAATCCTTCATAGCAATTTAGATTTTGCTAACTGTTATTTCAACCCCTTAATATGATCCATCTTAGATCCAGCTACAAGCATATCATCAACATATAAACATAAAATAATGTAGTTGTCATCATCCAACCTCTTAAAATAAACACAATGGTTAGAACTACATCGAGTGTATCCATTCTCGTTCATAAAAGTATCAAATTTAATATACCATTGCCGAGGTGCTTGCTTCAAGCCATATAAACTTTTTTGCAATTTACACACTAAACTCTCCTTACCCTTGACCTCAAATCCCTGTGGTTGTACCATATATATTTCTTCATTCAAATCACCATGAAGGAAGGATGTTTTAACATCAAGCTGCTCTAAATGCAAATCTTCAATAGCCACAATACTTAAAACAGTACAAATAGAAGTCATTTTAACAACTGGAGAAAAAATCTCATCAAAATCAATACCATGTTTCTGTGCAAATCCTTTTACGACTAATCTGGCTTTAAATATTTTCTTACCTCCATCCTCTTCTTTTATCCTGTAAACCCATTTATTTTGTAAAGCCCTTTTACCTGCAGGTAACTTGCATAAATCCCAAGTCTGATTTTTCAGCAAGGAGTCCATTTCATCTATCATTGTAGACTCCCACTAAAGCTTTGTATCCACCTACATAGCTTCATTATAACATTCAATTTCACCGGCATCAGTTAATAAGATAGAATACAAAGAAGGTGAAAATCTATCTGGAGGTCTACTTAGTTGTGTTGACCGTCTAACATTCATTGGGGTGTGTGGTATTTGTTGTTGCTATTGTTGCGAAGCATAAGGAATTACTGGAACATCAAATTTTGGAGTATCATCTAGTACTACATGTATGCACCTAAAAATGGTCACCTAGACTATTAGCCCCTTGCTAGCATTATTTGCTAAAATCATCAATTGCTTATTCTTGATCAAATCCTAGCTTTATCATTTATTCGATTATTTTCTATGGGCTAACCATTTTATCCTAAGTTTTTATTTATTAAAAGGAATATTTCCTCCCCTTTTAATAAATAAAAAGCCCCCCCCTTTTCCTCTTATCCTAAGTTGCACAAATAAAACATTATTCTTATTTTATAAAAAGAAGAAAAGCACTTTTTGTCTCATATGGACACAAAAGTCAACTCTTATTTTCTCATTGGAGGATACTTGTGCACATGGATTGCTCCTCTTTGATGCCCTACCATTGATTAAGTCTTTTGCCTCTTAATCTCCATGGTCCATTCCTTTTCATTTCTTATAAAAGGGGAGCTCTCTCCTTCATTTTTCATATCTTAGGTTTTCATGCTAATGTTATGCTACAGGTTTTCTAGGTCATCTTGGAGCTTTTTGAAGATTTGGAGAATTCTTGGCTTTTGCATCTACATGTTATCATTTTTTTCATTTCTTGCATTATCATGGCATTCTTAGCTTAAATTTTTTTTATGCTTTAGATTAATCCATCTAGCTTAACTAGGAGGCTTTGTAATACTTGCATCTTTCATTTTCATAACTTAGCTTGTATTTCTATTTCTAGCATAGCATTGCATTGCATTTTCATTCTTGATTCTTGAGGATATTGGCATTTTTTCCCTTGTCTTCATTGAATCTCCCATTGCATGGTTTACTAGCAAGGTTATTGGTTAAATAGCTCTAGCTGAGAGCATTCTTAAAACCCTTGCACTCCATGCCTAGGGAGCTATGGATCAATTTTTGAGACCTCATTCTTGAGTGTTCTTGAATGTAATGATTCATAGAAGTGTGGTCACATTTTCACCATACATTTTTGGCACCCACTGTGGGGCAGAGTAGACTAGCTTTGTCCCTTCTTTTTCTGCATTTTTGTCATTTTTCATCAATTTTTCGGTAAACTTTTAGCTTAATTTTTGGTCTCTATTTTTTTGTCTTAGACTATCGTACAATACTTTCCAATAGTATCACGTGATAGTTCTCTATATGCATGTGTGATACTTTACCTATCAGAAGTATCGCCTGGCTATTGCAAATGGTATCAAAAATTAAAGTGTGATATATTATTGGAAAGGTCTTTCCGTGCCTAATCCAACCATGATGGTTTCATTTTTAAATTTTGTCATTTGGTCAAAAAAAATATTTGCAAATTATCTAATTTTTTATGTGCTAACCATTGTTAGATTTTGAATTTTCCTAACCCTTGTAGGTCTAACAAGTTGTTTTGAAGGTGCTCTTGCTTTCATGGAAAATGCTTAAAATTGCTTGAGGTACTTTGTTCCATCTCTACAACATTTGGATTTTGGGATTAAAATTAAATCTCTCATGTGTTTGGCTTGAGTGTTTATATGCTTTCATAGAACACATTTCAATTGATGCTCTTAATGGGAAATGAAAGAGAATAGATTTGTTTTTACAAGTTTGTGTAAGTGAATGCTTGTGTTTAAACCTTAAGTAATTCTTGGTTCCAATATCAAATATCTCATTAAGTGATTAAGGGCATGGATTCATTCCTTGTTTACATAGGGAGTTAAATGCACCACTTTGTGGACTCACTCTATGTTTTCTTAGAAAGTTAAATATTCCATTGATTCAATCCTTTGTCATTTGTGAGTAGTATTGATAAGCAACTTTAGATTACTTTTGATTGATCTTGTTAGCTAAATTGGGTGTTGGACTCACTTATTTCTAATCGCCCCTCATTACCACCCTTTGGATGCAAGGTCAGCATTCATACATAGGGGAGGGGTCTACTTGAAAAGAGCGTTAAGTGTTCCACAAAGTTCTCCCTTTTATGCTTTTTTTATCTCATTAGTTTTCTAAGGTGTGGACTCACTTTGAGTTTGTGTGAGGAGTTAAATGTTCCACTTTTGGACTCACTTTGAGTTTGTGTGAGGAGTTAAATGTTCCACTTTTGGACTCACTTTGATTTTGTGTGAGTTAAATGTTCCACCTTGTGGACTCACTTCACATTCACTTGAAGAGTTAAATGTTCCACTTTTGGACTCACTTCACATTCACTTGAAGAGTTAAATGTTCCACTTTTGGACTCACTTCACATTTACTTGAAGAGTTAAGTGTTCCACCTTTAGTGCTTTAAATACTTTTGATAGTGAATTACTTACTTTTTATTTCTAGAAGGCCTACTTGGGGACACACCACCTCAAGGGACAACCTTAACTCCTGTGTTCCGGTGGAGTATAAATAGCGGGAGGTGAATCGAAAGACACCTCTCTTGGGAATTGAGTTCGATATCACTCTTGGCTAAGCTTCAAAGAACTTTATACCTTTGAGAAGTGAAGGAGGAGATTTGGGTTACCGTCTCCCCCTGGCTATGTGATTTTGAATTCTTCTCATCTATGGATTTGGGCCTCACGTACCTTGTGTATATCAAGGACTCCCTTTAGCAAAGCTATGTATATCCTTGTAGACAGCTTGATAGGATGTTGTGTTCTAAGTGCCTACTAAAACATTTTCAAGAACATACACAAGTAGAATCTTTAAGGAGTAGAAATACTAAGTCACTATTCTTGTTCATGTGCAAGGTTGTTTTGCCCCTTGCTCATTGTTTGAAGAAAATTGCTTGCTTGAAATATTTGATTGCTGTCTTATGTGCTTGATCCATGATAAAAATCTATTGATATGCAAACTTGGTCAAAATGCTTCAAAACTGAGATTTTTATGTTCATTGGTCATAGAGTCATATGACCCTGCAAAAGTGTCACCCTGTTTACTGGAAACTATCGCTCGGCTTAGGGTGAAGTGTCACCTCGCTATAAACTATCACCTTGTCTGCTTGGAAAGTGTCACCCATAACCTTTTTGCTATCTTGTTGCTGTTGCAATCTGGAGTTGCTAAACTTGCATTTTAACTGGTCGTAGAGTGTCTTTTTCTATTCTTACCTGAAGCTGGACTGTTATCTACAAGCTTAGACTTGTTCTAGGCTGAAACAAATGAGTTAAAACTATTGGATTTGAGCTTAACAAATGCTACTCTTAATCACTTGTCACATCACGATTACCTCTCTAGCTACTTGCTTATTGAGCTTCTTGCTCGCTGCTCGACTTTAGTCAATTGATTTTTGTAAGTGCTTGAGCACTTTTGATGAGCCATCTCTCTATTGTTCTACTTTGACAAGTGATCTTTATTAGCTTTGCTTATCTCAAATCTGAGAAACTTTGTCTCATTCTATTAGTCAACCAACATCTATTTTCATGTTGGTTACAACTCGGTCTCAATTTGAGCAGGAGAGTCATCCTCCATTCAATTATACATAGTTACCTTCTCCAACTAGACACTCCCAAGCACCTATTAGCAATGCTAGTTCTAGTTTTGAGGATTCTAAGGCTACCCCATGGTACAAAGGAGGTTTCCTCTTTTCTGCATTCAAGACCCCCAAAAACACGGACAGTGTCTCACTTACTTTGACTGAACAAGAAAAATTTCAACGCTTGCAAGAACATTTTGAGCATAAAGATAACCAAGCGCACTTAGACAAAGAACACAATCAATAAAGGATGGATGCTGCAAGGTGCATGGCTTATAGAGGGACATTTCATGAGCAACCTGAGACTAGTAATCCTGAGCATAGACCTTTTTTTATCAATGGCATCAATGGCAACAACATGCCACCAAGATCTCCTCCAAGACCCACTTTTGGTATGCCTTCTTCACCTCCTAGACCTCCTCCCTCTCAACATGAAGTAGAGGCTGATGATGAGATTTCTAGTGAGGATCTTATGAGATTTGAACAAGATGTGGTCTCCCAACGAATGATGCATAAGCTTTTAGAGCGTAATGGTGACCAATATTTTCAATATATGACTTCTAGAGGATACAAGCTTCCTCCCGGCTATGATGTTAGACAAATTGTCCTACAAAGAGTACCAATTGAATTGGAAGTCCTTCAGGAAGAACTACGTTAGACAAATCAATGCCTTACCCAAATGGAAATAGACAGAGAGCCTCCAAAGGTCTCTTTTGTAGAATCAATTTGTGCTCTTCCCTTTGATAGGAATCTATACATGGTCCCGTTTCCTAGGGATATTGAGGTTCCCAAATATGACAAGTATGATGGAAATGGTGATCCCCATGACCATGTGTGTCACTTTTACACTCTTAGCATGGACTTTGTTCATGAAGACACATTTCTTCTATGATTATTTTGTTGAAGTTGAAGAGGCCAAGCTTTGGAATGGTTTGCGAAATTGACACCACCTCTTAAGACTTTTGATGAGTTGGCTCAGCGATTTACCCAGCATTATTCTTATAACATCCAACAACATGTCACCGTGATAGATCTTGGTAATCTAAGACAACATCAAGGTGAGCCATTTGCAACTTACTTACAGTGTTGGAGGTCATTGTATTCTAGGTATCCTCGTCAGTTACTCGAGAGAGAAAAGATTGACATTTTTGTCAACACTCTTGTGCCTAAGCTATATTATGATTTAAGGAAACAACTGTTCTCTTCTTTCAATGACATGGTTGAAAGTGCATATCAAATTGAGGATGTAGCTATAAGAAAAGGGGATATTTTTATTAATAAAGATGCTAAAGGAAATGGAAAAGACAAGAACAAACATTGGAATAAAAACAAGTATGTTGTTAATGATGGGGTTGTTGACACTCCTAAAGCTAAAGAGCCTGCTTTCAATCTCTCCAATGCTATCTATGCAGCATAACAACAAGAAGCTGCCAATGCTCATAGTGCTCCTAAACCTCAATATGTAGATAAGCCTAAGAAGTCATTTCGAAAGTGAGTCTATACGAAGTTGGCAAAACCTTATGATGTGATCCTTAAGACTTTGGTTGATAATGGATATCTTACGCTTCCTGATAAACTTGGTAACTGGGATCCAATAAATAGGCCTGATTGGTGGTGAGAGGATTCTTATTGTCATTATCACAAAAATAAGGGACATCCAACAAACAATTGTTTTAAGCTTAAGGATGATATTCAAGATCTTATTGAGAATGGCACAATCTCCACTGATGGCTTAACTAAAAATTCTGATCACATAGCTTTCAAAGATCCTCTACCTAAGCATGATAAGGGGGAAACCTCTCAAGCACATAAGAAGAATCATGATGCTAAGATCAATTACACATATCCTTCTAATACGCCTGTGATCAACATGGTAGAGCCTGTTGAGAGTGTTTTAATGATGAGGTCTCAAGAGGATAATAAAGCCAATCATGGTAAGCCAAAGTTGGTCTTGCAAACACATGGTAGTTCATCTTCCCAAAGTGAGACACTGAATGCTATTACTAGGGGGAAAGCCAAGATTGTCCTTAAAACTACGTAATATCCCAAGCAAGCTTTTCCTTCGAAACAAGTGGCTCCTTCAACCACCCTTAGCTATGATCTTGTCCAACATTTGCAAAAGACACTAGCACAGATATTTATCCTTGAGTTGCTTCAGTTATCCCCTTTGCATAGAGAGATTCTTGATGAGGCTCTACGTACAACATGTATTCCCAATGACATTGATCGAGATCAATTTCAGGCCATGGTCAACCACATTTCATCTCCACTATCTCTCTCCTTTTTTGCAGAAGATGACATATCTATTGCTCATCCGCATAATCTAGATTTACACATTGAAGTTCTAGTCTACAATACCCAAGTCTACCGAGTCCTGATAGACAATGGTGCAGGGTTAAATATTGTTTCTTTTAATGTCATACAACAATTGGGTTTGTCAAAATTTGTTTTGGATTCTAAGAAGAAGATTACTATAAAATCTTATGATGAAGTGGAAAGATCTTCCAAATGTCTTGTCACACTGCCTGTCTAAGTGGGCCCTGTCATGAAAGATATTAGCTTCCAAGTATTGGACATCCCACTCACATATAACATTCTTTTGGGTCATCCTTGGATCCATGACATGTAGGTTGTTCCTTCCACTTATCATCAGTGCGTCAAATTTTTGTACAATGGCACTGAAGTTGTGATTCCTGGAGACCATACTATTGCTATCAATGCTCTTGCTACTGCTAAAAAATTTGTTCATCACAATGAACCTTCTGTTGATGCTAGTACATCTCTAGTTGCTACTAAGAAAACACTTAAAATGATGAGCCTTGGTATGGGTGAATATATGCTGGATTCCTTTGCTTCTATACCTATTTCTCCTAGGTCGTATGGGAAACCTTCTAATTAGATGAAGCCTTCCACTTCTGCTATGATGATCTTTGATACTTTTGTTCCTTCATCCATTCCTTTAGAAGTAGAAAGAGAAAAACAATCTATTCAAGAGTGGATCTATAGAGAAGATGAGGGTAGATTTTTCCTCCTTGATAATTCTAGAAATACTCCCATGCTCAGTAATTCAGACATAGATACAAATGAGTCACCACTACACACTATGGTTCAAATGGGAGATGATCTTCCTTCTACTTGACTTCTTTAGGGAGAAGAATGTATATCTACTGATGATATAGCTAAGGCCTCTATGTCTAGAACCTATGTGCCTAAAGAATCATTGAACTATGATAGACAACATCGCAACATTGCATAGCTACTACAAAGAGGTGATCTCTCACATAATGACATGAGTATCTCTACTTCTCAGCATCTTAAGCCTCTTCCAAAAGATCCTCCCATGATAGATATGGATGTTGATGTGGTTCATACCTCTCATAACCCACCTGACGTAGTTGATGAGTCTCATGTTGGGTCTGATGAGTTTGTTCCCCGTATTGCCTTAGTCAACTATGTTGGTCCTTCTATGACAACTCTAGATCTAGCTACTTTTGGAGCTTACCCTATAGGCTTGACCTCTCTTATCACTAGAGATGATATCCCTCACATAAATGTTATTGAACCAGTCCCTTCATTTCATCTCGCATCAATACCTGTTACTTCTTCCACCAGTGGACTAGCAACAAAAAGGACTGAATCAACAATCAAGTATCATAGTCATCAAGTCAAAAGAAAAGAGCAATGGTCAGATGGCAAAAACCACATTGTGGCAATATCTGAACCTAAGAAAAGTAAAAATAAAAATTTTCTCAAAAATAATGATTATCAAATACAAGATGACAAGCTAATTCTCTACAAAAAAATGGTGCACTACTTCAAGCATGATCTCATATATCTTACACTTCAGCCCATTCCTAGAGCTGAGAACAAAGTTGCTAATGCCTTGGTTACTTTGACATCCATCTTACAAATGAAAAAGCATAAATTTCACTTCAAGTTCCTAGTGGATGAATTACGCTATCCTGCTCACAAATCTTACAATCCTACCATCTTTTCATATCTTCCACCTCATATTCCTCCTACAAATCCACCATGCCATTCTTCCCACCATCCCTTACACTTTTCCTTTGTCTCTGGTGACTTGTATAGCAAGGGTCTAGATGAAACTCTCCTTAAGTGTCTAGAAATAGAGGAGTCAGAAAAGGTGCTAGCTGAAATCCATGATGGCATATGTGGATCACATTCTAATGATCCTCCGCTAGCTCAGACATTGCTTAGGGCTGGTTATTATTGGTCGAACTAGTTGAGACCTCCTATCATCACAATTGCATCATTTGGGCCTGGGGCCTATTGGTTTTCTACATCAGAGGAAATAGATTCTTGATGCCCATTTCTATCTGGGGCATTCTTTGTACATATTTTATGATCCTAAAAAAATTTAAAAAAAATTTCATATATGATGCTGAAAAAATCCTAAATAGCATAAAAAGTACTAAAAAAGAGCATCCTAGTGAAAACTTAGCAATAGGCGCTTTGATGTCTCACCAAAAAAATAAAAAAATTCAAAAAAAATAGAAAAAGTGCCTTGGTGAAAACCTGGAAACAGGCACCTCGGTAGCAAAAATACAAAAAAATTTATAACAAGTCCTGAAAAAATCTATCAAGTGGTGAAAACCTAGAAACAGGTGCTGCTTGAGACCCTCTGCACCTATGTCTATCAGTCTTGCATGGCGCTCCTCCACCCCACCTCTCACTTTGTCTCTCCTAGCCTAGAATTGATTCATATCTTAGTCTAGGGGGCATATGTTGTTTTGAGCTTATCTTGGGTCTCTTTGTGCATCCAGGTTTCTTAGGCAACTTGGTTCAAACAATGGTTCTCAAAACTACCCTTGCATCGAGTTTTTTTCAACACTTATCAGATGTCCTACCTGTAGTTTAGTATGATGCTATATTTCTCACTGGCAGATGTGATACTCAAAGTTTGACTCTATGACCTACACACACGCACTTAAACATTTGACTTACTGAGACTTGATTGGCTTTATTTCTTTGTGTGCTATTTATGATGATTTCTTTACTAAGTGTTCTCCCCCTATGATCATTTTTGATGATGCATAGCTAGAAGACTGAGGGAATGAGAACATGTTTTATTTTCTTTCTACCTGTGAGTATATTTTGTCAGTCCTTACTGTCATTAGCATTTATGCTTGTTCCACTTGACATTGGGATCTACAAAGTATTATCTTTGACTGTTTCGCAAGTGCATGCTTATAGTCATCTTGACTTTCTTGTGTCTCGATGTGAGCATAATCTTGCTATATCAAACATAGGTAATCTCACTGCACTAGTCATCTTGACCTACATGTCTTTGATGCCTAGGTGAGATTTCCACATTTTTATCTGATATAGATCATATTCAGATTCACATAGTTATGCTAGTGTGTATTCTATGATCTTGTGACACTACCAATAACACTCGATGATGAATATTAGATGTCTATTAGCATTGTGACCTTCAAAGTAAACCACTTTTCATGTAGCTTGCATTCTTAAGTTCATGTTAGTTAGTTTTGCATCTTGCATATGGAGAGAGCTCTCCTTTTCATCTTACATGGACTTGTTAATCAAACTATGCTCACCTTTCACTTCTTCCTGATCATGTCTTTCACTTCTTGTCTTTCATATCCCATCATTTTCTCCTCATTTCGGGATCAAAACTAAAATCCACATTCACCTTTCTTCTTCTTTTGTGCAGTTGGCCGACCTTTTGAGGCCTGATCCTTTGATCTTTGCTGGGGCATTCTTCACCTCTTCATCCCCATCTCTTTCAAACTTCTAGTCTTTCATTCACTTTCAAATCCCAAGTTCAACTCCTCTCTCTGTGGTGTTTACAGGTTGAGGGACCGATAGGTTCGTGCCCCATGTCCCATGTGTGGAGCATATCTTCATTGCTTGATGATTATTCTATTCTCTCTCTTTGATTACTATTTCTAGTGATTTGATCAAGTCTCTCTTGCTTCTGCTTTCCCTCTACCTGATTTTTCTTTTGATCCCAAGGGGGCAGACACATCATATCTTATTGGCTATCTCTTTCCTAAGTGTTTAGTACTATCACTACCAGGCTGATCATGCAGGATTTACTATCTCTCTACACTTCATTCTTTGGAGTTAGATTGCTTGCCTTCTTGGCTATCTCTTTCTTTCTTGGCTAATCTGAGTTGTTTTGTGATCCCAAATCGATCTCACATTTCAACTTCATTTCTTTGACTGCATGTGTTTCCAAATTGATCGCACATTAGTCAAAGAGGGGCAAATGTATACACCTAAAAATGGTCACCTAGACTATTAGCCCCTTTCTAGCATTATTTGCTAAAATCATCAATTGCTTATTCTTGATAAAATCCTAGCTTTATCATTTATTCGATTATTTTCTATGGGCTAACCATTTTATCCTAAGTTTTTATTTATTAAAAGGAATATTTCCTCCCCTTTTAATAAATAAAAAGCCCACCCTTTTCCTCTTATCCTAAGTTGCACAAATAAAACATTATTCTTATTTTATAAAAAGAAGAAATACACTTTTTGTCTCATATGGACACAAAAGTCAACTCTTATTTTCTCATTGGAGGATACTTGTGCACATGGATTGCTCCTCTTTGATGCCCTACCATTGATTAAGTCTTTTGCCTCTTAATCTCCATGGTCCATTCCTTTTCATTTCTTATAAAAGGAGAGCTCTCTCCTTCATTTTTCATATCTTAGGTTTTCATGCTAATGTTATGTTATAGGTTTTCTAGGTCATCTTGGAGCTTTTTGAAGATTTGGAGCATTCTTGGCTTTTGCATCTACATGTTATCATTGTTTTCATTTCTTGCATTATCATGACATTCTTAGCTTAGATTTCTTTTATGCTTTAGATTAATCCATCTAGCTTAACTAGGAGGCTTTGTAATACTTGCATCTTTCATTTTCATAACTTAGCTTACATTTTTATTTCTAGCATAGCATTGCATTGCATTTTCATTCTTGATTCTTGAGGATATTGGCATTTTTTCCCTTGTCTTCATTGAATCTCCCATTGCATGGTTTACTAGCAAGGTTATTGGTTAAATAGCTCTAGCTGAGAGCATTCTTAAAACCCTTACACTCCATGCCTAAGGAGCTATGGATCAATTTTTGAGACCTCATTCTTAAGAGTGTTCTTGAATATAATGATTCATAGAAGTGTGGTCACATTTACACCATACACTACATAGTCATTTTCTTTCTTCTTATGCTGCTACAATAAATCTTTGTACAATACTTTCTCATTGAATATGACATCTCTACTTCTTACAATTTTATGATTTTCAAAATCCCAAAGCCTATAACCAAATTCATCAATGTCATATCCAACAAATACATATTTCTTTGACTTAGCTTCTAGCTTGGTTCTATTTTCAAAATCTATAAGTGCAAAAGCTTCACAACCAAAGGTTTTGAGAAAAGAATAACACACCTTCTTACCACTCCATGCTTTCTATGGAATACCACAATCCAAAGAAGTAGAGGGGCCTCTATTGATTAAATAAACAACAATGTTCATAGCCTCTGCCCACATATTTTTGGGCAGCCTAGCATGCAACCTCATACTCCTTGCACACTCCATTATTGTCATGTTCATGCATTTAGCCACTCCATTTTCTTGTGGAGTCCTTGGTATAGTTTTCTACCTATGAATACCATTAGAGGAACAATAATCCTCAAATTTTGTGCTACAATACTCACCACCATTATCAAATCTGAGACATTTTAATCTTTTTCCAGTCTCATTCTCAACCAAGCATTTCCATTTCTTAAAAGTTTGAAATACATCAGATTTCTATATAAGGAAATAAATCCATACTTTTCTTGTTGCATCATCTATAAATGTAACATAATACAAAGAGTGTTAGGAATTAATGCAAAGTATTTTGGCAGTCATTCTGTAGTAGTTTTTGTTGTATTCATGACTTGGATTGTCATTGATGTCAACACAGTGATATTCTAGATATCAGGAAGAAAGCAGGTACAATTTTGTTTTGTACACATGTTGTATTGTAGATTATATTTTGCATAGTTGATGGTATGTTCTTTAGTGTGTTATTAACCTATGGTTAATAGCACAAAAAAAAATTCATTCATTTATGAGAGTTATGAGCATTTTGGTGAAAGTAGTGTTTAGACAGTGTTTATGTGAAGCAATTTTCAGAAATCAGATGATATCTCTTAGCTGGGATGGAATCTGATTTTGTGTAGTTAAAGGGATGTTGGAGACTCATTGATGATGACATGGTTCATAGTGCAAACTTTGAAGATATGTTTGGAGAAAGTTACAGTATTTGGAAGCTGATAGTTTTATGTGAAATTTTGTGTGTAGCATGTAGAATTTATTATTCTGTAATTGAGGACCGACTCATTTGCAATTATTTGAGTTTGGTATATAAGAAGGAATTTTTTCCTTGTTGTAATATGTACTATGAAGATTGACATGCGAATATATGCATGAAGTGAAGAAAAGAGCTAATTCAGTGATGAAGGAAGACTTGTGAGTACAGAGATCTAGAATTGTGATCTTGTGTAGCAGAGAGTGGTTTTGGCACAGTGTGAAGGAGGTAATATATTTTATATTATTCTATTGAATAATTTTAAGATCTTTTGGATAGTGGGTTCAGAGATCTTGCCTTGAAGTTGTTTGGGCAGTGGGTCCTTCTATCTTCCATAAACTCTTAACCGGGTTAGAATCTTTTAACAGGGATTCAAAATCTCCTAACAGGGATTTATATGTACTAAATGTATTTCATAAGACTCCTAACAGGGTCCATCCTCTAACAAGGAAATCTCATATTAGTGCATCATTTTTTGGGCATCATTCCCACCGGGGTTTACTCTTTTCAAGAGGTTCCCTAGTCAACATATCTTGTGTTATTGTGCAATTGTGTATGGTTATCTTTCTATGGTTGATTAGTACATTGATTATATTGTTTAAAGTAGTTGAATGGCTAAATTATCTGATAAATGATTCACTCCCCCCTCTCAGTTATCTTGGGGATCTTTACTTTCTAACAATTGGTATCAGAGCAGTAGGTCCTTGAAAGAAAAGTTTAACAACTTAAGGAGATCCATGGAGAATTTCAGAAAAGAAAGACCTAAGTTTGATGGAGTAAATTTTGACAGCTGGAAAGAAAAGATGAAGACTCATCTATTTTGTTTAGGACCAAGTTATTGGTTGATTACAAAGAATGAGAAGACTATCATTCAGGAAGACAATCTAGAGGTAGGAACTAAAGATGAACTAGATCTATTCATGTGTAACATACTTGCAATAGAAGCACTTTTGTCAGCACTACCAGAGAATGAATATAGTCAGGTAAGATGTTTGAAAACATCTCATGAAATTTAGAAAGCTTTACATTCTACTTTTGAAGGTGATGAACATGCAAAGAAGGCTAGATTACATAATTGGATTTGTGCATTTGAAGATATCAGAATGATGGAAGTTGAATCTATTAGAAGTTATATTGGTAGGATGTCTGAGATTGTAACAGGAATAAAGTCTTGTGGAGGTGATAAGATAGAGAATGAAGTGATATGGAAAATTCTAAGAACTTGAGATTAGCAGGAGAGCTACTTAGAATGGAAACAGCATTCAGTGTTCTTAACATTAGACCTACAAGAAGTACTAGTGTGAATGGAGATTATGCCAGCAGTAGTAGATCTAAATCTGAGGAAGATAAGAAGATTGAAGAAGGTATTGCATTACTTGTAAAAATAGAACCAGATGGTAATAAAATCTTTAAATGTTGGAATTGTCAAGAATATGGTCATTTTACATCTAAACGTCCTAAAAGAGTTAAGAAGTATAGAAGCAACTTTAAACCTAGGGGATCTAAAGAATGTTATTATGCAAATGATGAAGATCTTGAAGCAGGAATTGAAAGACATTTAAGTGATAGTGATAATGATAAATTTGAGGAAATAGGATTTGTAGCAATTAAAGAAGAAAGTTCTAAATCTAATAAAAGCGAAGAAAAAGTATTAGTTTCTCAAGTTGAAAAGAAATCTAATTGGATTATAGACAGTGGTTGTTCACATCATATGACTGGAGATAAAAGAAGGTTTGTTAAGTTAGATAATTATGATGGAGGAATTGTTAGGGTTGGTAACAATGCACCTTGTTTGATTAAGGGTATAGGATCTATTACTCTTAATGGAAAGACTAACACTAATGATGTTTACTTTGTCGATGGATTGAGACATAATCTACTAAGCGTTGGACAATTGGTTGATAAGGGTGATCAAGTTTGGTTTACTAAGAAAACTTATGTGATAAAATATAAAGATAGAAATCTAATTGGAAAAGGATCCAAAACTAGAGGTAATGTATTTCAGTTGAATCCTACTGAGATGACATGTTTGATAACTAAGATTGATGACAGTTGGTTATGGCATAAAAATTTTTATCATATAAACTTTGATAATATTGTCAAGGTGAGCACCACACTTGCGGTAAGAGATTTACCTAGAATTATGAAACCTACTAACATGATTTGCAAAGAATGTATGATGGCAACACAAAAAAGGAGTTTATTTCCCAACAAGAAGTTCACATCGATAGAGATGCTAGAGATTGTTCATACAGACTTGAGTGGTCCTACTAGGACTAGATGATTCTATGGAGAAAGGTATTTTATGATTCTTGTTGATGATTTTACAAGGATGATGTGGATTGCATTTTTGAAAGAAAAAACTAAAGCATTTGACAAATTTAAGATCATGAAAAGAAAAATTGAGAATGAATCTGGAATGAAGATTAAGTGTCTAAGATCTGATAGAGGTGGTGAATTTACATCTAGAGAGTTTAACACCTTTTGTGAAATGAATGGTATTAAGAGACAACTTTCAGCCCCTAGAACGCCAGAACAAAATGGTATTGTAGAAAGAAGGAACAGGTCAATAACTGAAGTAGTAAGAGCTATGTTGTTTGAAAATAATTTGGCTAAGACTTTTTGGAGAGAAGCAGTGAACACAGTAGTATACACTATGAACAGAGTACAAATCAGAGTAGATACAAACAAGACACCTTATGAATTATGGTTTGGACATGCACCCTCAGTTAAGAACTTTAGAATTTTTGGAAGTAAATGTTATATAAAGAGAGATGATGATATAGGAAAATTTGATCCTAGAAGTGATGAAGGATTATTTCTTAGATATTCTTTAAAAAGAAAAGCATATAGATGTTATAACAAAAGAACTAAGACTATTGTTGAAAGTGCAAATGTAAAAGTTGATGAGAAGTTTAAAATTCAAGAAAGAATGCTTGATTATGAATCTAATGGAGAAGCACAACCTCAGCCTAACACTGAAAATGCAAAATTATTTTTTCAAACTAATAGTGATTTGCTAAATGAAATTCATACTGAAGAAAACAGAGAAGAATCTACAGTTGGAACAAGATCAATAACTATGACACCTAATAGGTATACTTCAAGATATCACCCTGTTGAGCAAGTTATTGGAAGTTTCGATAGAGGAGTTTTGACTCAAAATAAGGTACATTTACGTTTGATTTCTCAAATTGAACCTAAGACTACTAATGAAGCTTGTGAAGATGAACATTGGATTAAAGCTATGAAAGAAGAACTAGAGCAGATTGAAAAAAATAAGACATGGGAATTGGTCCCTAGACTTGAAGACAAGAATGTGATTGGAACAAAGTGGGTATTCAAAAACAAGATGAATGAACAAGGAGAAGTGATAAGAAACAAAGCAAGACTGGTATGTAAAGGATATTCACAACAAGAAGGAGTTGACTATGAAGAAACTTTTGCACCTATGGCCAGACTTGAAGCAGTGAGAATGTTTCTAGCATATGCAGCTTACAAGAAATTCAAAGTGTATCAGATGGATGTGAAATCAACATTTTTGAATGGTGAATTGGAAGAAGAAGTCTACATTGAGCAGCCTAAAGGTTTTCCTTTGACACAAGAAGGAGATATGGTATTTAAGTTAAAGAAAGCTTTATATGTATTAAAACAAGCACCTAGAACCTAGTATGCAAGATTGGGTAAGTATTTATTGAAATTGGGATTTATAAAAAGAATAGTAGATAGTAACTTATACACAAAAGAAATTGACAATGGTTTTTTGTTTATAGTTATATTTGTTGATGATATTATCTTTGGAGGAGAAGATGAAGCTAGTGACAAATTTGCAGATGAAATGAAGATTGAATTTGAGATGAGCATGATTAGAGAAATGAAATATTTTTTGGGATTACAGATAATACAAAGCAAGGAAGGTATATTTGTAAGTCAAACTAAGTATTTGAATCACTTATTGAAAAGATTTGGAATGGAAGATTCTAAACCTATTGGAACACCTATGGTAACTGGACATAAGTTATCTAGCAAAGATGAGACACCAGCAGTTGAGCAGAAAAAATACAGAACTATGATTGGAGGATTGTAGTACTTGACACATACAAGACCTGATATAGCACATTCAGTTGGGATTGTAGCAAGATTTCAAGCAGAACCTAGAGAATCATATTATGCAGCAGTAAAGAGGATACTGAGATATCTAAAAGGAACAATGGATTATGGATTATGATATGAGAATTCTAATGATTTTACTTTATGTGCCTATACTGATGCAGATTGGGGAGGCAGCGTTGATGAAAAAAAAAGTACCAGGGGTGGAGCCTTTTTTCTTGGAAGAAAATTGGTCTCTTGGTTATGTAAGAAGTAGAATTGTACTTCACAAAGTACAATAGAAGTAGAATATGTTGCAGTAGCAAACAATTGTAATCAGATTATTTGGATGAAGCAGATGTTGAAGGATATTGGAATAAAGTTTGATGAGCTTGTTGTTATACATTGTGATAACACTAGTACAGTGAGTATGTCAAAAAATCATGTTTTACATTCTAAGACTAAACATATTGAGATCAAGTATCATGTTGTAAGAGAGAAAGTTGCAGAAAAAGAAGTAAGATTGGAGTACATAAGTACAAAGGAGCAGATAGCAGATATATTTACAAAACCTTTACCTAAGGATACATTTGTGTATCTGAGAGGTATGCTTGGGGTTATGCCCCAACCTATTTTTGAGAATTGATGCAGATGATTGCATCTGTCAAGTGGTATAAGAGCCCTATCTTTCTTTTGGATTGGATGTTGGAACTTCCTCTATGGGGGAGTTTATGAGCTGAGTCATGAGGACTCTTTTTATTATATTTTTCTGAAAAGTGTCTTTTGACATTAAGTTTTTGTTGACTTAGTGATAGAATTTCTATCATTGATGTCAATGGGGGAGAGATATACATGAAAAACATTGTGGATTGTATGAGAGAGCTGAATAAGGAAATGAAGCAAGATTTAATTTGATATTTTACAGTGATGTTGCAGTATTGGATTTTTGGAACATTGGATGTTTTCCATCTATGTTTCCATCAATGCCAATGGGGGAGATTGTTAAAAATGAATGCCAACTATTTTGGCAGTCATTCTATAGAAGTTGTTGTTGCATTCATGACTTTGATTGTCATTGATGTCAACACAGTGATATTCTAGATATCAGCAGGAAAGTAGGTACAGTTTTGTTTTGTACACATGTTATATTGTAGATTGGCTTTTTTGTAGTTGACGGTATGTTCTTTGGTGTGTTATTAACATATGGTTAATAGTGCAAAAGGAAATTCATTCATTTATGAGAGTTATGAGCATTTTGGTGAAAGCAGTGTTTAGATAGTGTTTCTGTGAAGCGATTTTTAGAAATTGGAGGATATCTCTTAGCTGGGACGGAATCTGATTTTGCATAGTTAAAGGGATGTTGGAGACTTATTGATGATGACATGGTTCATAGTGAAAACTTTGAAGATATGTTTGGAGAAAGTTACAGTATCTGGAAGCCGACAGTTTTATGTGAAATTTTATGTGTAGCGTGTACAATTTATTATTTTGTAATTAAGCACTGACTCATTTGTAATTATTTGATTTTGGTATATAAGAAGGAATTTTTTCCTTTTTATAATATTTACTATGAAGATTGAGATGTGAATATATGCATGAAGTGAAGAAAAGAGCTAATTCAGTGATGAAGGAAGACTTGTGAGTACAGAGATTTGGAATTGTGATCTTATGTAGAAGAGAGTGCGGTTTTGGCATAGTGTGAAGGAGGTAATATATTTCATATTATTCTATTGAATAATTCTAAGATCTTTTGGATAGTGGGTTTAGAGATCTTGCCTTGAATTTGTTTGGGCAGTGGGTCCTTCTGTCTTCCATAAACTCTTAACCGGGTTACAATCTTTTAATAGATATTCAAAATCTCCTAAGAGGGATTTATATGTACTGAATGTATTTCATAAGACTCCTAACAGGGTCCATCCTCTAACAAGGAAATTTCATATTAGTGCATCATTTTGTGGGCATTATTTGTTAGGAATGAATTCAAAGTGATTTGGCATTCATTCTATAGCAGTTGTTGTTGCATTCATGACTTGGATTGTCATTGATGTCAACACAGTGATATTTTGGATATTAGCAAGAAAGCAGGTACAGTTTTGCTTTGCACACATGTTTTATTGTAGATTGGCTTCTGCGCAGTTGATGGTATGTTCTTTGGTGTTTTATTAACCTATGGTTAACAACGCAAAAATAAATTCATTCATTTGTAAGAGTTATGAGCATTTTGGTGAAAGCAGTGTTTAGACAGTGTTTCTATGTAGCGATGTTCAAAAATCAGAGGATATCTCTTAGTTGGGATGGAATCTGATTTTGTGTAGTTCAAGGGATGTTAGAGACTCATTAATGATGATGTGGTTCATAGTGCAAACTTTGAGGACATGTTTGGAGAAAGTTACAGTAACTAGAAGCTGACAGTTTTATGTGAATTCTGTGTGTAGCGTGTAGAATTTATTATTTTGTAATTGAGGACTGACTCATTTGTAATTATTTGAGTTTGGTATATAAGAAGGAATATTTTCCTTATTGTAATGATTACTATGAAGATTGTAATGCGAATATATGCATGAAGTGAAGAAAAGAGCTAATTCAGTGATGAAGGAAGACTTGTGAGTACATAAATCTGGAATTGTGATCTTGTGTAGCAGAGAGTGTAGTTTTCACACAGTGTGAAGGAGGTAATATATTTCATATTATTCTATTGAATAATTCTAAGATCTTTTGGATAGTGGGTTTAGAGAGCTTGCCTTGAAGCTGTTTGGGCAGTGGGTCCTTCTGTCTTTCATAAACTCTTAACCGGGTTAAAATCTTTTAACAGGGATTCAAAATATCCTAACAGGGATTTATATGTACTGAAAGTATTTCATCAGACTCCTAAGATGGTCCATCCTCTAAGAATAAAAATTCATAATAGTACATCATTTTGTGGGCATCATTCCCACCAGGGTTTACTCTTTTCAAGAGGTTCCCTAGTTATCATATCTTGTGTTATTGTGCAATTGTGTATGATTATCTTTCTATGGTTGATCAGTACATTGATTATATTGTTTAAAGTTGTTGAATGGATAAATTATCTGATAAATGATTCACCCCCCCTCTCAGTTATCTTGGGGATCTTTACTTTCTAACAATTGGTATCAGAGCAGCAGGTCCTTGAAAGAAAAGTTTAACAACTTAAAGAGATCCATGGTGAATTTTAGAAAAAAAAAGCCCTAAGTTTGATGGAGTGAATTTTGATAGCTGGAAAGAAAAGATGAAGACACATCTATTGTGTTTAGGACCAAGTTATTGGTTGATTACAAAGAATGAGAAGACTATCATTCAGGAAGACAATCTAGAGGCAGGAACTAAAGATGAACTAGATCTATTCATGTGTAAGATACTCGCAAGAGAAGAACTTTTATCAGCACTACCAGAGAATGAATATAGTCAGGTAAGATGTTTGAAAACATCTCATGCAATTTGGAAAGCTTTACATTCTACTTTTGAAGGTGATGAACATGCAAAGAAGGCTAGATTACATAATTGGATTTGTGCATTTGAAGATATCAGAATGATGGAAGATGAATCTATTAGAAGTTATATTGGTAGGATGTCTGAGATTGTGATAGGAATAAATTCTTATGGAGGTGATAAGATAGAGAATGAAGTGATATGAAAAATTCTAAGAACTTTGACACCAGTATTCAAGCAGACAACGTAGATGATTGAACAAGTGATACCTTGTACATCAACCTTTTCAAGAGAGACTCTTCTTGCAAGATTAGAAATAGCAGAGATGAACTTGAGATTACCAGGAGAGCTACTTAGAATGTAAATAGCATTCAGTGCTCTTAGCATTACACCTACAAGAAGTACTAGTGTGAATGGAGATTATGCCAGCAGTAGCAGATTTGAGGAAGATAAGAAGATTGCAGAAGGTATTGCATTACTTGTAAAAAGAGAACCAGATGGTAAGAAAATCTTTAAATGTTGGACTTGTCAAGAATATGGTCATTTTGCATCTAAATGTCCTAAAAGAGTTAAGAAGTATAAAAGCAACTTTAAACCTAGGAGATCTAAAGAATGTTATTATGCAAATGATGAAGATTTTGAAGTAGGAATTGAAAAACATTTAAGTGACAGTGATAATGATAACTTTGAGGAAATAGGATTTGTAGCAATTAAAGAAGAAAGTTTTGAATCTGATAAAAGGGAAGAAAAAGCATTAGTTTCACAAGTTGAAAAGAAATTTGATTGGATTATAGACAGTGGTTGTTCACATCATATGACTGGAGATAAAAGAAAGTTTGTTAAGTTAGATAATTATGATGGAGGAATTGTTAGGGTTGGTAACAATGCACCTTGTTTGATTAAGGGTATAGGAACTATTACTCTTGATGGAAAGACTAACATTGATGATGTTTACTTTGTTGATGGACTAAGACATAATCTACTAAGTGTTGGACAATTAGCTGATAAGGGTTATCAAGTTTGGTTTTCTGAGAAAATTTGTGTGATAAAAGACAAAGATGAAAATCTAATTGGAAAAGTATCCAGAACCAGAGGTAATGTATTTCAGTTGAATCCTACTGAGATGACATGTTTGATAACTAGGATTGATGACAGTTGGTTATGGCATAAAAGGTTTTGTCATATAAACTTTGATAATATTGTCAAAGTGAGCACTACACTTGTGGTAAGAGATTTACCAAGAATTATGAAACCTACTAACATGATTTTCAAAGAATGTATGATGGCAAAGCAAAAAAGGAGTTCATTTCCCAATAAGAAGTTCACATTGGCAGAGAAGTTGGAGATTGTTCATACAGACTTGAGTGGTCCTACTAGGACTAGAGGATTCTATGGTGAAAGGTATTTTATGATTCTTGTTGATGATTTTACAAGAATGATGTGGATTGCATTTTTGAAAGAAAAATCTAAAGCATTTGATAAATTTAAGATCATGAAAAGCAAAATTGACAATGAATCTGGAATGAAGTTTAAGTGTCTAAGATCTAATAGAGGTGGTGAATTTACATCTAGAGAGTTTAACACTTTTTGTGAAATGAATGGTATTAAGAGACAACTTTCAGCCCCTAGAACACCAAAAAAAATGGGATTGCAAAAAGAAGAAACAGGTCAATAACTGAAGCAACAAGAGCTATGTTGTTTGAAAATGATTTGGCTAAAAATTTTTGGAGAGAAGCAGTGAACAAAATAGTATACACTATGAACAGAGTACAAATCAGAGCAGATACAAACAAGACACCTTATGAATTATGGTTTGGACATACACCCTCAGTTAAGTATTTTAAAATTTTTGGAAGTAAATGTTATATAAAAAGAGATGATGATATAGGAAAGTTTGATCCTAGAAGTGATGAAGGAATATTTCTTGGATATTCTTTAAAAAGAAAAGCATATAGATGTTATAACAAAAGAACTAAGACTATTGTTGAAAGTGCAAATGTAAAAGTTGATGAGAAGTTTAAAATTCAAAAAAGAAAGCTTGATTATGAATCTAATGGAGAAGCACAACCTTAGCATAACATTGAAAATGTAAAATTATTTTTTGAAACTAACAGTGATTTGCTAAATGAAAGTCATACTGAAGAAGATAGAGAAGAAAATAGAGAAGAAAATAGAGAAGAAAGTAGAGAAGAATCTACAGTCAGAACAAGATTAGTAACTATGACACCTAACAGGTATACTTCAAGACATCACCCTATTGAGCAAGTTATTGGAAGTTTAGATAAAGGAGTTTTGACTTAGAATAAGGTACATTTATGTTTGATTTCTCAAATTGAACTGAAGACTACTAATGAAGCTCGTGAAGATGAACATTGGATCAATGCTATGAAAGAAGAACTAGAGCAGATTGAAAAAAACAAGACATGAGAATTGGTCCCTAGACCTGAAGACAAGAATGTGATTGGAATAAAGTGGGTATTCAGAAACAAGATGAATGAACAAGGAGAAGTGATAAGAAACAAAGCAAGATTGGTATGTAAAGGATATTCACAACGAGAAGGAATTGACTATGAAGAAACTTTTGCACCTGTGGCTAGACTTGAAGCAGTGAGAATGTTTCTATCATATGCAACTTACAAGAAATTTTTAGAGTGTATCAAATGGATGTGAAGTCAGCATTTTTGAATGGTGAATTGGAAGAAGAAGTCTACATTGAGTATCTTGAAGGTTTTCCTTTGACACAAGAAGGAGATATGGTATGTAATATAAAGAAAGCTTTATATGGATTAAAACAAGCACCTAGAACCTGGTATGCAAGATTGGATAAGTATTTATTGAAATTGGGATTTATAAAAGGAATAGCAGATAGTAACTTATATACAAAAGAAATTGAGAATGGTTTGTTGGTTATAGTTATATTTGTTAATGATATTATCTTTGGAGGAGAAGATGAAGCTAGTGACAAATTTGCAGATGAAATGAAGACTGAATTTGAGATGAGCATGATTGGAGAAATGAAATATTTTTTGGGATTGCAGATAACACAAAGCAAGGAAGGTATATTTGTAAGTCAGACTAAGTATTTGAATGACTTATTGAAAGATTTGGAATGGAAGATTCTAAACCTGTTGGAACACCTATGCTAACCGGACATAAGTTATCTAGCAAAGATGAGACACCAGTAGTTGAGTAGAAAAAGTACAAATCTATGATTGGAGGATTATAGTACTTGACACATACAAGACCTGATATAGCACATTCAGTGGGGATTGTAGCAAGATTTCAAGTAGAACCTAGAGAATCACATTATGTAGTAGTAAAGAGGATACTGAGATATCTGAAAGGAACAATGGATTATGGATTATGGTATGAGAATTCTGATGATTTTACTTTATGTGCCTATAATGATGCAGATTGGGGAGGTAGCATTGATGACAAGAAAAGCACCAGTGGTGGAGCCTTTTTTCTTGGAGGTAAATTGGTCTCTTGGCTAAGTAAGAAGTAGAATTGTACTTCACAAAGCACAGCAGAAGTAGAATATGTTGCAGCAGCAAATAATTGTAATTAGATTATTTGGATGAAGTAGATGTTGAAAGATATTGGAATAAAGTTTGATGAGCCTATTGTTATACATTGTGATAACACCAGTATAGTGAGTATGTCAAAAAATCTTATTTTACATTCTAAGACTAAACATATTGAGATCAAGTATCATGTTGTAAGAGAGAAAGTTGCAGAAAAAGAAGTAAGATTGGAGTACATAAGTACAAAGGAGCAGATAGCAGATATATTTACAAAGCCTTTACCTAAGGATACATTTGTGTATCTAAGAGGTATGCTTGGGATTATGCCCCAACCTATTTTTGAGAATTGATGGAGATGATTGCATCTGTCCAGTAGTGTATGAGCCCTATCTTTCTTCTAGATTGGATGTTGGAACTTCCTCTCTGGGGGAGTTTATGAGCTGAGTCATCAGGACTCTTGTTATTGTATTTTTTTGAAAAGTGTCTTTTGACATTGATTTATTGTTGACTTAGTGATGGAATTTCTATCATTGATGTCAATGGGGGAGAGATATACATGAAAAACATTGTGGATTGTATGAGAGAGCTGAATAGGAAAATGAAGCAAGATTTGATTTGATATTTTATAGTGATGTTGTAGTATTGGATTTTTGGAACATTGGATGTTTTTCATCTATGTTTCCATTAATTCCAATGGAAGAGATTGTTAGGAATGAATGAAAAGTGTTTTGGTAGTAATTCTATAGCAGTTGTTGTTGCATTCATGACTTTGATTGTCATTGATGTCAACACAGTGATATTCTGAATATTAGCATGAAAGTAGGTACAGTTTTGTTTTGCGCACATTTTTTATTGTAGATTGGTTTTTGCATAGTTGATGGTATGTTATTAACCTATGGTTAATAGTGCAAAAAGAAATTCATTCATTTGTAAGACTTATGAGCATTTTGGTGAAAGCAGTGTTTAGACAGTGTTTCTGTGTAGCGATGTTCAAAAATCAAAGGATATCTCTTAGCTGGGATGAAATCTAATTTTGCGCAGTTAAAGGGATATTGGAGACTCATTAAAGATGATGTGGTTCACAAGGAAAACTTTGAGGACATGCTTGGAGAAAGTTACAGTAACTGGAAGCCAACAGTTTTATGTGAATTCTATGTGTAGCATGTAGAATTTATTATTTTGTAATTGAGGACCGACTCATTTGTAATTATTTGAGTTTTGTATATAAGAAGGAATTTTTTCCTTATTTTAATTAGTGCTATGAATATTGTAATGCGAATATATGCATGAAGTGAAGAAAAGAGCTAATTCAGTGATGAAGGAAGACTTGTGAGTACATAGATCTGGAATTGTGATCTTGTGTAGAAGAGAGTGCGGTTTTGGCATAGTGTGAAGGAGGTAATATATTTCATATTATTCTATTGAATAATTCTAAGATCTTTTGGATAGTGGGTTCAGAGATCTTGCCTTGAAGCTGTTTGGGTAGTGGGTCCTTCTGTCTTCCATAAACTCTTAACCGGGTTAGAATCTTTTAACAGGGATTCAAAATCTCCTAACTGGGATTTATATGTACTGAATGTATTTCATAAGACTCCTAATAGGGTCCATCCTCTAAAAAAGAACTTTCATATTAGTACATCATTTTGTGGGCATCATTCCCACTGGGGTTTACTCTTTTTAAGAGGTTCCCTAGTTAACATATCTTGTGTTATTGTGCAATTGTGTATGATTATCTTTCTATGGTTGATCAGTACATTGATTATATTTTTTAAAGCTATTGAATGGATAAATTATCTAATAATTGATTCACCCCCCCCCCCCTCTCACTTATCTTGGGGATCTTTACTTTCTAACATCATTCCCACCAGGGTTTACTCTTTTCAAGAGGTTCCCTAGTCAACATATCTTGTGTTATTGTGCAATTGTGTATGGTTATCTTTCTATGGTTGATTAGTACATTGATTATATTGTTTAAAGTAGTTGAATGGTTAAATTATCTGATAACTGATTCACCCCCCCCTCTCAATTATCTTGGGGATCTTTACTTTCTAACAGAGAGCCACCAAGGGAAGATACCTGAGCTAGACCCCATACATCTGTATGCACAAGCTCTAATTTTTCATCTTTCTTTTCCTTCCCACTCTTTACAAAACTAACTCTCTTTTTCTTTCCATACACACAACTTTCACAAAAATCCATATTAACACATTTTAGACTAGGTAAAACTTTCTTTGAATGAAGTAATTTCATACCTTTCTGACTCATGTGCTTGAGTCTATTGTGCCACAGTGCTATGTTAGAATCTACAACAATGGTTTGATGTTCTTCCTGCTCAACTATAGACACTATTCTTGAACATTCATTATCTTCTAAAACAATTAAAGTAGAGGGAACAATATGACTTGTACAAAGATATAAGGTGCCTACTTTCACACCTTTTGCTACTACTAAGGAACCTTTTGAAACCTTCCAATTTTTATCATTAAAAGTAACTGTTCAACCCTCATCAGTGAGTTGCCCTCCTAAAATTAAATTTCTACTCAACCTTGGAACATGTCTTACCTCTTGTAGTAGCCAATGATACCCATTGTGCAACTTAATTTTGATTTTCCCTTTTCCAACAATTTGATAGGGTTCATTATCTCTCAAATAAACTAGCCCAAAATCCCCTTGGACATAATCAACAAAATAACCTCTATGGGGTGTAGCATGAAATGAAGCCCCTGAATCTAACACCCATGAATCATCAACATTTTCTAAAGACAAGAGCAAAGCATCCTCTTTAGATTTTTTACTTACCACATTTGCCTCCTTTTTTCCATAATGTTTGTCTCCTTGATCTTTCTTTCGAGACCAACAATCTTTCTTCTTATGACCTAGTTTTCCATAGTACCAGCAATCATTTGGCCCTTTCGATTTAGACCTCTTTCCCTTTGATTTTCCTCTTGATTTCCCACAATTTCCAGAGTTGTTTCCTCTATCTATTGTTCTACCTCTACTTTCTACGTTAAATATACTACCCGATGTGGATGCCCCTAATATTTTCCTATGAATTTTCTCACTCAATATAACACCAATAAAATCATCAAACTTTAGGGTATTAGAACCAGAAAAAAAATTACTAACAACCATTACCAAGCCATTCCAACTTTCTGGCAAAGAACACAAAATCAAGAGAGTCCTAACCTCTTCATCAAAAGTAATTTTAATTGAGGCTAACTAACTTGTAACTATATTAAACTCATTCAAATGATCAGTGACTGATCCACCTTCTACCATTTTCATATTAAATAAATGCTTCATAAGAAATACCTTGTTTGAAGCTAAAGGCTTTTCATACAACTTCTCTAGGGTATCCATCAGATCTTTAGCTTTCATTGCTCCAGTAATATTGAATGCCACCAATTGTGCTAGGCATAAATAAATACTCCTCAGTGCCTTCCTATCCAAAATATCCCAATCTTCCTGAGACATTATTTCCTCTTTCTTGGCTATTCCCTCTAATGGCCACCATAGATCCTTCTAATAGAGATAGTCCTCCATTTGCATCTTCCATAACTAAAAGTTCTTCCCATGAAACTTTCAACATTTAGTCTACCCTCGTATGCCATTTCTCCCACTTAACTGAGAGACTCTCCCACTGACTCATGAGACCTGCCTCAGATAATAGATGAAAGAATGAATGAAATAACCTCGCTTTGATACCACTTGTTAGGATTAACAAGGTAGAAATAACAATTACATGAAAATATAACCAATATTAGAAAATAATAAACCACACAGAACAGAACACAAGACACAAAGATTTAACATGGTCCACCCAATCCCTAGGCTATGTCCACCAATAGCGAGTCTAATATTTTATTATCCAGTGATTACAACCTTATTACAATTTGTAATCCCTTACAGCTCAATTCTGCTGCAAGTACTAAAATCATACATTATGAAAATCCCTAACCCTAAACCATATTATACAATATTTTTTTCACTTTAGGGTTAGAATGAGTTACAATATGTCAGCCCAAAATAACCCCAGTGAGGTCGGGAAGAAAAGTGTATCGTACTTTCCTAGATAGTACTTTCCTGATCAATCACCACAAGCTAACAGTTATACCTTTTACTACAAACTTCACAAGAGAGAATCTTCTTGGAAGATTGGAAGCAGCAGAAATGAACCTGAGATTATCAAGAGACTTACCTAGAATGGACACAACATTCAGTGCTCTTAGTGTTCGCCCTACTTTGTCAAGAAGCATTAGTGTGAGTGGAGATTATGTTGGCAGCAATAGATCTAGAAATGAAGAAGATTATAGGAATGAATGTTGAAGCATTTGGTAGTCATTCTGTAGTAGTGGTTGTTGCATTCATGACTATGATTGTCATTGATGTCAACATAGTGATATTCTAGAGTTTAGCAAAGAAGCAGGCACAATTTTGTTTTGCACACATGTTATATTGCAAATTGAGTTATGTGCAATTGATGGTATGTTCTTTGGTGTTTTATTAACCTATGGTTAACAACACAAAAAGAAATTCATTTATTCATGAAAGTTATAAGCATTTTGGTGGAAGTAGTATTCTAACAGTGTTCCTGAGTAGCAGTTTTTGGTAATCGGAGGATATCTCCTAACCAAGATGGAATCTAACTCTGCGTAGTTAAAGGGAAGTTTGAGACTCATTGGTGGTGATGTGGTTCATAGCATAAACTTTGAGGTCACATGATTGGAAAGTTATTGTATTTGGAAGCTGACAATTTTTATGTAATTTTGATGTAGCGTGTTGAAGTTATTATTTTATATTTGGATGCTGACTCATTTTTAATTATTTGAGTGTGGTATAAAGAAAGGAATTTTTTCCTTGTTGAAAGATGGGATTGTAATAGTTGTGATATGAAATTTTGAAAGTTGTGATGCGAATATATGCATGAGGTGAAGAATAGAGCTAATTCAGTGGTGAAGGAAGACTTGCGAAGTACAAAGATCTGGATTTGTGATCTTGTGTAGTAGAGACTGTAGTTTTGGCATAGTGTGAAGGAGGTAACATATTTCATATTATTATATTGAATAATCCTAAGATCTGTTGGATAGTGAGTTCAGAGATCTTGCCTTGAAGTTGTTTGGGTAGTGGGTCCTTCTGTCTTCCATAACTCCTAACAGGGTTAGAATCTTTTAATAGGAATTCAAAATCTCCTAATAGAGATTCATATGTACTAAATGTATTTCATAAGAATCCTAACAGGGTCCATCCTCTCACAAGGAACTTTCATATTAGTGCATCATTTTGTGGGCATCATTCCCACCGAGGTTTACTCTTTGATCAAGAGGTTCCCTAGTTAACATATCTTGTGTTATTGTGTCATTGTGTATGATTATCTGTCTATGGTTGGTTACTACATTGATTATATGGTTTAAAGCTGTTGAAGTTGATATTGAAGTTGATAAATGGTTTAATTATCAGATACTAATTCAAACCCCCCTCTCAGTTATCTTGGGGATCTTTTCTTTCTAACAATTGGTATTAGGGTGACAGGTCCTTGAAAGAGAAGTTTAACAACTTAAGGAGATCTATGGTAAATTTCAGGAAAGAAAGCCCTAAGTTTGATGGAGTAAATTTTGACAGTTGGAAATAAAAGATGAAGACACATCTCTTGTGTTTAGGACCAGGTTATTGGTTGATTACAAAAAATGAGAGAACTATAATTGAAGAAGACAGTCTTGAATCAAGTTCTTAAGATGAGGTAGATCTATTCATGTGTAACATACTTGCAAGAGAAGCACTTTTATCATCACTTTCAGAGAATGAATACAGTCAGGTAAAAGGTTTAACTAGATCTTATGATATTTGGAAAGCTTTATATTCTACTTTTGAAGGTGATGAACATGCAAAGAAAGCTAGGTTACATAATTGGATTTGTGCATTTGAAGACATAAGAATGATGTCAGAAATTGTTGCAGGAATAAAGTCTTGTGGAGGTGAAATTATAGAGAATGAAGTAATATGGAAGATTTTGAGAATATTAACATTGGTATTTAGGCAGACTACACAAATGATTGAACAAGTGATACCTTGTACACCAAAATTTTCAAGAGAGACTCTTCTTGGAAGATTGGAAGTAGCAGAGATGAATTTGAGATTATCAAGAGAACTACCTAGAGTGGAGATAGCATTCAGTGCTCTTAGCATCAGACCTACTTTGTCTAGAAGTACAAGTGTGAATGGAGATTATGCCAACAGTAGTAGATCCAAATCTGATGAAGATAAGAATATTGAAGAAGGTATTTCCTTGCTTGTGAAAAGAGAACCAGATGGTAAGAAAATCTTTAAATGTTGGACATGTCAAGAATATGGTCATTTTGCATCTAAGTGTCCTAAGAGAGTTAAGAAGTATAGAAACAATTTTAAGCCTAGAAGATCTAAAGAATGTTATTATGCAAATGATGAAGAAATTGAAGCAGGAATTGAAAGACATTTGAGCAATAGTGATAATGATAACTTTGATGACATAGGATTTGTAGCAATTAAGGAAGAGAAAGCCTTAGTTTCCCAAGTTGAAAAGAACGTTGATTGGATTATAGACAGTGGTTGTTCACATCATATGACTGGTGATAAAGGAAAGTTCATAAAGTTTAACAATCATGATGGAGGAGTTGTTAGAGTTGGTAACAATGCACCTTGTTTGATTAAAGGTATAGGATCTATTACTCTTGATGGAAAGACTAATACTGATGAAGTTTACTTTGTTGATGGATTGAAACATAATATTTTGAGTGTTGGATAGTTAGTGGATAAAGGATATCAAGTTTGGTTTACTGAGAAAACTTGTGTGATAAAGGATAAAGATGGAAACCTAATTGGAACTGGATCTAAAACTAGAGGTAATGTATTTCAGTTGAACCCTACTGAGATGACATGTTTGATGACTAAGATTGATTACAGTTGGTTATGGCATAGAAGGTTTTGTCATATAAACTTTGATAATATTGTGAAAGTGAGTTCTACACTTGCAATATGAGATTTACCTAAGATTATGAAGCCTACTAACATGATTTGCAAGGAATGTGTGATGGCTAAGCAGAAAAAGAGTTCATTCCTAGCAAGAAGTTCACATGTACAGAAAAGTTGGATATTGTTCATACAGACTTAAGCGGTCCTACTAGGACTAGAGGATTCTATGGAGAAAGGTATTTTATGATTCTTGTTGATGATTTTACAAGAATGATGTGGATTGCATTTTTGAAAGAAAAATCTGAAGCATTTGATAAGTTTAAGGTCATGAAGAATAAAGTTGAGAATGGATTGTTAGTTTTGGTTATTTTTGTTGATGAAATTATTTTTGGAGGAGAAGATGAAGCTAGTGACAAATTTGCTGATGAAATGAAGACAAAATTTGAAATGAGTATGATTGGAGAAATGAAATACTTTTTGGGATTATAGATAACACAAAATAAAGATGGTATCTTTGTAAGTCAGACAAAGTACTTGAATGATTTGTTGAAAAGATCTGGTATGGAGAATTGTAAACCTGTTGGAACACCTATGGTTATAGGACATAAACTATCTAGTAAAGATGAAACTATTGGAAACAATTGTCTGAAGGAAATTGCTACTCAATTATGTATTGTCTTTGATGTCACACAATGTCATAGTCCGTAGCAATCAGATCCTACCGAGCTCAGTCGGTCTGCCAGATAGGAATATTAGTGCTTACCGAGTCCACTCGGTTATCGAAGAAAAGCAATGTCTACCGAGTTCACTCGGTTGCCAAAGAAAATTTAGTATTTACCGAGCTCACTCAGTTATCGAGAAAAGTTAGTGTTTACCGAGTTCAGTCAGTCATCAAAGGAAAAGTTAGTGTTTACCGAGTTCAGTCGGTTATCGAAGGTAAAAGATTGTTGGTGTTTACCGAGTTCCCTCGGTCTCCAAAAGATTATAGAAAGTTATGGTCACCGAGCACTGTCGGCCCTTGAAGGATTTTTGCAAATAGAGTTTTCTTATTTCAGCCGACTGTTATACTAAATAATGTCGATTTGACAAATCTAAAATCATATAAATAAAAGGTCAAATGTGAAAAGAAAACAAGAAATACAGCAAAAGATTTTACAGAAGAAAAGCAGGAAAGGAGTATGCGAATTTGTGAAGGATATTCAGATATCCTTGAGGTGCAGCAGAGATTTATTCGATCAGAAAGGATCAGACTTATGCAGAACAGAGATCTGTAATCAGCAAGACAGTTGCATTATTATACAGGTCATTTTTCATTGTTACCTTCTTATCATTGTAACAGTGAATTCTAAATCTCTTAACTGAGTTGGTTTAACAACCATATTGTAAATCCTCTAACAAGGTGACAATTCCATTGAATTGTTTTCAAGACCTCTTACCAGGCCACTCCTAGCAGGGTGTTTTAAATCCTCTAACAAGGTCACACCTAACAGTGTGTTTTGTAACCTTTTACCGGGTTGGCTTCTAACTGGGCATCACTTCAGAAAAGTGAAAATCAGTATCTAGATACATTGGTGGTTTTTCCCATATTGGGTTTCCACGTTAAATCTTGTGTCTCTTGTGTTCTTAATTGCTTTCTCAATCATATACATGTGCTGATGAATATCTAAAGATAATTTTGCTAATACTTTCTACATCTTCAATATTACTGCAATCTATTTACCGAGTGCTAAAACAGATAACATTGTTAAGATATCCTAAGGGATCTGGAAAGAATTAATTGTGAAGTGTTTTATGGTTGACTGATTCACCCCCCCCCTCTCAGTCACTTCATCCATATTCCATCAGAAACACCAATAATTGAGCAGAAGAAATATAGATCCATGATTGGTGGATTGTAGTACTTGACACACACTAGACTAGATATACAACATTCAGTTGGAATGGTAGCAAGATTTCAAGCTGAACCTAGAGAGTCACATTATGCAGTAGTAAAGAGGATATTGAGATATCTTAGAAGTACAATGGACTATGGATTGTGGTATGAAACTTCTGATGATTTTACCCTATGTGCATATACTGATGCTGATTAGGGAGGCAATGTTGATGATAAGAAAAGCACTAGTGGTGGAGCCTTTTTTCTTGGAGGAAGATTAGTTTCTTGGTTGAGCAAAAAGTAGAATTGTATCTCATAGAGTACAGC
This sequence comes from Chamaecyparis obtusa, assembly GCA_027943335.1. NCBI lineage: Eukaryota > Viridiplantae > Streptophyta > Pinopsida > Cupressales > Cupressaceae > Chamaecyparis > Chamaecyparis obtusa. Next base: position 228,505 of record BSBK01009716.1, read on the forward strand.
AGAAGCAAAGTATGTAGCAGCAACAAACAATTGTAACCAGATAATTTAGATGAAAAAAATGTTGAAAAATATTGGAATTCATTTTGATGAGCCTATTGTTATTGTTAGGAATGAATGAAAAGTGTTTTGGTAGTCATTCTATAGTAGTTGTTGTTGCATTCATGACTTGGATTGTCATTGATGTCAACATAGTGATATTCTGGATATTAGCAGGAAAGTAGGTACAGTTTTGTTTTGCACACATGTTGTATTGTAGATTGGCTTTTGCATAGTTTATGGTATTTTCTTTGGTGTGTTATTAACTTATGGTTAATAGTGCAAAAAGAAATTCATTCATTTGTGAGAGTTATGAGCATTTTGGTGAAAGCAGTGTTTAGACAGTGTTTCTGTGTAGTGATGTTCAAAAATCGGAGGATATCTCTTAGCTGGGATGGAATTTAATTTTGCATAGTTAAAGGGATGTTGGAGACTCATTAATGATGATGTGGTTCATAGTGAAAACTTTGAGGATATGTTTGGAGAAAGTTACAGTAACTGGAAGCCGATAATTTTATGTGAATTTTGTGTGTAGCATGTAGAATTTATTATTTTGTAATTGAGGACCGACTCATTTGCAATTATTTGAGTTTGGTATATAAGAAGGAATTTTTTCCTTATTGTAATGGGTACTATGAAGATTGTGATGTGAATATATGCATGAAGTGAACAAAAGAGCTAATTCAGTGATGAAGGAAGACTTGTGAGTACAGAGATCTAGAATTGTGATCTTGTGTAGCAGAGAGTGCAGTTTTGGCACAGTGTGAAGGAGGTAATATATTTCATATTATTCTATTGAATAATTCTAAGATCTTTTGGATAGTGGGTTCAGAGGTCTTGCCTTGAGGCTGTTTTGGCAGTGGGTCCTTCTATCTTCCATAAACTCTTAACCGGGTTAGAATCTTTTAATAGGGATTCAAAATCTCCTAACAGGGATTTATATGTATTGAATGTATTTCATAAGACTCCTAACAGGGTCCATCCTCTAACAAGGAACTTTCATATTAGTGCATCATTTTGTGGGCATCATTCCCACCTGGGTTTACTCTTTTCAAGAGGTTCCCTAGTTAACATATCTTGTGTTATTGTGCAATTATGTATGATTATCTTTCTATGGTTGATCAGTACATTGATTATATTGTTTAAAGTTTTTGAATGGATAAATTATCTGATAAATGATTCACCCCCCCCCTCAGTTATCTTGGGGATCTTTACTTTCTAATAGTTATACATTGTGATAACACCAGTACAGTTATTATGTCTAAGAATCTTGGTTTACATTCTAAAACTAAGCATATAGAGATCAAGTATCATGTTGTAAGAGAGAAATTTGCTGAGAAAGAAGTCAGACAGGAGTACATAAGCACAAAAGAGCAGATAGTAGATATATTTACAAAGCCTTTGCCTAAGGATACATTTGAGTATCTAAGAGGTATGCTTGGGGTTATGCCCCAATCTACTCTTGAGTAAAGATGTAGATGGTTGCATCTATCCAGTGGTTTATGGCCCTATCTATTTTCTAGATTGGATGTTGGTACTTCCTCTATGGGGGAGTATGTGTATCTGAGCTAAGTCATGAGGACTCTTGTGAATGTATTTTCTGAACAATGTTTTTTAACATTGAGCTATTATTTGACATAGTGATGAAATTTCTATCATTGATGTCAATGGAGGAGAGAATCATGAAAAACATTGAGGAACTACATTTTTTGGAGAGACTAAATAAGAAAATGAAGCAAGATTTGATTGATGAAGAGCAGCAGAGCAGTTGAGCAGCAGTGACTGGATTTTTGGAACATTGGATGTTTTTCATCTATGTTTCCATCAATTCCAATGGGGGAGATTGTTAGGAATGAATGCTAAAGCCCTTGGTATTCATTTTGTAGCAGTGGTTGTTGCATTCATGACTATGATTGTCATTGATGTCAACAAAGTGATATTCTGGAGTTTAGCAGAGAACAAGCATAATTTTGTTTTGCACACATGTTATATTACAAATTGAGTTATGTGCAATTGATGGTATGTTCTTTGGTGTGTTATTAACCTATGGTTAATAGCACAAAAAGAAATTCATTTATTCATGAAAGTTATAAGCATTTTGGTGGAAGCAGTATTCTAGCAGTGTTCCTGAGTAGCAGTTTTTGGTAATCAGAGGATATCTCCTAACCGAGATGGAATATGATTCTATGTAGTTAAAGGAAAGTTTGAGACTCATTGGTGGTGATGTGGTTCATAGTGAAAAATTTGAGGTCACACGATTGGAAAGTTGTTGTATCTGGAAGCTGACAGTTTTTATGTAATTTTGATGTAGCGTGTTGAAATTATTATTTTATATTTGGATGCTGACTCATTTGTAATTATTTGAGTGTGGTATAAAAGAAGGAATGTTTTCCTTGTTGAAAGATGGGATTTTAATAGTTTTGATATTAAATTGTGAAAGTTTTGATGCGAATATATGCATGAGGTGAAGAATAGAGCTAATTCAGTGGTGAAGGAAGACTTGGGAAGTACAGAGATCTGGATTTGTGATCTTGTGTAGCAAAGAGTGTAGTTTTGGCATAGTGTGAAGGAGGTAAAATATTTCATATTATTCTATTGAATAATCCTAAGATCTGTTGGACAGTGAGTTCAGAGATCTTGCCTTGAAGCTGTTTGGGTAGTGGGTCCTTTTGTCTTCCATAACTCCTAACAGGGTTAGAATCTTTTAACAGGGATTCAAAATCTCCTAATAGAGATTCATATGTACTAAATATATTTCATAAGACTCCTAATAGGGTCCATCATCTCACAAGGAACTTTCATATTAGTGCATCATTTTGTGGGCATCATTCTCACCGGGGTTTACTCTTTGATCAAGAGGTTCCCTAGTTAACATATATTGTGTTATTGTGTCATTGTGTATGATTATCTTTCTATGGTTGGTTACTGCATTAATTATATGGTTTAAAGCTATCGAAATTGATAGTGAAGTTGATAAATGGTTTAATTATCAAATAACTGATTCACCCCCCCCCCCTCTTAGTTATCTTGGGGATCTTTGTTTTCTAACAGAAGACAAGAAGATTGAAGAAGGTATTGCCTTGCTTGTGAAAAGAGAACTAGACGGTAAGAAAATATTTAAATGTTGGACTTGTCAAGAATATGGTCATTTTGCATCTAAATGTCCTAAGAGAGTTAAAAAGTATAGAAATAATTTAAAACCTAGAAGGTTTAAGGATATTGTTATTATGCTAATGATGAAGATCTTGAAGCTAGTATAGAAAGAACTTTAAGTGAAAGTGATACTAAGAATAATGATGACATAGGATTTGTAGTAATTAAAGAAGAGAATCCTGAAACTGATGTTAAGGAAGAAAAAGCCTTAGTTTCTTAAGTTGAAAAGAAAACTGATTGGATTATAGACAATGGTTGTTCACATCATATGACTAGAGACATGAAAAAGTTCATAAAGTTAAATGAATATGATGGAGGAGTTGTTAGAGTTGGAAACAATGCACCTTGTTTGATTAAAGGTATAGGATCTATTACTCTTGATGGAAAGACTAATACTGATGATGTTTATTTCATGGATGGATTGAAACATAATCTTTTGAGTGTTGGACAGTTAGTTGATGAATAGGGTTAAAATGGATTCAACACTATTCAGATAAAAGGGAAAGGGGGAGGATATGAGATCTATTCCGAAACCAAAATTCCCAAAGAAGAGATCCAATTTGATCAACCAAGAGGCTAATATACAATCAAATCAATTTATGGAGAATATGGAAGAGAGAGAAAGTAAATCCAATATTTCCCTATGAATGAAATTTATGCTTGGAGTATGAAATAATTGAAATACAAATACTAACCTCAAATTAGGGCAGATCTGGAAAATGTTAAATTCTGATGTCTGTGTGTACTTTCGGGCAATTCTAAAACCTGTTTTGGACTGGAAATGCTGAGATAGAGAAAACCCAGAAATCTTTCTCCAAGATGAGCTTAGGTCAGGTTTGACCCTCATAAAAGGTCAAATACTACATTCTTTATTTGAAGTCTGATTCAAATTTTGTTTGCAGATCTCAAAAGTTTGTCGAAAAGGGTATCCAAATTCACTCTCAAATCTAAAATTTTGCACCTGTATCTACAAGAAAATGGGGGCTTTTGTTGTATGGGGGGTTTGCCTTGGTCAAACCCCAATTTAAGAATTAACCTTGAAATTGAATTGAAATATAGTGTGCATAAATAAAGTAATTGGAACAAATCACCTTGCTTATGTTGAAGTCCTTGTAGAGGATTTGAATCCTCAAATCCACAAGTAGGAGTGCTTCAATGGATGTAAGATGTATGTATGATGTCTCCAATCAATGGCATTTGATCTTCAACACCAATCTTGACTTGATCTTTGCATATGAGAAGGCTTGAATGAATGTGGAAGGATAGATCATCAAAGGGGGCTCCAAAGAGATTGAATCCTTCAATAGCTAACAATGGATCTCCTTGATGGACAAAGGCTTGAACACCTGAATTCTTTGAGACTTGAAATTGCTTCATTGAATTCACTTGCTTTCACTTGAGAGCTTTCTCATGAAATTTCTTGAGGATGTGATATGTTCTCACAAAACTTGATTGATAAAATGAGAGAGGAAGACATCCTTTTATAGTGAACTAGGGCACAATCCTCTAGAGGGTCCACCTTGGAGAATTAATCCCAATTAGGTCCTAACCTTTAGAAAATATACCTAGATTAAATGCAATTAAAGGATTTACCATCCTGAAACCCGAAATGATTAACCTGGAGGCGAAAAAATAAATATCTCGAAAGCTCGAATCCCAAAAATTTTGGATTCTGGAAATTTGAATGAGGGGGGAAAAATTGAGGTTGGACCTGACCTAGTCAGGTTTGAACTTGATCCTGACCTAGTTAGGATCAACCTCAAATTTGACCCTTAGCCCAAATTCAGTCAGAGCCAAGTTAGGAGGTCCTGAGGATGCCCAGAAACCTAGAAATGAAATCAGATCAGGACAAAATGTCAGGGATAGACATAAAATCCTATTATGACTATGATGAAAGCTAGGAGGACCTATTTTTGAATCCTAACAGGAAAATAGAGCCATGGAAGAGGGAAATTAAGGAGAATCCTTGAGATCCTAACCCTAATTTCACCTAGAATGAAGAAATCAAGTGCCCGGAAGAAGTGGAAAGTGGGGAGAAAGCCAAATACATGCAAAGGCCTGATCAAGGTGCCTAACATGATCCCAAACTATGTGTGTGAATTTTGTACCTGATCTATGGACACAACACTTCAATAAAACATTAGAGGTTAGCAATAATCAAAATCATGCAATAGAATGAAAACTAAACTAACCAGGCGATTTACTGCCTTCTAGTAGCTGCGAGTATGATGTTCTCAGATTGTTATCAAGATCAGTGACCTTGACAACACCTAAATGAAGGATTTGAATGCAAAATTGATATGAAATATGAATGCAATTAATCTTTTTTTTTTTGGTTTTCTATGCAATGATATGATGAAAACTAATATGAATCTATGATATGTAAAAACTGATATGCTATGATGATCTAACAAATGAAAACTAATATGATATGAAAAACTATGCAATGTTGATCTCACAAAGTTTGGATTCGCAAATATGATTCTTCGTTTCCAATTTAGCAGTGTGATTATGCAATTCTTGTGGATGATTTGTGAAGATCTAAGCCTTGATTTTATAGAAATCTAGGGCTTTGGAGGTGCATGAGAAAAGTCATAAATCACTCAAATAACTTAGGTTGATTTTTGAGTTATTTTTAAATAAAGGATAATTTAACTCACAAAAACATGCAAAAGCAGAGTTTAACTCCAAATAGAGTTTAGATTTAATTGATAATTGATAGTTATCTGCTTTTATGATTGTGCATGATTTATTTATGAATTAATTTAATAATAAAGTGATTTATTTCCAACTTAACTGATTTTGAAAAATAAAACAATTGATTTATGGATTAATCAATTATTAAATCAAACTGAATTCCAATCAAATAATATCATTAAATATGACAACTTGCTTTAATTAATTAAATAAGAATTTAATCAATTAATGATAGGAGTTTTGATTTATTGTCAAATTCAAATAATAATAATTAGGAATAAATTTAATTAAATAATTAAGTGGTAGAATTAAATTAATTAATTAAATATTCATCATATTCAATTAATCAACTTTAGGATAAATATGATTTATCACCAAATAATTATTAAATTAAAGATAATTATGATAATTAGGAATATTACCAGGAATATTCCCTAATGCAAAATTTATGATAATCAATTAGGATTTGATGATGTTCAGATGTGCCTTAGGTTAGGACTTCGATGTTAATTTCATTCAATTTGTCGATATAGGACGTTAATGAACTTATAGCCCATTTTTGGGGTATTACATTTTTCCCCTCTTTGAATTACTATGCGAAGCATAGTGGTTCAAAGATAGTCTGTGTACGATAAAGATATGAAACTGATATGAAAGATATGATGATATTAGGTCCTGAATGACCAAAGATAATGTTCACTATAGCAATGATGAACCAATGAAACAAAAGTGTCAAAACACCTAATTCCAAACCTTATGATTGCAAAGAAGTGAGTGATTGATTCTAGACTCAATTGTCCTTAGAAGAATCACGTAGGTATCACATCTGAACCCTTCAGTTACCAAAGAACCAAGGAAATAACACTAATGAACCGATGGTTATGAAAAGCTGATATAGTTTACAAGATTAGGAGAATACTAGATTGATATGGATCTCGATGAATCTGATATGCCCCAAGTGATGATAGATTTGCTGAATTAGGTTTTTTTGATGAATTAGTAACTAGACGTAGTTATTGTCTTGATTACTGAGGAAAGATATGATTCCAAATTTACAGACTTTGAATGATGTGCAATACCATGCCCCCTTCAAGATTAATATTGAAATCTGACAAGAAAGTCAGCGTTATAGTTTAGAAGCATGTTAATTGATTTAAGAAGTGGTTAAACACGGTCGAGAACACATTCTGCATCATTTAGAGGTCCTAGAGACCAAGTTTGACTAGGTGTGACCATGGGTTGACCATAGTTGACCATGTTGAAATTTTGATAGTTTGATGGAAGGTAATCAGTTAAGTTGAATACTAGATTTCTATGATGATTGAAGGTCGAATATGTAAGTAGTGAATAATATAAATGATCTCAAATTTTGATTTTGATCCTAAAAAAGGATTCTACTTGTTGTTTCATTGGAGGAACCTTCATGTGAGATTCAACTCTTGTTAGATTTGAAGATGTGATTGAAGAATCATTTAAGCATTTAAGTTTATCCAACCATTATGAGATCATGCAAACATGCAAAATGCAAAGAGACATGCAGAATGAAATGCAACCTAAGACCTAGGACCTAGTCACTGATCATGTGTTGATTTGTTATCATCATTGAACTTTTTAGGTAATCAAATAAATCAATACAATGCCCACTAGTTATGAAACCATAGACATATGAATATCGATTTGTATGTGCAGAAATCAATACACTGCCCACTGACTAGATAACCATGGACATATGAATATTGATTTTATTTCAGAATGTCAGAGTAGATATAAGCACCAAGGAACAAATGCCAGGATGACCTAAATATCATGTCCATTTTGATATAGCAATTTGTATAAGCATCAGAACATAAACATCATGATGACCTGAATACACCTTGCATTAGTGAACACATCAAACAGTCAAGAAATCATTCTAAATCTAGTGTGAATTACCCGTAGTGACCCTTTATCGTTCACATCCTTAGGCAAGCTTGCATTTCACATTAGGAGAAAAAACTCACTCAAAAAGATAATAGTTAGATCAAACTTCCTTGAATTTTTTAGGTATCAATGGTCGAGGTACGCATGGCCATCCAATTTGAGATAGAGGCTCTTACAGTCGGACACCATTTCAATCCAAAATTTCCAAAGTTGTTAGATTTTCACATACAAGCAGAAAACAAAGAAAAGATTATGCTCCTAGTCATCACTCTCTAAATCCTGTAAAGGACATCATCGAAGAGCTCGAAGGGACACAATATGCAAGAAATATCAATGCGAATCAGTAAGCATATAAGGAGATAAAAGCATGTAAAAGCATAGATTGTTTTTAGTTTGTGTTTGATATTTAATTGTGTTGTTGTAGATGCAAAATCCTTTCTAGAGAGGAGACTGACTGACTAACTTAGATGAAGCTTCAAAGGACTCTGACTGGATATGACATGTCTAAAGTATATTGGAGACCATAGGATTTGACATTGATTGCCCCCAAGTGTTAAGCATTGATAGGATACAGACACTTGAGCTGATTGGTGTACAAATTGACTTATTGAATAATAGGAATGCAGAAACAAACCGGGAGATATGTACAAACTAAAGCAAGACTAAAAGCTAGGAAAGACCAAGATTGCACTGATAGAGGGAGCATTTTGAAACAAGTGGTGCTCGTTTGTCAGGTTTTCACCATCTTGGCAGAGATTCTATTTTTGCTACCAAGGCGCTTGTTTCCAAGTTTTCACCAAGGCACATTTTCCTTTTTTCATTTTTTTCTATTTTTCATATTTTCAATTTTTATTGTACTTTTCATTTTTTCAATTTTTTTTTGTGAATCATCAAGGCACCTATTGCTAGGTTTTCACCAAGATGTTCATTTTTGCAGGACTTTTTCCAATTTTTAAGATTTTTTTTTTTTTTGTACTTTTGTACTTTTCATTTTTTCAATTTTTTTTGTACTTTTCATTTTTTCAATCAATTTTTTTCTGAATCGTCACGGCACCTATAGCTAGGTTTTCACCAAGATGTTCATTTTTGCAGGACTTTTTCCAATTTTTAAGATTTTTTTTTTTTTAAACTAAGATATTTGATGTCCAACTCTATCATGCTGACGCTCGGTTCACTGATGGAAGCACTCATAGGCTCAATTTCATTTAAGTAGCAAGCAAGGGCATAGTCATTGGAAGAGGTGTAAATACCATGGCTTGAATTTGATGAGGTTTGATCAATAAGGTCTGGATATTGGATAGTCAAAGTGGGGAAAGATTGGGAGATAATGTTTACGGATATGGATCTATCATCATTGGTCCTAACCCAATGCTCGAGTTCAAAGGTGATATTACAACTTAAGACATTCAATTCATGAATAGGCTTAATGTCATTATGGGAGTCTAATTCAGCCATAGGTGGATCAGACTCGATAGGTTCATCATTTCTCTCTAGACTTACATTGGGTTCAGGTGCATATTGGTGAATAACATCAACATGTTTCTCTATAATAAGCTCATCTAGTTCTAGAATGGCCCCCCATTCATAGTCATTTGATTCAGCTTCTGATTCAGGATCTCTAGGAAATCTTAGAACATGAGTAAAGTCAAGGTGAATACCCCAAGAAGGGTTACCCTCAGATTCTGATTTGAATTTATACTCATGGGAATCTATCTCAGAATCACTACCACCTTCTTCTTGATTGTTTTTGAGATTAGTGGGTTCTTTTGTTGCAACTATCTCTTGATTGATAGTAGGTTCTTGTGTTTCTACTACATTAATTCTTTTGATTGGATCATCTTTATCATCGAGAAGGTCTTTGATCTCCTTAGGAAAATTTTCATAGGGGATGAGTTCTGAGCTATCGGAATCACTATCTGATGGTTCTATTTCTTCTTTCTTAAGAAGAGGTTCTCTTAGTGTGATCTTCTCTATGAAATTAGAACAATTACCCTTGAGGTGATAGGGTTTCTTCTTAAAGCCTAGGCCAACAGTATTCTTATTTTCCCTACCCGTATGTGAAATAGGTGCCACAAGACCTTTTCCTCTGACTCCTAGAGGTCCTTGACCTGGATATCCCATCTTAGCTATCAATTTATTTCCTAGACCATATGACTTAGAAGGGATCTATGGTGTTGTAGAGTCACTAGTTTGAACATTATGGGATTTAGATTCATCTTTGTATAGCCATGATAGCATAGCTTGATCCTCTTCAAACTCTTGCTTGGATACTTGTTCTACTACAAAATTCTTTTTATATGCTTCAAGAGGTTCCTTAGGTTCAGGCTTGGACTCTTTCAAAGATTGTCCATAAGACTTAGGTGAGATAGGGAGAGATGTCAAAGATAAGACTGGCTCTATAATATATTCTTCCATCCCATTTTATTTGATACTGACCTCTTTAGCAATGTCTTCCATTTTGGATGTTGAAGCAACATTTAGTTGTTCAGTAGAAGATTCTCTGTTATTGGGAACAAGCTTATCAACACCTTCCTTCAATCTATTGCAAGTTTTATTTAGATCTATGGGGATAGTAATCTCTACTCCTTCATAAGGAAACTTCAAACATTGATGGTATGTAGAAAGAATAGCTTGCATTGCATGTATCCATGGTCTCCCTAGAAGAATGTTGTAGGCCAAAGGCAGATCAAGAACTTGACATATAGTATCTCTGATAACTGGACCTGCTCTGATAGGTAAGAAAATGGTTCCTTTAGAAGATCTTTCTTGTTCATCATAGGCTTTGATAGTTATTTTCTTTCTAGGATCAATAGCCAATTCTGAAAATCCCAATTGTGTGATCAAGCTGTAAGAACAAATGTTTAGGCTAGCACCCCCATCTATCAACACATGTTTGACTCTACAGTTTTGGATCAAGACCTCTATATGAAAAGGCCAATTATGTGGGTGACTCAAGGAGTTGTCATCTTCCTCTGAAAAGGAGATATATTGCAAAGATGTAAGATGTCCAGCCATAGTCTAGAACCTATCTAAATCAAGGTCATCAAGAACATTGGAACCGAGAAAAGCTTTGTCTAGTATGGCTCTGTGAGCTGGAGATATTCGAAGCAACTCAAACATTGAGATTTTTGCATTAGTGTGCTGGAGTTGTTGAACAATGCTATAAGATGTAGGCCTTGTATCCTTTGGATTGGAAGATTTGGAAGCAAGCTTCTGTTTAGAAGCAGATGAAAGATTGAAGGGCACCTTAGGGACATTTGATGAATCTGGGATTTGTCCTTTCAGATGTGCTTGGGCTTGTGATCAAGTAACTGCACTGGTAGATTGATTTTGTCTATCTCTTCTTATAATTGTGATGACATTGCAATGCTCTGAGATACAGGGTTCAACCATATTGATGGTAGCATTATTTCCAGGGTAAGCATAATTGACTTTTGCCCCCATATTAGGTTGAGAAGATGAAACTTCTTGACCATGTTTCAGAAATGGTTCTGTGAATATTGTATGATTGTTATTGCTCCTAGGATTGTCAACTATGATGTCTCCCCTATCGATTAGATCTTGAATGGTGTGTTTCAACCATAAGCAGTTATTAGTTTTGTGACCTTTACCTCGATGGAAATCACAGAATTCATTTTCTCTCCACCATTTTGGCTTAGGCTCAGAATCAGGTGGTCAGATTGCTGGCAAAGAGATGATGTTATCAACCAGTAGAGTTTTCATAGTTGATTCTAAAGATTCTCCAAGAGCAGTGAACTTTCGCTAGTTATCCCAAGATTTGTATTCTGGCTTCTTTTGAAATGGTTCGGATTACTTTTGTTCTGAAGCTTTAATGGCTTGGGAACTAAGAGTTAGGTTGTAGGCTGGTGCCTTTGATGGGGCATAGATAGTATCAAAAATTCCATCTATGATGATGCCTTTGTTCTTGTTCCAATTTTTGTTCTTGTCTTTAGAACTGGACCCAGATTCATACTTGTCTTTTTGAAGTGTAATTTCTCCTTTTTTCACAAGAACTTCTTTTATTTTGATAGCATTATCCACCATCTTATCAAAAGATGTATGATCTTGTATTTGTAGAGGATAATTGATTTTTGGAACAAGGTTATTGATGAAGATTTCCAATTTTTCTATTTCTGGAATAGGTTTGGCATATAGAGAGAACTTCTTCCTCCATCTCTTGAGAAATGTTAGGAATGGTTCTCCTGGATATTGCTTGAGATTATAGATATCAATCATGGTGACTGGATGTTGAATATTGTAGGAATATTGTTGATAAAACAATTTGATCAATTCCTCAAAAGTTTTGATAGTGGAAGGTAATCGAGAGAACCATTGAATGGCCACTCCTCTCAGAGATCGAGGGAAGAGACACATCAGATAGGTTGGTTCATGCATGAATTCCATTGATTGGGTACAAAATTCTCTAACATGGTCTTGAGGGTTAGAGTGTCCATCATACTTATCATACTTGGGCATCTCCACTCATTTCAAAAATGGTGGCATGTACAAGTCTTTGTCAAAAGGAAAAGGGCATAGAGCTTCCATGGAGAACTCCTTGGGTTCCTTTTCTTTCTCAAGGCTATTAAGTTTGACTTGCATGGCATGCATCTATTTCATAATAGTTGTGAGTGGAGTTTCTTCCTCACATGTAATGATATTTTCCACATTAAAGTTGGGAGGAAGTTTAGCTCCTTGATGAGCCAATTGTAAAAAGTATGCCTCTCTGTCTTCTTTCAAGAAATGCTTCATCATTCGTTTGAAGTTATCATCATTTTGATATTGAGAAATTTCTTCAAGTGTGGGTTCCTGATCTGCACCATGTTGAGATTGAGCTCTTTGAGAGCCAAATTTTGTCCCTACTTGAGACATGGTAGGAGTTTGTGGACTCCTTGGAATAGATTGATGTGGGGTTTGTTGGGTACCTCCATGAGTTGATGGAGGAGGTATGTAACCAGTTTTCAATCAAAAGTTGCCAAGAACATCATCCTTGTAAAGACCAAAATTGATGAGTTTCTCAAGAGTTGGACCCTGGATACTAGTCAAAGGTAAGGTCTCTCCTGATTTCTTGTGTGAGGAAGCTCTAGTTTCCACCATTAACCTTAGGTGAAGTGAAGAGAATATGATGAAGATAACTGAAGAATGATTTGATGCAAGAAAATTAGATGACACAACCTTGTCAAGATTATGATTGGTTTGAATATTCAATTAGATTTGGGTGAAGGATACTATACCCTAGATGTATGGGTAGATTTCCCAAAAGATAGCGGACACGAGTTGACAACACTTAGTCTATTTTTGAAGATTTGATAGAAGATTGATAGATCTAACAAGGTTTTGACACAAGATGAAAAGGACACAAATCGATTAAATAGAAGGCTGAATCAAATTCAAAAGGCCACTTTTGGAAAATGATAGGATTCTCAATAGCTGCTGCTCTATTCCTAACATAGTGATTTGTTCCACAGATTTTGGAAATAGGTTGAAAAAGCTAAGTATCTGGCAATTATGACAATTTTCTGACAACTTTCAAAAATTTCCCAAATGACACTCTGCAAACTCGTACGACAGTGGGTATGATATGAAATGATAGTTGAAAAGCTTGTACAATAGTGGGTATGCTATGAAATGATAGTTGAAAAGCTCGTACGATAGTTGCAAAAACTCACACGATAGTTGCTAGCAAGATTTGACTTTTTGAATTTGACTGGCAGAAAGACTCATACAACACTGGGTTCTTTACCATAGGATAGTTGGGTAGTGATGAAATGACATTTGAAAAAAAATCATATGACTTTCTGACCTCCTAAGATGACTTTTGACTCCAGAAAGGAATTTCACTTAAAATTTTGCAAATTTATGGTTTTCAATTTCAGATTGTTTGCAAATTTCAATGTCCAAATTTGAGGATTGTAATAGATTTTTTCATTTTCAGTAACCAGATAGATAAACAAGCATGCAAAATAGCAAGCAAGTGACTTCAAGAAAGTTTGAAAATAATGAACAAGGGAAAAAGAAACCTTGCACATGAACAATCAAGTGACTTAATTTGTGCTAATGCCTGAGAGTGTTAATTGTGTATGTTCCAAAAAGTTTTGCAATAATGCACATATACCCTACAAAATGAAAATTCAGCCTCACTAGGGTTTTTAGTAATGGTTTGACTTTGCAACTTTTATGATCCAAGAGGGAGAACTCCAATCTAGGTGCATCGGGGTTTTGACATAGTCTGAGAACTTAATCTTCAGGATCTGCTAGGGAGATCTGACAGCCCAACAAGAGACCACACCTGTGGATATTTCTTCCAATAAGACATTTATATAGCGGTTGTCACTACCATGGTGAAAATGGCTATTACCGCTTGAGGTTCCATCAACGTGGTTGACCCAATTAAGGGAATGTCCACTATGGTTAACCCTCTCTAAAGGTGACTCACAAAATATACCACATGTAGACTGGTTCCAGATTTAAGGATTTGGGTTTCTGGTACTATCCAAAAAGGAAGTAGAGCATAATCCCCTAGCCTTTTCACTTTTAACCCAAACAAAGCAGACAAATTAATCTGACACGCTAAGACCAATATTATCTCACAAAGATCTATGATGTCAACCCCTTATGATCTATCAACCTCTCCAGAGAGAGAATTGTTGGCAATTTGGCTAATGTGGATGCATAGATGTTGTCATTATGGAAATATATGATCTCTATTGAGAGCATAGAATCTGGAATGCAAGTATGGCAAGTTGAAGGAAGAAATTGTCTAAGTATGGATACAGTGATCCTGATAGAGTACCCAATGAAGATTTAGTTGGTGACGTCCATTGGAGCAATATTTTTGTTTGCGCAATTAACTAAAGCTTCTACAAAGTATGAGGATATCCCATCTCAGTGCACATAAAGTTTGGAGTAGTACAGACAAAGTTATTCGAAGTTTACCAAAGACAGTTTTTGTAGACAGAACAGTTTTGAAGACAGTATTAGTGAAAGAGTTAAGGGATTATTTTTGCTTTTCAAAATAATGACTTAACATTATGAAGGGATGACATCCTAGATGTTTACTCTTGGATAAAGAATTTGGAAGCTGGCCATATAAATTTATTAGCTCTAATAACTCATATATTAGCCACACTTGAAATGTAATGAAAATATATGTGATGTGTAAAAAGAAAGAAAAGGATAACTTGTGATAGTTGTATATTGTGATAGCAGCAAAGGCTATTGATGCGAAGTTGTAAGTAGTACCATAATATAGTCAAAAACATTTTGTATTACCTATTTGGGCAGTGAGCTCAGCTGGTGATCAGGTTTTGTAATCTAACTCCTAACAGGGTTAAGGCTTCTAACAAGGCCTAAAGTCCTTTAACCAAGATAGATCTACTATATATTGTAAATTGACTCCTAACTAGGTCCAATATCCCTAACAAGATACTTTTGATTAGTGATCTTTGTGGGTACCATCCCCACTAGGGTTTTCCCTTGGCCAGGGTTTCCTTGAGAACATATCATGCATTATGAGTTCTTTCTATTTACTGCTATGTTTGTTAATCAGCTTGATAATCTTTGTATGCACTAAAGTAATCTATTATATCCATAAGTGGGCAAAAGAAAAAGTTTGTGAAATACTGATTCACCCCCCCTCTCAGTATTTCCTATATCTAACAATTGGTATCAGAGCACAGTTACTCAGAGAAGGAACATTCAAGGAAAGCTTAGCAGCTTGAGTAAGATCTCTATGGATATGGATCAACTTTAGAAGAATCTTGAAGAAGCTCTTGAACAGATTGATATGCTTATTGATGAAAGAAACTCCTTAAGAAGAAAGTATGAAGATGCAAAGAATGCTATTGACAAATTAAAAGGTAAGATTGAAGATATGAAATTTGAAAAGAAATATGATATGCTTGTTGAAGATTATGATGAATTAGAAAAAGAAAATGAGATCCTTAAGCATGAGTTGAAGATAGTAAATCCGAAGCTTAGTATGAAAGATGGAAATTTGAGATCTGATAATGAAAAATTGAAAATTGAGAATGAAGATCTGAGATCAAGACTTGAAAAGGAAACATCTGAATCTGAAAAAGTAAAAGTGTAGTATGTGGAACTTGAGAAGTATAATAAAATTGTGAAAGGTGAATTAACTCAATCTAAACAACAACTTGAAAGGCTATATTCAAATAGTGATAAGACTAAAAAATGAATTTCTTTTGAAGAACCATTCTTTGATAGGACTGGATTTGGATTTAGTATGTTTAGAACAAACCATAAAAGTAAGAAGCTAGATCTTAAGACATCTGAAAGTGTGGAGGAAACAAAGATAGATGAGAACACATTGGAAGATCCACCTAAAGAAGAACCACCTAGAGAGAAAGAAGAATCAAAGCAAGAAGAATAAAAATAGGAAGAATCATCTAAAGGTATGCAAAGAGAATTCAAAGGTAGATGTTTTTCTTGTAATACTATTGGGCACATGAAGAGAGATTGCACAGGTAAGCAATTTAAACCTCTTAATGGACATTGTTATAATTGTCATAGTTTTGGACATAGAGCTAATGAATGTAGAAGACCTAAAGTAATTTTGAATAATTATGATAGAATGATTGGGAATACTAACAATGCAGATAAGAAATCTATTGAAGAAATGAATCAAAGAAAAGTGGTAGTATGTTTTAGATGCAACAAAGTAGGACATATTGCTAGAAATTGCAGGTCACAGATTAACCAGCAAGGATAGAGATTTGGAAACAATGGAATCATTTGTCAGATATGCAACAAGTTTGGACACTTAGCAAGAGTTTGCAGAATGAACAATGGAGGTTATCATCATAACCCTAACCCTAGGAACAATGCAAGAAGGAATGAAAATGCAGGAAACAAAGAGAAAGGTTGTTGTAGCAATAAAGATAAAGTAAAATTTGATAAAGGCACAAATCAAGGAGGTATATTCAGCATTGAAAGTAGTCAGGAAGGTAATGTAACTAATGGTAAGGATGAATCTTTACCTGACCCTTCTTTAAGTACTTAAATTATGTAAGTTTCTGTAGTTTAGGACTTAGGATTAGTGTAGATTAGGAATTTGAATGAGTTAAGTTTTGTGTAGTTAGATATAGGTTTTTTATGTTGTACTAATTCTATGGTTAAGTGCGCAAAAGAAAATATCATGTTTTGCAAGGTCACAAAAAGTTTTATGGTTGTAGGTTTGTAGAATTAGCTTTTTGAGCTTTTAGTGGCAAAATGAATGAATGCAATGTCAGATCGAGTTAATGCGAAGTGTTATAAGGTCAAAATCAAAGTTATCATGATTACAAAGTGATTGAAAAGAGATTTGAAAGAATAAAAAGTGAGTTGAGGATGATTTGAAGAAGTTTGGAAGCAATTTGCAGCGACGATCATACCGAAACCTTAGATTTGCAAAGTTGAGGTATTTTTTTATCTTTAATCAGTTGATAAGATGGATATTTCTATGGTTCATAATGTTAAGGATAAGAATAGACATAAGATTAAGAAAGAACCAATAGAACCAGCCGAAATTGATGATAGACTAGCACTATCATCCGTACCAGACGGAGAATTACACATTGAGAATGTTAAAGGATATTTAGGTTGCAAGTTTGAAACTTTGGGAGATGTAGATTTTAGTGATGATTATAGGAAATTGTATAATCAAGACATGTCAGTTAAACCAGCTTATGTGCACCTAGAGAACAATGAAATTATCAATTATTCCATGAAGTATGAATTTAATGATGAGGAATGTACCAAGATCATTTTAAGTAGAATCCACAATGGGAAATTATGGATGGAGGATAGAGTTATTGATATAACTACTGACCTAATTCATGATGTTACTGGATTATCAAAAGTTGGAGAGATTCCATTGAATGAAAAGAACATGAGAAAGATTTTTTTAGACAACACTGGATCTAGTTATAATGGTAGAGGAATTGCGATAAGTAAGATTAAGCAAGATGATGTTAGGTACCTTTGCAAGATCCTAACAACTAAATTCTATGGTAGTTCAAGAAAAGATGACATGGCTACAGGAATGGTTCATGTAGCTTATCTTATGTTTATTGAGAAGAAACAAGTAGACCTATGTGAAATTTTGAAAATTTAGTTAGTTGAGAACTTAGAAAAGATTAAGAAGGCTAAGTACACACAGTTTAGGTTTTCATCTTTAATAACCTATATGTTTTTCCATATTTTGAGAATATTTCCTTACACAGTTGATTGGAGTGACAATGTGAACACAATGGAAAGAATAAACTCAGTCTACATGAAGCACCTAATTGGTAAAGTCAATGATAGTGTGAAGCTTGTATTGAAGACTTTTCAGAATATTGTTAAGAACAAATCAAGGATTTCTCAATCCTTAGTTGAAAAGCATAAAGATGGCATTTGTTTTATGGTAGACACTGATTTCACCTACATTGAAGTAGTTTAGCCTAGAATGGAATTCATAGACCCTCTTGGCTATGAAGTATCTGAAGCAGAAACAGTAGGATATGTGAATAGACTATTAAAGTGTGAGTTGGATGGTCATGCAAATAGGTTTGGAACCTATGAAGAGAATTTAAACTCTGTAATAAGTTTGAGAGAAAAGAAGCAATCTAGTAGGAGATTTGAATCTACTATGAAGAAAATACTAAAAGAATCAGGTATGTCAAGTCATGAGTTTGACATAGCTAAGAAGACTGCAGAAGCCTTGAAGCAAAGTGAAAATCTAGTAATTCCACCTGAGGCATCTAGTGCAGACCTTGTTGATCCTATTGTAGTAAAGGTAAAAGTTGAAGTACCTGAAAAAGATGAAGGAGATAAATCTTTTTCTCCTATTCCTAGCAAAAGAGTAAAAGTGAGTGCAATAGGACCCGGCAAGAGACAAAAAGTGATTGTACCATCTATACCTAGAAAAGTAGCAGAAATTAAAGATGATGATGAAGTTTCAATCAAGAAGAAAACTTGGAAACCAAGAATTGAAAGAGTTAATGAAGATATATTGAATCATGGAGACTTCACTAAGATAAATAAATTCTATGATCTATATGGATCATTTGACAGATTGAATTTTGAAAATGCAATGATTACACATATGATTGTGATAGATAAGAAACTTAGCACTATTCATGGTAAGATCCCAGGAGATTTGTATAACAGACTTGTGAATAGAAAATAGAGAGCACAAGAAGAGGACATAAAGATGAGAGAACATGTAATTAGACAGTTCTATGAAGTTAAGGATGAAGATCATTTGAAGAAATTCTTGAAGCCTCTTGGAACTTTATTGAGAACTAAGAGAAGAACAATCCTTATAATGGGAGCCAAAAAGGAGGAAGTACAGAAAGAGACTAAGCAAGCAGTAATGCAAGTTCTTGCAGATATAGTTGCAGGAAAGCATGTTGACTCAGTTCCTCAGTAGAAGCAATCAGAGGAACCGCATGCAGAGGAATTTGGTATTGAAGAAGTCCATCTTCTTCACATATCAATATTGGTAAAGAATCAATGGACATTAAAGGAACCAAAGTGACACTAGAGTCAGATGATGCAGTATTTCATGAGCTAGGAAATATTGTTGACAATTTGGCTTTAGAAGAGCAAGAGAAGATTACAGAATCAGAAAAGGATACAGAGGTAGTGGAAGCACCAGTTGTATCAGAATCAGTTCCAGCAGAGCAGACAGTTAAAGGTAAACAAATTTTGATAGAGGTCACTACCCCTAGTGCACTTGATAGTAAGAAGAGACAAATTGGTTCAATTTTTGAAGACCTTAGAAAAGAGGTTGAAGATGATGATCAGCTTGAGTTCATCACATCTCTTAATAAAATTATTGGAAAGAATAAGAAGGTGAAGGACCTTGAAGGAAAAGTTAGAGTTTTGACAAAGAAACCTGAGAGTGTGATCAGCACTAAGGTATTTGAATCAGATCCACTTGAGAAAGCTAAAATAGTAATAAACTCTTTTGACTCTAAATTTTCTAACTTAAAGGATATTGCTAGAATAAAAGTTCATGAAGACTTTGAAGCAGAAATGCAACAAAATTTAAGTGTAAATATTCAAAATGATATTGGTAATTTGCATGTATGCATAAAGAATTTGAGGAAACATTTTGAGACTGGAAAGAGTTTGTATATACAATGCTCAAAATCAAAAATCCTAATAGCTGAAGAAGATAAGAAGATCAGAGAGAAGATAGATGCAATTACAGCTGAAACAAACACCTTGACAAGCCCAAATGTAAAGATAAGTTCTGTAGAGAAGAACACAAGGAAGTTAAATGATGAAATCAGAATGTTAGCAAAGGAGAAGAACAGAAAGATGATCAGGATTAACATCTTGAGAGAGCATATCTCAATCAAGACCTCAATTGTTGAAGACCAAATTAAGCAGTGTCTTTCAGCAAAGACATCTTTTCAAAAGTTTAGCTTTAATTCCCTGCAAGCTTGTCAGACAGTAGCATACGGATTGAGTACTCTACTCAATGTTGCTAAATCTATCAAGAAGATATGGGAGAAAGATTTTGAATCATGGAAGTCAGAGTTTGGTGACTATGTTGCAAGCCTACCGGCTTTGCAATAGCTGATAACAAGGTATCAAGTTTTTTTTAAAAAAATTTGTACACCTTATCTTTGTCATTGTTGTCAAAGGAGGAGAGATAGTAGAAAATTGATAATATGTTGAGGAAGGATACTCATAGGGGGAGCTATTCTATGGAGTACAATATTGTATATGTGTTGTATAACATTTGGCCACAATTTTGTGTAAATACTTTGAAGTTTTATTTGCACACTTAGCCAATTTTCCCATATGTTGCCACCAATGACAAAGGGGGAGATTGTTGGAAATTTGGCTAATTTGGATGCATAGATGTTGTCATTATGGAAACACATGATCTCTATTGAGAGCGCAGAATCTAGAATGCAAGTATGGCAAGTTGAAGGAAGAAATTGTCTAAGTATGGATACAGTGATCCTGACAGAGCACCCGATGAAGATTTAGTTGGCGACGTCCATTGGAGCAATATTTTTGTTTTTGTAGTTAACTAAAGCTTCTACAGAGTATGAGGATACCCCATCTTAGTGCACATAAAGTTTCGAGTAGTACAGACAAAGTTATTCAAAGTTTACCGAAGACAGTTTTTGTAGACAGAATAGTTTTGGAGACAGTATTAGCGAAAGAGTTAAGGGATTATTTTTGCTTGTCAAAATAATGACTTAACATTATGAAGGGACAAAATCCTAGATGTTTACTCTTGGATAAATATTTTGGAAGCTAACCATATAAATTTATTAGCTCTAATAACTCATATATTAGGCATACTTGAAATGTAATGAAAATATATGTGATGTGTAAAAAGAAAGAAAAGGATAACTTGTGATAGTTGTATATTGTGATAGCAACAAAGGCTATTGATGAAAAGTTGTAAGTAGTACCATAATATAGTCAAAAACATTTTGTATTACCTGTTTGGGCAGTGAGCTTAGCTGGTGATTAGGTTTTGTAATCTAACTCCTAACAGGGTTAAGGCTTCTAACAAGGCCTATAGTCCTTTAACCAGGACAAATCTACTATATATTGTAAATTGATTCCTAACAGGGTCCAATATCCCTAATAGGATACTTTTGATTAGTGATCTTTGTGGGTACGATCCCCACCGAGGTTTTCCCTTGGCCAAGGTTTCCTCGAGAACATATCATGTGTTATGAGTTCTTTCTATTTACTGCTACGTTTGTTAATCATCTTGATAATCTTTGTATGCACTAAAGTAATTTGTTATATCCACAAGTGGGAAAAAGAAAAAGTTTTTGAAATACTGATTCACCCCCCCCCCCCTCTCAGTATTTCCTATTTCTAACAAGAATGCCTCGATCAAAAGTTGAAGACACATGGATCTAGTGGAATGTGAGACTCCCTCAGTATCCTCCCCACCTACAAGGGATCCTTCATTGAGAAGAGTTTCATTGGAAACCCACTCTCTCAAGATCCACAAATAGTGTTCATGGGGCCTAATATCTATGTGTAACAAAGATGCTGAAAGCAAACTATGTTCATTTTTATAGCCCAAATGAAGTCTGTGATAGGAAAGCAATAAAAGTCACTCAAGCTAGACACATGAGATGTTCGTTTTAGATCCAAAATTGAAGTTTTATCAGCTGAGAAGATTACTTGAATTCCTCGCAATGCGCTTAGTATATTTTTACCTATTTTTAGCAATTCTTGTGCTTTTTCCAATCAAAACTAGCAGGAGTCAATCAAAAATAGAGAATTTCAATTGTTAAGATTAGCCATTAGTCGAAATCTAAAAACCAAATATGACAAACTACCCTGAAAAATGAAATGACAGTTGAAATCTGATGTTGAAACTCATACGACAGTGGGTCTATTACCAGATGACAGTTTGAAACTTGTACAATAGTGGGTATGCTCCCAGACAATATTCTAGAAACTCGTACAACATTGGGTGTTCTATGAAATGATAGTAGAACATTCAAATGATAGTGCGTATAGTACGACATGATCCTCGATCCAATAGACTATCGTACAATAGTGGGTATAGTGTGAAATGACTTTTGTCAAAAACTCGTACGAAGATTTTATGAATAGAAATTAAAAATCATAGTTTTTCATAGAAACCGAGGAGAAAAAGACAAAAATTGATAGAATTGAATTGGAAACCCATTTCAGGGCCCCATGGTAGGCGCCAGAAATGTGGGTGTGAATTTTGTACCTGATCTATGGACACAACACTTCAGTAAAACATTAGAGGTTAGCAATAATCAAAATCATGCAATAGAATGAAAACTAAACTAACCAGGTGATTTACCGCCTTCTAGTAGTTGGGAGTATGATGTTCTCAGATTGTTATAGAGATCAGTGACCTTGACGACACCTAAATCAAGGATTTGAATGCAAAACTAATATGAAATATGAATGCAATTAATCTATTTTTTTGGGGGTTTTCTATGTAATGATATGATGAAAACTAATACAAATCTATGATATGAAAAAACTAATATGCTATGATGATCTAACAAATGAAAACTAATATGATATGAAAAACTATGCAATGTTGATCTCACAAAGTTTGGATTCGCAAAGATGATTCTTCAGTCTCCAATTTAGCAGTGTGATTATGCAATTCTTGTGGATGATTTGTGAAGAGCTAAACCTTGATTTTATAAAAATCTAGGGCTTTGGAGGTGCATGAGAAAAGCCATAAATCACTCAAATAACTCAGGTTGATTTTTGAGTTATTTTTAAATAAAGGATAATTTAACTCACAAAAACATGCAAAAGCAGAGTTTAACTCCAAATAGAGTTTAGATTTAATTGATAATTGACAGTTATCTACTTTTATGATTGTGCATGATTTATTTATGAATTAATTTAATAATAAAGTGATTTATATCCAACTTAATTGATTTTGAAAAATAAAACAATTGATTTATGGATTAATCAATTATTAAATCAAACTTTATTCCAATTAAATAATATCATTAAATATGACAACTTGCTTTAATTAATTAAATAAGAATTTAATCAATTAATGATAGAAGTTTTGATTTATTGTCAAATTTAAATAATAATAATTAGGAATAAATATAATTAAATTTAATTAAATAATTAAGTGGCATAATTAAATTAATTAATTGAATATTCATCATATTCAATTAATCAACTTTAGGATAAATAGGATTTATCACCAAATAATTATTAAATTAAAGATAATTATGATAATTAGGAATATTACCAAGAATATTCCCCGATGTAGAATTTATGATAATCAATTAGGATTAGATGATGTTCATATGTGCCTTAGGTTAGGACTTTGATGTTGATTTCATTTGATTTGTCGATATAGGAGGTTAATGAACTTATAGCCCATTTTTGGGGTATTACATGATTAACCCGGAGGCAGGAAAATAAATATCCTGAAAGCCCGAATCCTGAAAATCTTGGATTCTAGAAATTTGAATGAGGGGGGAAATATTGAGTTTGGACCTAACCTAGTCAGGTTTGACCTTGATCCTGACCTAGTTAGGATCAACCTTGAATTTGACCCTGAGCCCAGATTCAGTCAAAGCCAAGTCAGGAGGTCCCAAGGATGCCTAGAAACCTAGAAATGAAATCAGATTAGGACAAAATGTTAGGGATAGACATAAAATCCTATGATGAGTATGATGAAAGAAAAGAGGACCTATTTTTGAATCCTAACTGGAAAATAGAACCATGGAAGAGGGAAATTAAGGAGAATCCTTGAGATCCTAACCCTAATTTCACCTAGAATAGGGAAATCAAGTGCCCGGAAGAAGTGGAAAGTGGGGAGAAATCCAAATACATGCAAAGACCTGATCAAGGCACCTAACATGACCCCAAACCACTTAATCAGAGGGATAAACACTCTTATCATGGAAGTGCTTCCATTTTAAGATGATACATTAAGCCCCCACTTTAGCAAGAGTATGGACTCAATGCAAAATCTTGGTAAAGGAGATCAAAATGAAAAGATAATATTATTATAATCCAAGGGACAAAGAGAAACCTTAAGACCCTAGGGACTCAAGCCTTCATCAACTCCTAGATCACAATAAGAGAGACATCTCTAGAGAGAGAAAGACAGTGTGATTTCCTCACCCAATGAGAACTTATGTCCCATTGTGAATCACATAGGAAAATGGTGCAACTGGAAAAATGGAATTGAACCACCTAGTGAATATGGCTACTCACTAGTCAACCCATCAAGGATTCATCCTTAGGAATATTCTATTCCATAAGAATAAAACCAAAAAACAAAATAGATCCAGTCTTAAGGACACTTCTGACCTTAAGGGATCAAAATATATGTGTATTTGAAACTGTAGGGATCAAGAGATCCTAAAACATAAACCCATGCTTTAAGGATTAATTACTAATCCAAAAAGGGAAAAAGTATCTTGAAAAATATGTATGAATTGAAAAGTGTGTGTGTGCAATAGGTGAGTAGAGTGTATGCCCCCATGTTAAAGTCATTGCTAACACTTTAATAGGAGCAATGGCTTTAATGAAAACATAAAAAACTCCATTGATTATGTTTCCACGTTGAGATGCCCCCAGATGAAGACAAATCAAGGGAAATTTCATAGAAACATACAGAGAACATAGAATGGATCTACCTACCATGGGGTTAGTATGATCATAAGATAATATATATATGGTATTATTGCAAATGAATTGACATCATTCCCCAAAGAAAGTAGAACTACAATCACAAAGGAGGAAAGATCACATAAGATATACGAAGGAGAATCTTTTCAGACCATGACATGGAGACCAAAAATAATTAGTGCTACCATATCTTGAATCCAAATAGATTACACAAGGAAACATTTACGAACAATAGCACAATTACATAACATTGAACAATGCATAAAAGAATAGAGATACATACAGAAGAATTTGAACAACAGTTTTGATTCCTCTATCACCTTGCACCAATTGAGTAACAAGGGTCATATAAAAGAATCTAACAACATTTAGCAAACACATTATGGGAGAAACATAGTACAGCAGGAAAATACACAACAAAGCTACCACAAAGGACAAGCCGATCAAGCATTCTGCCTACTTTCCCCATCTCATTGTATATCATTTAGGGAAGGTGGGTAACTCACAAGAGGGACTATATCCAATAGAGTAGGAATGATAGCCAGTTCCAAACAAGAATCCTCTTGAGAATCACTATGTTTGACACTAGGTGTAAGAGTCAATTGAGATGAAAGCATATTAGGTAAATCAATGCCAATGTCAATAGTTTCATATTCATCATTAACATCATCAGTATCATCAAGAGTATCTTCTTCATCCAAATTAATCAAAATAGGATCTAAGATATGAATAGAATCATCATAATCATGCATGTGAACATCATTATTAGTAACAATCTATTCTACAACATTATGCATAGGTTTATCCATAGAAGGTAAAGATCTTTGAGCTTTCACATGAGCACGATGCTTTTTACGATGTTCATTAGAAGATTGGTTTCATTTTGATTTATTTTAAATAGGTTGAGAACTAGGAGGAATAGTCATAGGATCCTTCATAGGTTCTTTAGGAAGATAAATAGGATTATTAACCATAGGAGAAACAATCACAGGATCTTTGATAGGTTCAGTAGAAGGAACTTGATTAACCGAGCTAGAAGTCATAGTTAAAGGAGGTATAGAAGGTGTAGGTAAAAGACCATGATTAAGATCCCTAGGAGGTGAACTTAATTCAAGAATTTTATGATGTTTATAAGCTTGATATGATCAAAAAATATTATCTGGTCGAGGAGGACATGAATTAGGTAATGAAGGCCAAAATAAATCCAGAGCAGCACAATCTCTTGGCCTGGAAGGTTGATATAGACTATGATTAATCATCTTCACTTCTTCATCATGAATGAACTTAAGAAACTTATGGATAGGTGAAGCAACAAAATTCATGGAAGATAACCAAGGAAAACCTAGCTTAACTTGAAATTGATCAGAAGTAGGAACAACAAAAAAGGTAGTGTTCACAATTTTTCCACAAAGTTCAACCGGTAAAGTAATAGAACCAAAGGATGGATAAAGAAAACCATTGCAAGTTTGAATCCACACATTCAATGTATCATAAAATTCATGTTGTAAGCTTTTCATAAAAATATTTTCTTCAGTGATAACATTGACTAAGGATGTAGGATCAACAAGACAACCACGAGTAGGTATCTGAGAAATCCTAGCAGCAATGTAAAGGGGACCATCAGGAGCCTTAATAGCCTCAGAGTCATCAAAAGTAATCAAAATTTCCCAAGGTCTTTTATTCTTAAATTGTTGTTGAGGTTTAGGTTGATTTTTCATTTTAGGTTTAGGTTTTGGTCGAGGTTGAGATTGAACTTGAGGTTGAATCTGAGGTTGAGGTTGCGGTGGAGATACAAATTGATCAACATGCTCCACTTGATTAACAACATGATTGAGATCATCCATCTTTGAATCATACATAATTTCCATAGCAGATGGTTGAGCAATAGTATTAGTATCATGCGTAGGTAAAGTATTTGTATAAATTTGAAGGTTCTAATTAGGAGAGATAGATTTATTCCCACTACTATCCAGATTATCAACAGATAAATCCTTAGAATCAATTAGATCTTGAACTTTATGTTTTAAAGAATAATATTTCTCAGCATCATGATCATTCTCATGATGATATTGACAAAAAGCATTTTGATCAAAAGATTTAGATGCAATCATAGTAGGTAAAAGAGGTCGAATAGGAGGTAAAGTAATCATATTAGCAGCTAACAACCTATTCATAATAGCATGTAAAGATTCAGAAAGAGGAGTAAATGCATGATTTAATCGAAAAGTAGTGGTTGCAAAAGTGGCATTGTGAGATGCAACAACAACTTGATCAGCAACTGCATTCGCTTGTTTGTTTATCTTGACATAGTTGTTGAATTTTTTGAAACTTGTTTGGATTAGGAGCAACATCACTCTTATCAACTGGAACAGGAGCCATTAGAGTGTTGCTCTCAAATTGACTCACTTGTAATTGAAAATGATGAAGCACTGCACAAAGTTGTTGAAAAGAGGTAAATTCAGTAAGCAAAATCTTATCTCTAATATCCTTTTGGAAATTTGAAATAAACATACGTTGAATATCAATATTAGGAACAGGATAGGAAATTTGAGCATTTAAATGCTTAAATCTTCCAATAAATTCAATCAATTTTCATTAACATTTTATTTACAATGCGTCAAATTAGTCAAAGATACTTACGGGCCAATATTATTTTGAAATTATTGAATAAAGGCATTAGCAAGCTGAGGAAAGGAATCAATAGAATAAGGAGGCAAAGAACAATACCATTATAAAGCTTTGTCACAGAATGTTCTAGCAAACAATTTGGCTAAAATCCTGTGGTCATGAGCATAATCATTACAAAGGATTTAGAATGTTTTAACATGATTAATAGGATCTCCTTTTCTGTTATAATTCTCAAGATGAGGCATCTCACCTTGCTGAGGAATAGGAGTATGAATAATGTCTCATGACAAGGGACTTCCCATGTCACATGTAGGAATACTAAATTTATTTTGAGTTAAAGAAGCAAGTTATTGTTGTAAGGATGACACAGTCTAAGCCAAACTAATGATTGTTGAATCATTAGAGGAAATAGGATGAGTAGCAACATTAGACACACTAGGTAAAGTGTAAGAAGCTATAGGAATAGAAGACATAATTGGAGGAAAACTAGGAACTACAGTTGGAAGCGGATTGGAATAAGTAAAAGGAACATTATGATATGAAGGTTGTCATGTTGGAAGGGACACAAGAGGAACACTCATAGGAATAGAGGGAACCTTCACAGTCACCAAAGGAGGAGTATAGATAGGAATACTAAGTAAAGGATTAGAAGGAGGTTCAACACTAGTGATAGGAGGAATCAACCCTAAATCTTGAGCTTCTTGAACTAAAGGTTTAACATTGGAATGCATAAGGTGAGTAATACCATGTAAGAGCTTAACACCTGGATCACTATCAGAGAGAACTTTCTTAAGAGCCTCTATAGCTTGAATGGAACCTTGATTATGGATCTCTTGAAGCAGCCAATTACCCATTTTATCAAGTTCAGTGAAATTTTTTTGGACTTGCTCAGGAGGAACTCTTAAAGCATCATCCTCATCATGAGATGAGTGAGAAGATTTTTTCTCCATAGTAGGAATGGAATCATGAAGAATCAAGTTATCAGCTAGGATCCTAAGGAAAGGAGAGGAAGATTCAAGATCAAAGGCACCCATGAGTCTACGACTTCTTCTAACCAAAATATTATAAGTAGGACTAGTGGTAGTAAAGCTCATAAACCAATGTAATGCAAATGAACTAAACTAAGACACATAAAGCATGAATATCTAATCTAATTAGCATGCAAGATCTAACACAAAGGAAAAATATAATACTTAAAAGATAAAAGGAAACACAACAAGGCATCCAATTCCACAAAAGAAAAGAGAGTAAGTATGTCGGGTTCACCAAAATGAATAGGGTTAAAATGGATTCAACACTATTCAGATAAAAGGGAAAGGGGGAGGATATGAGATCTATTCCCAAACCCAAATTCCCAAAAAGAGATCCAATTTGATCAACCAAGAGGCTAATACACAATCAAATCAATTTATGGAGAATATGGAAGAGAGAGAGAGTAAATCCAATATTTCCCTATGAATGAAATTTATGATTGGAGTATGAAATAATTGAAATACAAATACTAACCTCAAATTAGGGCAGATCTAGAAAATGTTAGATTCTGATGTCTATGTGTACTTTTGGTCAATTTTGAAACCTATTTTGGACTACAAATGCTGAGACAGAGAAAACCCATAAATCTTTCTCCAAGATGAGCTCAGGTTGGGTTTGACCCTCATAAAAGGTCAAATACTACATTATTTATTTGAAGTCTAATTCAAATCTTTTCACAGATCTCAAAAGTTTGTCGAAAAGGGTATCCAAATTCACTCTCAGATCTGAAATTCCACACTTGTACCTACAAGAAAATGGGGTTTTTTCTTGTATGGGGGGTTTGCCTTGGTCAAACCCTAATTTAGGAATTAACCTTGAAAATGAATTGAAATATAGTGTGCATAAACAAAGTAATTGGAACAAATCACCTCGCTTATGTTGAAGTCCTTGTAGAGGATTCAAATCCTCAAATCCACAAGTAGGAGTGCTTCAATGGATGTAAGATGAATGTCTGATGTCTCCAATCAATGGCATTTGATCTTCAACACCAATCTTGACTTGATCTTTGCATATGAGAAGGCTTGAATGAATGTGGAAGGATGGATCATCAAAGGGGGCTCCAAAGATATTGAATCCTTCAATAGCTAACAATGGATCTCCTTGATGGATGAATGCTTGAACACTTGAATGCTTGAAGACTTGCAATTACTTGATTGAATTCACTTGCTTGCACTTGAGAGCTTGTTCATGAAATTACTTGAGGATGTGATATGTTCTCACAAAACTTGATTGATAAAATGAGAGAGGAAGGCCTCCTTTTATAGTGAACTAGGGCACAATCCTCTAGAGGGGCCACTTTGGAGAATTAAATTTGAATTAGGTCCTAACCTTTAGAAAATATACCTAGATTAAATGCAATTAAAGGATTTACCATCCTGAAACCCAAAATAATTAACCCAGAGGTGGGAAAATAAATATCTCAAAAGCTCCAATCCTAGAAATTTTGGATTCTATAAATTTGAATGAGGGGGTAAAAATCAAGGTTGGACCTAACCTAGTCAAGTTCGACCTCAATCCTAACCTAGTCAAGTTCGAGCTTGATCCTGACCTAGTCAGGATCAACCTTGAATTTGACCCTAGGCCCAAATTCAGTTAGAGCCAAGTCAAGAGGACCTATTTTTGAATCCTACCTAGAAAACAAAGCCATGGAAGAGGGAAATTAAGGAGAATCCTTGAGATCCTAACCCTAATTTCACCTAGAATGAAGAAATCAAGTGCCCAGAATAAGTGGAAAGTGGGGAGAAAGCCAAATACATGCAAAGACCTGATCAAGGTGCCTAACATGACCCCAAACCACTTAATCGGATGGCTAAACACTCTTATCATGGAAGTGCTTCGATTTTAAGATGATATAGTTGATAATGGATATCAAGTTTGGTTTACTGAGAAAACTTGTGTGATAAAGGATAAAGATGGAAATTTGATTGGAACTGGATCTAGAACTAGAGGTAATGTATTTCAGTTGAATCCTACTGAGATGACATGTTTGATTACAAATATTGATGATAGTTGGTTATGGTATACAAGGTTTTGTCATATAAACTTTGATAACATTATGAAAGTAAGTACTACACTTGTAGTAAGAGATTTACCTAAAATTATGAAGCCTACTAACATGATTTGCAAAGAATGTGTAATGGCTAAATAGAAGATAAGTTCTTTTCCTAGTAAGAAGTTTAAATCTATAGAAAAGCTGGAGATTGTTCATACAGATTTGAGCGGTCCTACCAGGACTAGAGGATTCTATGGAGAAAGGTATTTTATGATTCTTGTTGATGATTTTACAACAATGATGTGGATTACATTTCTTAAAGAAAAATTTGAAGCATTTGATAAGTTTAAGATTGTTAAGAAAAAAGTTGAGAATGAATCTGGAATGAAGATTAAACTTTTGAGATCTGATAGAGGTGGAGAATTTACCTCTAGAGAGTTTAACACCCTTTGTGAAAAAAATGGCATTAAGAGATAGTATTCAACCCCTAGAACACCTGAACAAAATGGCATTGCAGAAAGAAGAAACAAATCAGTGATTGAAATAGCAAGAGCTATGTTATTTGAGAATGATTTGGCAAAGATATTCTAGAGAGAAGTAGTGAACACAACAGTGTATACAATGAATAGAGCACAAATCAGAGAAAACACAGACAAGACACCTTATGAATTATGGTTTGGACATGCACCCTTAGTTAAGTGTTTTAAAATTTTTGGAAGCAAATGTTATATAAAGAGAGATGATGATATTGGAAGGTTTGATCCTAGACGTGATGAAGGTATATTTCTTGCATATTCTTTGAAAAGAAAATCCTATAGATGTTACAATAAAAGAACTAAGACTATTGTTGAAAGCACAAATGTTAAAGTTGATGAAAAGTTCAAAATTCAGTAAAGAATGCTTGATTATGAATTAGACGAAGAAGCTCATCCTAAACCTAACACTGGATCTACTAAATTATTTTATGAGATTGATAGTGATTTTTTGAATGAAAGCCACAGTGAAGTCATTGAAGAACCGACATCTGAAGTGAGATCTGAGATAGTGACACCTAGAAAGAGTTTGTTAAGAAATCATCCTATTGGACAAATTATTGGAAACATCAAAAGAGGAGTTCTAACTCAAAATAAGGTACAAGAATAGTTATGTTTGATTTCTCAAATTGAACCTAAGACTACTAGTGAAGCTTGTGAAGATGAGAGTTGGAATAATGCTATGAAAGAAGAACTAGATCAGATTGAAAAGAATAAGACATGGTAATTGGTCTCTAGACCTAAAGACAAAAATGTTATTGGAACTAAATGGGTATTCAGAAACAAGATGAATGGACAAGGAGAAGTAGTAAGGAACAAAGCAAGATTGGTATGTAAGGGTTAATCACAACAAGAAGGAATCGACTATAAAGAAACTTTTGCACCTGTTGCAAGAATTGAAGCAGTAAGAATGTTTTTGGCTTATGTAGCTTACAAGAAATTCATAGTATATCAGATGGATGTGAAGTCAGCATTTCTGAATGGAGAAATGGAAGAAGAAGTCTACATTGAGCAGCCTGAAGGTTTTTCTTTGACTCAAGAAGGAGACATGGTATGTAAACTAAAGAAAGCTTTATATGGACTTAAACAAGCACCTAGAACTTGGTATGCAAGACTAGATAAGTATTTGTTAAAATTGGGATTTACAAAAGGAACAACTGATAGCAATCTGTACACAAAAGAAATTGAAAATGGCTTGTTGGTTATAGTTATTTTTGTTGATGACATTATCTTTGGAGGAGAAGATGAAGCTAGTGACAAATTTGCTGATGAAATGAAGACTGAATTTGAAATGAGTATGATTGGTGAAATGAAATACTTTTTGGGATTATAGATAACATAAAACAATGATGGTATCTTTCTAAGTCAGACAAAGTACCTAAATGACTTGTTGAAAATATTTGGAATGGAGAATTGTAAACCAGTTGGAACACCCATGGTGACTAAACATAAGTTATCTAGCACAGATGAGACTCCTGCAGTGGAATAGAAGAAATATAGATCTATGATTGGAGGATTGTAGTATTTGACTCATACAAGACCTGATATAGCATATTCAGTTGGAATTGTAGCAAGATTTCAAGATGAACCTAGAGAATCACATTATGTAGCAGTAAAGAGGATACTAAGATATTTAAGAGGCACAATGGACTATGGACTATGGTATGAAAAATCTGATGATTTTACCCTATGTGCATATATAGATGTTAATTGGGGAGGCATTGTTGATGATAAGAAAAGCACCAGTGGTGGAGCATTTTTCCTTGGAGGAAGATTGGTTTCTTGGCTAAGCAAGAAGTATAATTGTATCTCACAAACCATAGTAGAAGCAGAATATGTAGCAACAACAAACAATTGTAACCAGATAATTTGGATAAGGAAATGCTAAAGGATATTGGAATAAATTTTGTTGAACCTGTTGTCATACATTGTGACAACACCAACACAGTTAGTATGTCTAAGAATCTTGCATTACATTCTAAGACAAAGCATATAGAGATTAAGTATCATGTTGTAAGAGAGAAAGTTGCTGAGAAAGAAGTCAGACTTGAGTACATAAGTACAAAGGAGTAGATAGAAGATATATTCACAAAGCCTTTTCCTACGGATACATTTGAGTATCTTATAGGTATGCTTGGGGTTATGCCCCATCCTACTTTTGAAAAGTGATGTAGTTGGTTGCATCAGTCTAGTAGTATATGAGCCTTATCTTTCTTCTGGACTGGATGTTGATACTTCCTCTATGGGGGAGTATGTGTATCTAAGCTGAGTCATGAAGACTCTAGTGAATTTATTTTCTGAATAGTGTCTTTTGACATTGGAGTTTTTGTTGACATAATAATGAAATTTTTGTCATTGATGTCAATGGGGGAGAAGTATACATGAAAAACCATCTGAAACATCTGTTGGAGAGAACTGAATAGGAAAATGAAGCAAGATTTGATTGATGAAGATGATTTGGAGAAGCAGTGTTGCAGCATTGGATTTTTGGAATATTGGATGTTTTTTCATCTATCTTGCCATCAATGCCAATGTGGGAGATTGTTAGGAATGAATGCTAAATGTTTGGTAGACATTTTGTAGCAATTTTTGTTGCATTCATGACTATGATTGTCATTGATGTCAACATAGTGATCTACCAGAGACTTGCAAAGAAGCAGACAGAGTTTGGATTAGCACATGTGGGTTATTATAGTTGGAGCTATGTGATGTTGAGGATATACTCTTTGATATGTTATATGTCTATGGTTAAGAGTTCAGATAGTAGTTCATTTATTCATGGAAGTTATGAGCATTTTGGTGGAATCAGTATTCAGGTAGTGGTCCTGAGTAGCGGTTTGTGGAAATCAGATGATATCTCCCAATAAGGATGGAATCTAGGTTTGCACAGTTAAAGGGAAGTTGAAGACTCATTGATAGTGATGTGGATGACAATGCAAACTTTGAGGTCACATGAATGAAGATTTATTGTATTTGGAACCTGACAGTTTTGTGTAATTTTGATGTAGCGTGTGGAAACTTTTATGTTGTAATTGTATGCCAACTCATTTTTAATTATTTGAGTGTGGTATAAAGGAAGGAATGCATTTCCTTGTTTTAATATAGTTGTAGTGTTTGTGTGTGATGTTGTATGCATGAAGTGAAGAAAAGAGCTAAGTATGAAAGTGAATTTGTGAAGGAAGACATGTGAAGTACAAAGATCTGAAATTGAGATCTGGTGTAATAGTGAGTGTAGTTTGGCATAGTCAGAGAAGAGGTAACATATTATTCTATTGAGTAATAAAAAGATTATTTGGATAGTGTGTTCAGTGATCTTACCCTAAAGCTGTTTGGGTAGTGGGTCCTTCTATCTTCCATAACTCTTAATAGGGTTAGAATCTTTTAACAAGGATTCAAAATCTCCTAACAGGGATTCATATGTACTGAATGTATTCCATAAGACTCCTAAAAAAGTTCATCCTTTCACAAGGAATATTCATATTAGTGCATATTTTATGGGCATCATTCCCACCAGGGTTTACTCTTTGATCAAGAGGTTCCCTAGTCAACATATCTTGTGTCATTGTGTTATTGTGTATGAATATCTTTCTATGGTTGGTAATTATATTTCTTATATGGTTTAATGTTGTTGAAGATGATAAAATTTATAATTATTTGATAACTGATTCACCCCCCCGCTCTCAATTATCTTGGTGGACTTTACTTTCTAGCATAACACACATACACATGAGCTCACCAATATTTGTTCTCAAGGAAAACCTTGTTAAGGGGAAAACCCCAGTGGGTATGGTACCCACAAATATCTTCACTATAGGTATAATAACCCTATTAAGAGTTATGACCCTGTTAGGAGCTGAGTATTACAATAGGCAGGTCCTGGTAAAAGGGTAGACCCTGTTAGGAGTCTTTTACAATGTGATCCCAATAAAGGAATTGACCCTATTAAGATTCTAGCCTTGTTAAAGGAAATTACCCTATTAGGGGTGTACAATACATAAACCTAATCAAGAGATTTGAGATTTAAAGCCACCCTTAGGTTCTCCAAACCTTGAAACTTCAAGTCTGATATAATTATGTTCTAAAACTGCTTCCAGTCTTTGACCACTGCCAAGAAAGCTCCACCTTGTGCTCAAGTGCACAACAAATTTTCTTCAAATAGTATCCAATGTAGCCTAAAGCTCACATTCACCTTTACATTTCACATATGTCATGTCACACCTATTTTCCAAAGAATTCAATCTTTAAATACAAGTTACAACAATTATATCCAAGTCGGCCTTCATAGGATAAATCCTATTTTAAAAATATAAGTGGACCCATGCGAAGATGCACATGAAATCTCATACAATGTTACAACATAGTAGTTACATTAATTAATCATTTAGATCCATTGATTAAGCTCGCATATTAAATTACTTGAAAAATTCCAAGTCAGCCTCCAAATAGGTCTTCGCTAATCCATACATCATAGATGACATAAGTCATACGATCATGTATCCATATGATCACAATAATCTTTTAGGCTAGTGTCCAACATGAACCTATGTTCACACATCATAACTCAAACTTGACCATGAGTGTTATCCACAAAGTTCTGCAATCAACTCTGTGAAAACATAGTTTCTATATCCTAAGAAATAATTACTAGTAAACTTGTCATAACTTTTTCCAGTCAACTCACAAGTATGTACAATCACAGATGGTGACCCAAGACATCATTGGGAGTCTTCCTATAAGTGTGCATGTGTTGATTTTTTTATTGTGTCTATACAATTCTCTACAACCTCTTTTGCAGGCTTCTGAACAACCAATCAATAGCATATGTTTCCATCAATGACAAACTCTATCATGAATGCAACACATAACCAATGTAGCATGCCTCTATCAATACTATGATACTCCCCCATAGGAATACCATCAGCATGCATGTTAACAATCTCCCCCTTTGGCATTGATGGAAACATATGAAAAACATATAAGTTCCATAAATACCAAAACATGTTTGTATTGTATCTGCATTAGCATCTTTTCAAATCCTCTTCATCAATCATAAAGTCCTCCAAAGGATGATCCTTTCATATATTTTTTCATGTGTCATTCTCTCCCCCATTGACATTAATGTCAAAGGTGTGTATTGTCTCTCCAATAGTTCTCAATAGCTCAGCTCAAATACATATACTCCCCCATAGGAGAAGCATCAAGCATATAGTCCAGAGAATGAAATAGTGCTTTGATATTTCTAGACTAATGCAATTCCTACATCAATTACTCAAGGGTAGGTTGGGGCATGACCCCTAGCATACCCCTTAGATACTCAAATGTATCCTTAGGTAGAGGTTTTTCAAAAATGTCTACTATTTCCTCCTTTGTACTCACATATTCTAACTTTACTTCCTTCTCTACTACTTTATCTCTCAAGAAATGATACTTTATTGCTATGTTTTATCTTTGAATGCATAACAGGGTTCTTTGACATATTTACCATGCTAGTATTGTCATAATGGATAGTGACTAAATCTTCTAGACATACTCCAATGTCCTTCAACATTTGCTTCATCCATATGATCTATGTATAATTGATTGATGCTGCAACATATTCTGATTCTATAGTAGACTGAGCAATGCATTCCTACTTTTTGCTAAGCCAAGAAACTAATCTTTTACCAAGGAAGAATGCTCATCCACTAGTACTCTTTCTATCATCTACATTCCTTGCCCAATCAGTAGCAGTGAAAACATGAAATGTAAAGTCCTATGATCTATCATACCATAGACCAAACTCAATTATGCCCTTAAGATATATCTGAATATTCTTTTTACTTCCATAAGGTGAGATTCTTTAGGATCTGCTTAAAATCTTGTAACAATTCCAACAGAATTGGCTATATCAGGTCTAGTATGTGTCAGCTACTGAAGACCTCATGTGTACTAGGAAGGTACCATAGGGATAGTTTGACAATAATTAAACAAAATAAACTAAATTACCACAATTGATGAGCTATTTGATGCAAATAAAGTCAATAAGAACTCTATGGATCTCTAATTAAGTATTCTAATGCTAAGATCTCAGCAAGCTTCCATTAGTGACAGCCTTAAAATGTGAAAATGATAATAGATTAACACAAATTAAGCCTATTTCAATGAAACTATGCTCAATTATGCCTAAAATGCCTTTCTAGCTAAAATTCTCAATAACTTTGATGCAATTCTCAGATATGTGGATGCATTCTCCTGATTTTAGCCTTTCTTTTATATATTTTTGCAAGCTTAGGGGGTGGAGTTAATTTGATCATGGTTAGGTCAAGGTTTATTCCATGGTTTCAAATTTGGGGACAATTTAAATGGTTTTTCCTCAAAGCTTGGGAAAATGAGACAAAATGAGTGATCAAGATGCTCTCACCTTATGAGTGATTGAGATTTGATCTTGACTTGATCCATGTGAATCCAATCCTTAATTCTTATTGGTTGAGGTAATTTCCTCTCATGTGGTGGATGAGGGAAAATAGGAATTAATTAATTGAATTTAATTGATTTGTTTAGCCATGTGTACCCCTTAAATGGGTTGATTTGATTTTTAACTGAACTATATAATTAATTATATTAATTACATAATTAATTGATTTATCTTGATTTTTTTATTTTTTTTGGCTTTTGATTTCCAATTAATATTGGATTTTGGCTTGATTGCAATTAATGCCTTGATTTTTCCTTAGTTGCTCACTTGATTTTATCTTGACCATTTTTAGGTGATTACACCTCCAATCATTGATCTACACCTTGTCTGAGGTACATTCTTTGCTTCATCTTCCAAAGATAACTTTGTTCCAGTTACCATAGAAGTGCCAATAGGTTTACTATCATCCATGCCAAACTTTTTCAATATTTCTTTGAGATATTTGATCTTATATATGAATATCCCCTCTTTACCTTCTTCAAATATAATATCATCAACAAAAACTTCAACAATCAAGATACCTTCTTCAGTGATTCTTAGGTACAAATTGTTGTCAATATTGCCCTTCTTGAATCCCAACTGAATCATATACTTATCCAATCTTTCATACCAAGCCCTTGGTGATTGTTTCAATCCATAAAAAGTTTTCTTCAATATGTAAACTAGATCTTCATCCCTTGATAAATAAAATCCATCAGGTTGCTCAATATATACTTCCTCTTCCAAGTCTCCATTAAGAAAAGTTGATTTCACATCCATCTGATATACTTTGAAATTTTTATGGGCAGCATAAGTTAGGAATAATCTGACTACCTCAATTATAGCAACAGGTGTGAAGGTTTCTTCAAAATTAATTCCTTCTTGTTTTGAATATCCTTTACATGCCAATCTTTCTTTGTTTCTTAAAGCAGTGCTCCTGTATACCCACTTGGTGCCAATCACATTTTTATCTTTAGGCCTTGGAACCAATTCCCAATTGTTGTTTTTCTTAATCTTCTTCAGTTCTTCCTTCATGGAAATGATCCATGATTCATCTCTACGTGCCTCCTCTATGGAATGTGGCTCTACTTGAGAAATCAAGAAAATGGCATTTGTAGATTATGACCTTTCTTCTCTATTTTGCAATCTTGTTCTAGTTCTTTTGCTATTGTCACAAATGATCTGATCCTTAGGATCATTTCTTAGAGCATATTTGGGTGTGGTTTGTTCCCTTAATTCCACACTTATTTCATTTTCAATTTTCATTTATCATCCTATGATGCTTCATCCTCACTTTCTATTGTCTGCATATTGTTTTGATTTGCAGCTCATGTTTTCAAAAGAAATATCATAGGGGTTAGGGCCATAATATTTTTCGCTAACTTGAAACTTGTCATCTACTCTCACATTGGCACTTTCAATCGGCTTCCTATTTCTTATATTGTAACATCTATAGGCTTTACTTTTAGTAGAGTATCCAAGAAATAATCCTTCATCACTTCTAACATCAAATTTTCCTATACATTCATCTCTCTTAATGTAGCATTTACTTCCAACAATTTTAAAATAACTAACAGTGGGTGTCTTACCATACCATAGCTCAAATGGTTTCTTGCACATACCTTCTCTGATTTGTAATCTAACCATTGTATATACAATTGTATTTGTTAGGAATAGTCCCAAGAGATAACTAAGAGGGGGGGGGGTGAATTAGTTATCTACTAGTTTCAATTCTTTATCCAATTAAGTATACTTAAACATAAAGCATAAACACAATGAAAGAACACTTGAACACAACATCAATATTTTGGTTACGGGAAAACCCAAATAGGTAAACACCCCGATGGGAATTGACACCCACTAATAATCTGCACTAGTGCTTTATGATCCTTGTTAGAAGATCCTTAAACCTGTTAGGAGTTGCTTTACAATATATTTAGTACAATGACCCAGTCAAGGGTCAGATACTGTTAGGATTCTTTTACAATTAACCCTGTTAGGGGTGAGGATGCACTATCTAAGAACACACTACTCAAAGGGGTGAAGTCTACAACCTTCTGAATAATAGATACACACTATATCTAGATCTTGGTGAACTGCGCTTTGACCTACTATCTGGATAAGTTCCAATATATAGCACAAATACTTTACTTGGTCACATAGACCTTTTGCTAATGGCTCAACACTTCAGACACTCTACTCTACTCTTCACAACCAACTCTGAACCATACTTAGCAATCACAAATGATTGCCTATAAATATCTTTCCTCCAAATAATATAATCAAGTCAGCCTATTAGAACCACCTTGAAATCATATTGGAGAAACCATAACATACTCCAATAATAATTCTACCAGCTCTGCTAAGCACACGACACATTCTAGGACCTATCCAATATTAACAAATGTAGACACACGCTACACACTATTGGATCTACCAAAGTAACTGAAAATTTTTCCTCAAGCTGAATTACATCATGCACTCTTAACCAAACATTAATAACTATTCTCCAAGCACTAATCTAAGGGTGCATACCAAAATGATAGGCGTGATTCCTGAACCAATATAATCTCTGTCAGCTCTTTTGAATAAACACAGGAAACTACTACTACTGAATAGCGATTGCATAACTTCACTTCTACTGATCATCAGACTCTGCATCCATGGATCTAACATCACTAACATGTCTCCATCATGTATCCAAATGCACAAGGCTCCATGATAACTATATGGACAATCATTCACCTAACATTGCCTGTAACTCTGTCAGGAACACTATTGACACAAGGTGCTATATAACTATATGTAATAATAGGTAACCTCTACGTCCATGATATCATGTTGATAACATGTTCATGCTATATCTACCAGAATCTTATTGCATAAGTCTTCCACACATGCTACTTACCATATATTTTCATCAATGACAATCATATAGTCAGCACTAGCTTGCTGGAAAATCTCCAACAATCTCCCCCTTTGGCATTGATGGAAACATATGGAATGAAAAACACCACCAACCCAAATGAACATTTCTTTTATAACATTCTCCATTTCCTCAACTGAACTATTTCCATAATTGAATACTACTCCCCCTTAGTATATTACTCCTTTTACTTCTATTTTTCATGACTATATATTACTCCCCCTTTGACATCAATAGCAAAGGGTGCCAAATAGTTTATGCACCAGTACTACTCCTAAGTTAGATTAGTCAACCATCCATCAGTCCCTGAGGACTGATGCTCTTTCTTCTTTCTTCTAAGAAAAACTAGGGAAGGAAATTACTCCCAACTTCTCCCTAAGATTCTCAAAAGTATCCTTTGGCAAGGGCTTTGTGAATATGTCTGTTAGCTGATCTTTAGTACTCACATAGTCCAACTTAACTTCTTTCTCTACTACTTTCTCTCTTAGGAATTGATACTTGATCTCAATGTATTTTTTCTTTGCATGCATCACAGGGTTCTTTGACATATTGATAGTGCTAGTGTTATCACAATGTATAACAGTAGGATAGTCAATCTGAATTCCAAAGTCCTTTATGACTTTCTTTATCCAAACAATTATAGAACAATTCAAGACTACTGCAACATACTCTACTTTTATTGTTGACTGAGAGATACAATTTTTCTTCTTGCTTGTCCAAGTGACAAGTCTGTCACCAAGAAAAACTGCTCCTCCTGATGTACTCTTTCTATCATCAACACATCCTCCCCAATTTGCATCAGTATATACATGAAGCTCAACATTTTCTGAATTGGGATACCATAGACCATAGTCTATAGTACCTTGTAAGTATCTAAATATTATTTTTATTTCTATGAGGTGACTTTGTTTAGGCTCTGCTGCAAATCTTCCAACTATGCCTACTACATTGGAAATATCAGGTCTAGTTTGAGTAAGCTAAATGAGTT
This sequence comes from Chamaecyparis obtusa, assembly GCA_027943335.1. NCBI lineage: Eukaryota > Viridiplantae > Streptophyta > Pinopsida > Cupressales > Cupressaceae > Chamaecyparis > Chamaecyparis obtusa. Next base: position 269,977 of record BSBK01009716.1, read on the forward strand.
TTCCAATCATAGACTTGTACAATGTGATATCTACTATTGGTGAGTCATCTTCTTTTGTAAGCTTGCATCTAGTTATCATAGGTGTCCCTACTGGCTTGCAATCATCCATCTTGAATTTCTTTAATATCTCTTTCACATACTTGGACTGATTAATGAAAATACCTTTCTCTGTCTGTTGCACATTCAATCCCAAAAATTATTTGATAGGTCCAATCATGCTCATCTCAAATCTCTCTGCATCTCCTTAGAAAATTCAGCACTAAGTTTGTCATTACCTCCAAAGATAATGTCATCAAAAAATATAGCTACAAGTAGTAAACCTTTATATGTCTCTCTTATGAATAGATTAAAATATGTTGCTCCTTTCTTGAATCCAATCTTTTTTAGATATCCATTCGTTCTATCATACCATGCTCTATGGGTTTGCTTAAGTCCATAGAGGGCCTTCTTTAATCTACATACCATGTCAGGTCTATCTGATAAGGTGAATCCTTCTAGCTGCTCAATGTATACTTCTTTCAATTCTCCATTGAAGAATGTTGACTTGACATCCATCTGATAGACTTTGAATTTTTTGACTGTTGCATAAGTTAGAAACAACTTAATAGCTTCTAATCTTCTCACAGGTGCAAATTTTTCTGAGTAATCAATGCCTTCTCTCTGCGCATATCCCTTACATACTAACCTTGCTTTATTTCTTACTACTGTACTATCTTCATTCATCTTATTTTTGAATATCCATTTTGTTCCAATCACATTCTTATCACTTGGTCTTGGGACCAGTTCCCAAGTATCATTCTTGATAATCTAATCTAGTTCCTCTTTCATAGCATCATGCCAATCTGAATCATTACAAGCATCTTCAACACTTAAAGGTTCAATCTGAGATAGTGAAAATATCACTTTATTGCTTGTTGAATTCCTTTTTTTTAATCTTGTTGTGACTTTACTGCTCTGATCTCCAATGATGTCATCCTTAGAGTGATATCTAGATGTATACTTTAGAGCTTTAGGTGAAACTGACTCATCTTCCTTCTGAGTTTCCTCTTCACTTGTTTTAGGGTCATTGAACAATACATTGATACTATCAAACATTTCTTCAACAACTGTCTCGCTAGTAGAAGGTTTGAGTTCTTCTTTAATCATAGGTGAGTAATCATGATATCTTTCTTGAACCATAAAATTTTCATTTATCTTAACATGAGCACTTTCAATGATTTTTCTCAATCTCAAGTTAAAACATCTATAACATTTAATTTTAGTAGAGTAACCAAGAAAAATACCTTCATCACTTCTTGCATCAAACTTTCCTACTGCTTCATCCCTTTTGATGTAGCACTTGCTTCCAAAGATTCTGAAGTATTTCACTATGGGAGCATTACCAAACCATAACTCATAAGGTGTCTTGTCTATGCCAGGCCTTACTTATATTCTATTGATTGTATAGACTGTTGTATTGAATGCATCTCTCCAATAGGTTTGTGCAACTTTTCCTTCAATCATGATGGTGCACGTTGTATCAAGGATAATCTTGTTCCTTCTCTCTACAATCCCATTTTGCTAAGGGGTTCTACGCGCACTTAACTATCATTTTATGCCATGTTCTTTGCAGTACTCATAGAATCTATCAAAGGTAAATTCTCCTCCTCTATCTGATCTTAGACACTTTATCTTTAGTCTAGATTCATTCTCAACCTTAACTTTGAATATTTTGAACTTCTCAAATGCTTCTGACTTATCTTTCAAGAATGAAACCCACATCATTCTAGAATAGTCATCTACAAAAAAAAAAAAATACCTTTCACCATAGTATGATCTTGATTGATTAGGTCCACATAGGTCTGTATGAATCAAACCAACTTGTTCTCTACTAAATTATGCTTTCTCCTGAATGAATTCCTCACATGCTTTCCCATTACACATTCCCTGCAGGTGGTATCAACTGGCTTTGCTATGCTAGGTAGGTCTCTTACTGCCTTAACATTACTGATCTTTACTATGTTATCAAAATTGATATGACATAGTCTTTTGTGCCACAACCAACTGTCATCTACTTTAGCAACAAAACAACTTGCTTCTAGATTAAGCTGAAAAACATTACCTTTGGTCTTTGATCCTGATGCAACCATTTATCCTTCTTTGTTGTTAATGATGCACTTGTTTCCATTGAATTCCAATCTATAACCTTTTTCAAGTAACTGCCCAACACTTAGTAGGTTATGTTTCAAACCATCAACATAAAGAACATCATCAGTACTATTCTTTCCATCCAAGGTGATGGCTCCTCTGCCAATGATAGGTTGGGGGGTGTTATCTCCAAATATAACCATGCCTCCTTTGTATCTATCCAAATGAACAAATCTATGTTTGTCTCATGTCATGTGATGTGAGCAACCACTATCAATGATCCAATCTGTCCTGATGTCAGCTTGTGAAATCAGAGCTAATTCTTGTGAATCATTTTCATCTTCAAGATAAATGAATCCAATTTCTTCTTCTATTGATTCTTCATCTGATACTCCATCTCCAGCATAATAGCATTCCTTTGTATACTTAGGCTTGTAGTTATTCTAGTATCTTTTAACTCTTGTAGGATGATGCAAAATGACCAATTTTATTACATTAAAAGCATTTAAATGGCATTTGACCTTCATATTTCCCTTTTTCTTTCTTTTCTCTTTTAGAAATTATAGCAATGAAATCATATAGTGTTTTCTCTTCATCATCATCATCATCACAATTACCAGAGGTGTTTGCAGATTTCTTATCATGGACTGATGCTTTGAAGGTTATTTCACTTTCAGGTTCTATCTTCAATCTTGAAATCTCAAAAGCTGAAATTTTTTTTATCAAGTTCTCTCTTTTGAAATTTGATGTAAGCTACATGGTCTCATCAAGTATGTTTATCTTGTTTTCATACTTTATTGTGAGAGTGGTCATCAATTTATCCATAATGTCTTCTTCTGATATCTCTCCACCACTGTTCCTGATTCCTGCAACTGCTTCATTAATCCTTTGGTTGTAGGCTCTGATGTTTTCCTTAGGTAGCATCTCTAATGCATTGTATCTTTTCTTCCAATTTTTTTTGCACGCATCCTTTTCTTGTTTATCTCCTTCAAACATGTCTTCTAGGTGCTTCCATATCTTGTAGGTTTTGTATATTTTCTTTATCTCTTAAAACTCACTATCAGATAGGACATTGATAAGGGCTTCTTTTGCTATTGCATTCTGATGGAAAAAATCCTTCTACTTGCTTGCATCATCATCCTTTGCAAGATCTTCTAGAGAGGGGATCTCAACTTCCTTGATAGCCACTTCAAAAACTTCAAAAGCAATGCACTGCAAATGTGTCATCATCTTGTTCTTCCAATTAAGATAATTCTCTCCATCAAACTTAGGAATGTCTTTAATAAAAAATGTCATCTGATCAACCTCAAGCTGTTAAACTTTATCTCTAAGGCACTTGGCTCTAATTCCAATTGTTAGGAATAGTCCCAAGAGATAACTAAGAAGGGGGGGGGGGGTGAATCGGTTATCTACTAGTTTCAATTATTTATCCAATTAAGTATACTTAAACATAAAGCATAAACACAATGAAAGAACACTTGAACACAACACCAATATTTTGGTTATAGGGAAACCCAAATAGGTAAAAACCCCAGTGGGAATTGACACCCACTAATAATCTGCACTAGTGTTTTATGATCCTTGTTAGAAGATCCTTAACCCTATTAGGAGTTTCTTTACAATATATTTAGTACAGTGACCTAGTCAAGGGTCAGACCCTATTAGGATTCTTTTACAATTAACCCTATTAGGGGTGAGGATGCACTATTCAAGAGCACATTGCTCAAAGGGGTGAAGGCTACAACCTTCTAAATAAAAGATACACACTATATCTAAATATTGGTGAATTGTGCTTTGATCTATTGTCTAGATCAGTTCCAATGTACAACACAAATACTTTACTTGGTCACATGGACCTTCTGCTGATGGCTCAACACTTCACACACTCTGCTCTGCTCTTCACAATCAACTCTGAACCATACTTAACAATCACAAATGACTACCTATAAATATCTTTCCTCCAAATGATATAATCAAGTCAGCCTGTTAGAACCACCTTGAAATCATATTGGAGAAACCATAACATACTCCAATAATAATTATGTCAGCTCTACTAAGCACACAACGCATTCTGGGACCTATCCAATATTAACAAATGTAGACACATGCTACACACTACCATCTCTACCAAAGTAACTGAAACTTTCTCCTCAAGCTAAATTACATCATGCACTCTTAACCGAACATTACTAACTATTCTCCTAGACCTAATCCAAGGGCGCATACTGAAATGATAGGTGCAACTCCTAAACCAATATAATCTTTGTTGACTCTTCTGAATAAACACAGGAATCTATTGTTATCTCTATTAAGCATTAAAGGTTATCATTAGTATCAAAGGTATTGGTCGGTTCATTAACCCAAATTTATGACCCCAAAAATGGGCTATAGGTTCATTAACCTCCTACATCTTCAATTCGAATGAAATTGACATCGAAGTCCTAACCTAAGGCACATCTGCACATCATTGAAATCCTAATTGATTTTATCATAAATTTTGCATCGGGGAATATTCTTAGCAATATTCCTATTTATTCTAATTATCTTTAATTTAATTATTATTTGGCGATGAATCCTATTTATCCTAAAGTTTGATTAATTGAATATGTTGAATATTTAATTAATTAATTTAATTTTGTCACTTAATTATTTAATTAGATTTAATTATATTTATTCCTAATTATATTATTTAATTTTGACAATAAATCAAATCTCCTATGAATAATTGATTAAATATTTATTTAATTGATTAAATCCAAGTAGTCAATATTTAATAATATAGTTTTGAATCAAAGTTTGATTAAAATAATTGATTAACCCACAAATCTGTTATTTTTAAATTTAAAATCAGTTAAGTTGAAGATAAATCACTTTATTTATTTAATTAATTCATGATTATTTGTCCACATTCAAAGAGCAATTAAACTTTAAATTAGAAAATTAATTCAAGTTGTTATCTTTTCAAAACTCAACATCTATTTTGAGTTCAAAGTTGATCTAAACTTCTGATTTGAGTTAAAAATTTGTTCTTGCATGATTTTGCATGATTTTATGAGTTATCTATTTCTAATTTCTTGTTAACTCAAAAAGCAACCTGATTTCATCAAGAGTGATTTATGACTTTTTCCATGCACCCTCAAGCCCTGGATTTCTATAAAATCAAGGCTCAGCTCTTTACAAATCATCCACAGAATTTGCATACTTACTCTAGCGAATTGACATGAGGAATCATCAAGCTTCTTGTGAATCAGCGTTTTGTGAGATCAATCTTGTTTTCAATTCATTCTAGTTTCATATTTCATATCAATGTTAGCTTAATTTGCATATCATTTCAATTCATTTAAGATTGATTTATTATCAATTTTTCTCATCTTATTGCATCAAAAATAAATAAAAAATAGATTAATTTGCATTCATATTTTATTGCTTTCATCATTTAAATCCTTCATTTAGGTGTTGCATTGTCACTGATCTCAATCTAATCAAAGAATACCATACTCACACCTACTAGAAGGTAGTAAATCACTTGGTTAGCTATATTGTTCTTAGTTGCATATTTTGATTTTTGCTAACCTCTGATGTTTTACTGAAGTATTGTGTCTATAGCTAGGTACAAAATTCACACACATAGGTAACTGGATGCAAAATAGACCAATCGGTTAAGCATATACACCGAGCACCTACAAATACCGACATCGAGTGGTAGTAAACATCGAGCACCAGTATACACTGAGCAGTTTATATAGTGTTTACCAATGATCGTAAGAAATGGCATAGTAATCAGGAATGGTACATTCTTCTATGCAAATGGTTATAACCAATCAGAAAATGTTTTACCAAGGTCGAGGAATATTTATTGTCAAGATACTCATTAAAACCAATGTATATCTTATGTAATAGTTCGATCTAGGTCATTTTACTATACTGTAGATCTTAGGGTTGTGTCTAAGATGTGTAACCTAATTTTGTTTAAGCGGCATAAAGTAGTATGCTATATAAATGTATATCTGCATCATTTGTGATGTGAACTGATGTATGAATTAAGCACTTGAAGCACTTGCCTAACTTCAAGTCTATTAGTTGATAGAGCAGATCAGTATTCAGAATTTTATCAGATTAAGTTGAATCAAAGTAGGCTAACCAAGTAGTTCAGAGAAGAGATTCATCACAATAAAGATGGTATTTTGTCAATACTTTATTGATCTGTATTAGATAATCAAGTTGTCACTAGCAGATAATTGCCTATTGCTTTCTAACAATTGTAATAGATTTTTTGGCTAAATCTCTTAACAGAGTAGACTTGACAGTCTTATGTAAATCTCTTAACTGAGTGCACACTTTATTAGTGTTGTTAAAATCTTATAACTAGGTAGATCTAGCTGATCTAATATGTTACTCCTAACAAGGTAAGATCACCAGAAGTGATCAAAACTTGTAGCCCTAACAGGAAAACCTTTTCTATCTACAGTAGTAAAGAATTTGTGGGTGTCATCCCCACCGTAGTTTTTACCTTCTAACAAGGGTTTCTACATTACCAAAATACTTGTGTTATGTGACTTTTATATTATTGATTTCATGTTATTTACTTTCATAAGTTGAATGGATGAATGATACATGTTAGATGGAAGGTATTTGGAAGGTTATCACTATTTGTTGTTGTAGATCTGAAAGGTTAATGAGTTAAAGTTTTTGTGGGCACTGATTCACCCCTCCCCTCTTAGTACCCTATCTCTCCTAATTCCAGCAATTGGTATCAAAGCTTAGTTCTCTTTTTGGATAGTTTAACCAATGAAGGGTAAAGATCTAAAGTCATGGAGAGGTAAAAGTTAGAAAAGACTATTGAGAATCAAAAGATTCAGATGAAGATGTTTGTTGAAGAGTATAAGCAAGCCAAGGAAGGACTGAAGAAATTATTGGTTGAAAGGAAGAACCCAGCTATTTTGCAAAATGAGATCGGTTATCATGAAGAAGAAATTGATGATATATTTCATCATGTTGGATCTAGTTCTGGAAGTATTTCTGCTAGATCTGAAAGCATAATCTCTGATTTGTCTAAAAATAATCAACATTTAATCGAACAATTGAAAGCACTACAAATCGGTCAAGAATCTCAGTTGGTGAGAATGGTAGAGACAATGAGAAATGATAGATAAATTGAACAAGAAATGAATTTGGCTATTAATGACCGAAGACAAATGACTGAACAACTTCAAGCAAAAGAAAGTGAAATACAGAGACTCACCAATTGTCATTTTCAAGTATCTAATTAGATGATGATTGTGAATTAAGAAGTAAACCATGTAAATGGAGAATTGTCAAGAAATCTTGAAGAAGTTGCAAGACTCAGAGAAGAAAATGAGAAACTGAGAAATGAAGTGAAAACTCAATTGCAACACAATGAAATGAAGAAATTGGCTGAGGATAGTTCTAAGAAGATTGATAATTTTTTGTTTAATCAAAGAAGATATGGGAGTAAAGCTAGTATAGGCTATACCAGTGAAGGAGAATCATCACATCAAGCTAAACAAGTCAACAACAATCTAAATCAAAGACCTAAAGCATTGACATGTTATCACTGTGGTAAACCAGGACATACATCTAATGTGTGTAGAAGCAAAGCACAAGGTAAACCTCATGTCACTCCTAAATTCAATGGATATTGTTATTATTGTGGTAAGTTTGGACACCAAGCTTATGAGTGTAGAGATAAATAGAATGATATTGCTAGCAATACTGCTATGGAGAAAATATGCTATACTTGTACTAAACATGGACACACTGCATGAGAGTGTAAGGCTAAGATGAAACAAGTATGGACTCCTAAGTAGAAAATACAGTGCAAGCCTTATCAACCGAAGAGACAAGGTAACTCTTATACTTGGGATTATAACACATGGGCTAATTGTGTTGCATGTGGTAGATATCAGCACATTGTAGAAAATTGTTATAGGAAAGGATGGGCTAGACAATCAAGAAGCTAGACAAGCACTAGAATGGCATGGATGCATTGTCATAAAGTGGGTCATTTAAGCAAAGACTACAAAGACCGAGCACTAGAGGAAAATCATATATTTGAGAGTGGAAACACTATTGCAGATATCATGAAGATAAAGAACACTATGTGGAGAAAGGCATCTAATAAGAATGTTGAATCAAGTAACATTGTTGGTGAAACCTCGTCCACTAGATTGGGTGACATCGGTACCTCCACTTAAGGTGATATAGGTATGTATGGGACTAACATTTCAAAATGATCACATTTTGCATATAGTTCCTTATACATGATGAGCACATACCAAATCTGCATGAATGAAGATGCACTATGGTTTATATGTTTTAAGCTAACAAAGTTATACAATAAGTAAAAGTTAGACCAAGTGTTGGTTACCCATTGGTAATCACTATTCAAGGTTAACTGAATATCAGTATGAACCTAGCAAGGTAATCTTATGTTAACTAAGCAGATAAAAGTTTATAGTTGTCATCAAGCTGACAGCTGTTGTGAACCCCAAAAGGTAGGTCAAGCATTTAATGCATGAAATTTTGAGTGCGAATATCAAAAAGTCTATAAATACACAAGAAACAAAGTTCATTTTTACATTGTGATCTTGAAGAGATAAGATTTCATAGAAAAGAGTTTGAGCTAAAAGGATTTTTAGAAGGATTCAAGGCTACTATAGATCGAACCGACATCACTCTTCAATGATTTTGAGTAAGTACATTTTCCATCGAACACTTTATTAACTAGCTTCTTGCCGAAACCCTAAATCGATTTATGGCATCTACATTATCTGCAAGAAAATCATACATTGTTAAGGAAGAAGTAAATCTAATTGTTAGAGAGAATTTTGATGAACCTAAGTACAAACAACACCCCAAGATTTCATCACAAATGGATTTAATGGGTTCTTTTTCAAGTATCCCAAATAGGGTTTTATTGACAAAAGATGTACGGTCATTCATACATTGCAAGATTGGAGAAGGAGGATATTTTGAGACTATTGTGGCTTATCAACAATTATGTGGCACCGATGGAAAATTGAAAATAGGGTTATCATGCACCATACACTTTCCACAATCATTCAAAATAGACTAGATAAGGATTGTATTGAGTTGGTATCATGATGGAAAATTCTAGTTGGATAAACCAATAGAGGTCACAAAGAAAATGATCAGTAGGGTTACTAGCTATCCTACAACTGACAAGGCAAAGGCTTTTCGAAGCTCTTCCTAACCTGATGTTGAGAAGAACATTGGAGCTGCATGGGATGGTCGAGCATTAAATATTTCATCAATTAAAGACCCAACAGTAAAATTTGTGGCACATGTGATCAGGTACAAAATATTTCAATCAAGCATATTAAATAGTGTACCCTATAGCGTAGTCAATATCATACATAAAATTGTGAAGAAAGATCACCAGATTGATCTTGTAGAGATATTGTTGAACCAATTACAAGAAAACATGAAGACTATAAGGTCAAAGAAATCAAACACATGTAAGTTTGGTTCACTCCTTGTTTTTTTATTTTTTTATCTACAGAAGTATCTCCCTAGCTTCAGTAAAGTAAATTGGATGACAGATAAACTGATAACTGTACAGATTACCGAAAAGATGAACAATTTAGGAGATCATTTGAATAAACATTTTAATGAGTACTTTAAATAATTTTAGACCAAGATGAATCAAAGAAGTAGAATTCCATGAGAATTAGTTAATAAATTTAAGACAGATATATGTTTTCTAGTAGACACAGATCATTCCATGATAAGAGAAGTTGAACCTAGAATCAAATGGCTAGCACCTATGGGCTATGAAATGAACTATGATTTCACATTGAAATCTATTGAAGCACTGCTAGCACTACCAAAATACCCCAAGGCCACTAGGTTTGGAACCTATGAAGAAGCTAAGTCTAGAATCATGACGGGTTTGGCCATTAACAAAATGTCTAGGAAGGAAAAGAAGATGAAGAAAGACCTAACTACTAGATTTGGAGATGTCTCTGACTCATTTGAGGAGACACTGGTTGAACAGGCAACTAAAGGTTAGTTAATGCTGGCTGACAAGGTGTATGATAGTGAGGAAACCAAATCTTATGAAGAATAAGAAGCTACACCAGTTCCTCCTCCTAAAGATCCAAAGAAGAGGTAGTTACCAGTACAAATAGGTGCACAGACAAGATCATCAACTACAGGATCACCACCATAGAAGAAGGAAGTCGAGAAATTAATAAAATGAAAGAAAGCTACACCGACAAAGACATATACAAAGAAAGGATCCAAGGTTGAAGCAGAGGCACCAAAGAAAAGGAGAAGACTGATAAGAGGTAAAGATGTTAGAAAGTAAAGTCCACCAAGATAACTAAGAGTGGGGGGGGGGGGGCTGAATCAGTTATCTAATAATTATAACTTTTATCATCTTCAATAGCATTAAACCAAATAAGCAATATAATTACCAACCATAAAAATATTTTCATACACAATAACACAATGACACAAGATATGTTGACTAGGGAACCTCTTGATCAAAGAGTAAACCCCAGTGGGAATGATGCCCACAAAAGATGCACTAATATGAATATTCCTTATGAGAGGATGGAATCTATTAGGAGTCTTATGAAATACATTTAGTACATATGAATCCCTGTTAGGAGATTTTGAATCCCTGCTAAAAGTTTATAACCTTGTTAAGAGTTATGGAAGACAGAAGGACCCACTGCCCAAACAACCTCAGGGTAAGATCACTAAACACACTGTCCAAATAATCTTTGCATTACTCAATAGAATAATATGTTACCTCTTCTCTAATTGTGCCAAACCACACTCACTGTTACATCAGATCTCAATTTTAGATCTTTTTACTTTGTATGTCTTCCTTCACAAATTCACTTTCATACTTAGCTCTTTTCTTCACTTCATGCATATAGCACCACAACTATTGCTACCATATCATAATTACACACTTTTCACATTACAACTACCTTGCAACAAGGAAATACATTCCTTCCTTTATACCACACTCAAATAATTACAAATGAGTCGGCATACAATTATAAAATAAAAGTTTCCACATGCTACACCAAAATTACACAAAACTATCGGCTTCCAAATACAATAAATCTTTACTCGTGTGACATCAAAGTCTACACTATCATCCACATCACTATCAATGTGTCTTCAACTTCCCTTTAACTACATAAAACCATATTCCATCCCAATTAGGAGATATCATCCGATTTACACAAATCGCTACTCAGGAACACTGCCTGAATACTGCTTCCACCAAAATGATCATAACTTCCATGAATAAATGAATTACTATCTATGCTCTTAACCATAGACATATGACATATCAAAGATTATAACCTCAACATCACATAGCTCCAACTACAATAACCCACATGCACTAATCCAAACTCTTTCTACTTCTCTACAAGTCTTCGGTAAATCATTGTGTTGACATCAATGACAATCATAGTCATGAATACAATAACAACTACTATAGAATGTTTGCCAAAAATTTAGCATTCATTCCTAACAATCTGCCCCATTGGCATTGATGGAAACATAGATGAAAAACATCCAATGTTCCAAAAATCCAATACTGCAACATTGCTTCTTCAAATCCTCTTCATCAATCAAATCTTGCTTCGTTATCCTATTCAGTTCTCTCCAACAGATGTCTCAAATTGTTTTTAATGTATACTTCTCCCCCATTGACATCAATAACAGAAATTTCATCACTATGTTAACAACAACTCAATGTCAAAAGACACTTTTTAGAAAATACATTTTCTGGAGTCCTCATGACTCAGCTCAGATACACATACTCCCCCATAGAGGAAGTACCAATATCTAGTCTAGAAGAAAGATAAGACTCATATACCACTGGATGGATGCAACAAAGTGCATGAATTCTCAAAAGTAGGGTGGGGCATAACCCCAAGCATACCTCTCAAATACTCAAATGTATCCTTAGGCAAAGGCTTTTTGAATATATCTTCTATCTACTCCTTTGTACTTATGTACTCAAGTCTGACTTCTTTCTCAGCAACATTCTTTCTTACAAGATGATACTTAATCTCTATATGCTTTGTCTTAGAATGTAATGCAAGATTCTTAGACATACTAACTGTACTGGTGTTGTCATAATGTATAACAATAGGTTCAACAAATTTTATTCCAATATCCTTTAGCATTTGCTTCATCCAAATTATCTGGTTACAATTGTTTTCTACTGCTACATATTCTACTTCTACTATGCTTTGTGAGATAAAATTATGCTTCCTGCTTAGCCAAGAAACTAATCTTCCTCCAAGGAAAAATGCTCCACCACTGGTGCTTTTCTTATCATCAAAACTACCTCCCTAATCAGCATATGTATATGCACATAGGGTAAAATCATCAAATTTTTCATACCATAGTCTATATTCCATTGTGCCTCTTAAATATCTCAGTATCCTCTTTACTATTGCATAATGTGATTCTCTAGGTTCAGCTTGAAATCTTACTACAATTCCAACTGAATGTGCTATCAGGTCTTGTATGAGTCAAATACTGTAATCCTCCAATCATAGACCTGTATTTCTTCTTTTCTACTACAGGAGTCTCATCTGTGCTAAATAACTTATGTCTAGCAACCATAGGTGTTCCAACTGGTTTACAATCCTCCATTCCAAATCTTTTCAACCATTTTTTTGTGTTATCTGTAATCCCAAAAGGTATTTCATCTCACCAATCATACTCATTTCAAATTCAGTCTTCATTTCATCAGCAAATTTGTCACTAGCTTCATCTTCTCCTCCAAAGATAATGTCATCAACAAAAATAACTATAACTAACAAACCATTTTCAATTTCTTTTGTTTACAGATTGCTATCAGTTGTTCCTTTTGTAAATCCCAACTTTAACAAATACTTATCCAATCTTGCATACCAAGTTCTAGGTGCTTGTTTAAGTCCATATAAAGCTTTCTTCAATTTACATACCATGTCTCCTTCTTGAGTTAAAGGAAAACCTTCAGGCTGCTCAATGTAGACTTCTTCTTATTTTCCATTCAAAAATGTTGACTTCACATCCATCTAATACACTTTGAATTTCTTGTAAGCTGCATAAGCCAAAAACATTCTTACTGCTTCAATTCTTGCAACAGGTGCAAAATTTTCTTCATAGTCAATTCTTTCTTGTTGTGAGTAACCCTTACATACCAGTCTTGCTTTGTTTCTTACTACTTCTCCTTGTTCATTCATCTTGTTTCTGAATACCCATTTAGTTCCAATAAAATTCTTGTCTTTAGCCCTAGGGACCAATTCCCATGTCTTGTTATTTTCAATTTGATCTAGTTCTTCTTTCATAGCATTAGTCCAACTTTTATCTTCACAAGCTTCATTAGTAGTCTTAGGTTCAATTTAAGAAGTCAAACATAACTATTCTTGTGCCTTATTTCAAGTAAGAAATCCTCTTTTGATTATTCCAATAATTTGTTCAAAAGGATGATTCCTTAACAAACTCTTGCTAGGTGTCACTGTCTTAGATCTCTCTTCAGATGTAGGTTCTTCAATAACTTCACTGTGGCTTTCATTCAACAAATCACTATCAGTTTCATAAAACAATTCAGTAGGTCTAGTGTTAGGTTTAGGATGAGCTTTTTCATCAGATTCATAATCAAGCATTCTTTCCTAAATTTTGAACTTTTCATCAACTTTAACATTTGTGCTTTCAACAATAGTCTTAGTTCTTTTATTGAAACATCTATATGTTTTTCTTTTCAAAGAATATCCAAGAAATATACCTTCATCACTTCTAGGATCAAACTTTCCAATATCATCATCTCTCTTTATATAACATTTTCTTCCAAAAATTTTAAAATACTTAACTAAGGGTGCATGTCCAAACCATAATTCATAAGGTGTCTTGTCTGTGTCTACTCTAATTTGTACTCTATTCATTATATACACCATTGTGTTCATTGCTTCTCTCCAAAATATCTTTTCCAAATCATTTTCAAACAACATAGCTCTTGCTGCTTCAGTCATTGATCTGTTTGTTCTTTCTACAATGTCATTTTGTTCAGGTGTTTTAGGGGCTGAATACTGTCTTTTAATGCCATTTTCTTCACAAAAGTTGTTAAAATCTCTAGAAGTAAATTCTCCACCTCTATCAGATCTCAAACATTTAATCTTCATTCTAGATTAGTTCTCAAATTTATTCTTAACAATCTTAAACTTATCAAATGCTTCAGATTTTTCTTTAAGAAATGCAATCCACATCAATCTTGTAAAATCATCAACAAGAATCATAAAATACCTTTCTCCATAGAACCCTCTAGTCCTGGTAGGATTGCTCAAATCTATATGAACAATCTCCAGCTTCTTTGTAGATGTAAACTTCTTACTAGGAAAAGAACTTCTCTTATGTTTAGCCATTACACATTCTTTGCAAATCATGTTAGTATGCTTCACAATTTTAGGTAAATCTCTTACTGCAAGTGTAGTACTTACTTTCACAATGTTATCAAAGTTTATATAACAAAACCTTCTATGTCATAATGAAATCTCATCAATATTTGTAATCAAACATGTCATCTCAGTAGGATTCAACTGAAATACATTAGCTCTGGTTCTAGATCCAGTTCCAATTAGATTTCCATCTTTATCATTTATCACACAAGTTTTCTCAGTAAACCAAACTTGATATCCTTTATCAACTAACTATCCAACACTCAAAAGATTATGTTTCAATCCATCCACAAAATAAACATCATTAGTATTAGTCTTTCCATAAAGAGTAATAGATCTTATACCTTTAATCAAACAAGGTGCATTGTTTCCAACTCTAACAACTCCTCCATCATATTCATTCAACTTTATGAACTTTTTCATGTCTCCATTCATATAATGTGAACAACCACTATCTCTAATCCAATCAACTTTCTTTTCAACTTGAGAAACTAAGGCTTTTTCTTCCTTAACATCAGTTTTAGGATTTTCTTCTTTAATTGCTACAAATCCTGTCATCATTATTTTCAGTATCACTTTCACTTAAAGTTCTTTCTATACTAGCATCAAGATCTTCATCATTAGCATAATAACATTCCTTAGATCTTCTAGGTTTGAAATTGCTTCTATACTTTTTAACTCTCTTAGGATATTTAGATGCAAAATGACCATATTCTTGACAAGTCCAACATTTAAATATTTTCTTACCATCTGGTTCTCTTTTCACAAGCAAGGCAATACCTTCTTCAATCTTCTTTTCTTCTTCATTTCTAGATCTGCTACTGCCAGCATAATCTTTGCTCACACTGATGCTTCTTGACAAAGTAGGGCAAACACTAAGAGCATTGAATGCTATCTCCATTCTAGGTAAGTCTCCTGATAATCTCAGGTTCATTTCTGTTGCTTCCAATCTTCTAAGAAGAGTTTCTCTTGTAAATTTTGTTGTATAAGGTATCACTTGTTCAATAATCTATTTTGTCTACTTGAATACAAGAGTCAATGTCCTCAAAATTTTCCATATCACTTCATTCTCTATCTTTGTTCCTCCACAAGATTTTATACCTATAATGATCTTTGACGTTCTAATAATATAACTTCTAATAGATTCATCTTCCAACATTCTTATATCTTCAAATGCACAAATCCAATTATGTAATCTAACTCTTTTTGCATGTTCATCACCTTCAAAAGTAGAGTGTAAAGCATTCCAAATTTCATGAGATTTTTTCAAATATTTTACCTGACTGTACTCATTCTCTGGAAGTGCTGTCAAAAGTGCTTCTCTTGCAAGTATGTTACACATGAATAGATGTCTCTCTTCCATAGTACATGTTTCAAGATTGTCTTCTTCAATGATAATCTTATTATTCTTTGTAATCAAACAATAACTTGGTCCTAAACATAATAGGTGTGTCTTCATCTTTTATTTCCAGCTCTCAAAATTTACTCCATCAAACTTAGGGCTTTCTTTCCTAAAATTCACCATGGATCTCCTTAAGTTGTTAAACTTCTTTTTCAAGGACCTGCCGCTCTGATACCAATTGTTAGAAAGTAAAGCCCATCAAGATAACTGAGAGGGGGGGGGTGTGAATCAATTATCTAATAATTATAAATTTTATCATCTTCAACAACATTAAACCATATAAGAAATATAATTACCAACCATAGAAAGATATTCATACATAATAACACAATGACACAAGATATGTTGACTAGGGAACCACTTGATCAAAGAGTAAACCTCGGTGGGAATGATGCCCACAAAAGATGCACTAATATGAATATTCCTTGTGAGAGGATGGACTTTTTTAGGAGTCTTATGAAATACATTCAGTACATATGAATCCATGTTAGGAGATTTTGAATCCTTGTTAAAAGATTCTAACCCTGTTAAGAGATATGGAAGATAGAAGGACCCACTACCCAAACAGCTTCAAGGTAAGATCATTGAACACTGCCAAATAATCTTTGCATTACTAAAAAAAATAATATGTTACCTCTTCTCTAACTATGTGAAACCGTACTCACTGTTACATCAGATCTCAATTTTAGATCTTTGTACTTCGCATGTCTTCCTTCACAAATTCACTTTCATACTTAGCTCTTTTCTTCACTTCATGCATACATCATCACAACCGCTTGTACCATATCATAATTACACACTTTTCACATTAAAACTACCTTGTAACAAGAAAATACATTCCTTCCTTTATACCACACTCAAATAATTACAAATGAGTCGGCATAGAATTACAAAATAAAAGTTTCCACACGCTACACCAAAATTACACAAAATTGTCGGCTTCCAAATATAATAAATCTTTACTCATGTGACCTCAAAGTCTATGCTATCATCCACATCACTATCAATGTGTCTTCAACTTCCCTTTAAGTGCACAAAACTAGATTCCATCCCAATTAGGAGATATCATCCAATTTCCACAAACCGCTACTCAGGAACACTGCCTGAATACTACTTCCACCAAAATGATCATCTTCCATGAATAAATGAATTACTATTCACACTCTTAACCATAGACATATGACATATCAAAGATTATAACCTCAACATCACATAGCTCCAACTGCAATAACCCATGTGCGCTAATCCAAACTCTATTTGTTTCTCTGCAAGTCTTCGGTAAATCACTATGTTGACATCAATGACAATCATAGTCATGAATGCAACAACAACTGCTATAGAATGTCTACCAAGAATTTAGCATTCATTCCTAACAAAAGAAGACCTTGAGGATACTGAAAATGAAGATGACATCAGTCAATTCAAAGTGGTCTGCAACAAGGTAAGGTCAATAGATGAAATTATTGAAGATATAATTGAGAACAGTGACCTTGTTGATCCAAAACTTAGCAGATTTGACAAAATGTCAAATGAGGATCAAACAAAGATTGAGGAGGAAATCATCCAAATGATGATAAAGTTTAAAAGAGTTCCATTAGAATTTTCACTAACATTACCAAAGGAATTGGATGACAGAATAAATCAAAAATAGGCTTATGCACTAGACACCGAGAAGAGAAAGAGAGAAAGATCTCTAGTTCGGGCAGCCCCAAATCTAAGCCTAGCAAAAATTCATGAACTCATGGTTAATCATAAAGAAAGATTTGTTGTAAAGAATTGATCCATAATGATACTAGATGAGAACATGGTGTATGTAGATGAGATTGGTGTTTCCCTATGGAAATCAATTTTTAAAGCCAAAGAACAAGCTAAGAAAAATGCATTCTTAATTTTTTCTAAAAAGAGACAAAATTCCAAAGGGAAAGGTATCTACATTAATGATACTATAGTAGAAAATTCAAAGGACTCTGGTATATTAGTTACTGAGGTAATTGATATCACTGAACAAAAAGAAGACATAAATATTTCACAGGATACACTAGATCTAGAAGAGATCCAAATGAAGAAGAAAACTGATGATGATGTACTCATTGAGGATATCACAAATGGTGATCCTGATGACAAGGATGATGAGGATGTAAGTATTACACCAGAAAACACTCAAGATGAAGCTCACGTCACTAAATGTGCATTTACATCACTATCGGGTGAGCTTCGTATACTTGTAGAAGCAGTAGGAATTATTTCATAGGAACAACCCGATGGCTCAGACCCTAAGAAACATAAAGATACCATAGGGGAACAAGACACCGAAACACTGGTAGAGGCACATAAGTCTAAAGGAATAGAGGCAACTACTATAGAAACAAAGGCAAAAGATGAGCCTAAGGAAACTGAGGTGACCCCACTTGACACCACATCCGAGGCTCCCACTCACTCAACCAATACACAGGTCACCGAGGAGTAGAGGAAGGAAGAGAGTGTTTCAACTAGGAAGGAGACTCCAAAGGTAGAAGACAAATTTGTTGTCACCATTGTGAAGAAGTCACCCCTTGCACTAGAGAAGAAGAAAAAGAAAGAAAAAGGGTCGGTCACTCTAGACGAAGTTATAGTAATACCCGAGTGTGACCTGAGGACCCTTAGCCCCAAGGAATTGAGCAAATATGGGGAACTATGTACAATAAAAGCAACACAAGAAAAGTTGAAGCAAGAAACCAAACACAAGGAAATATTAATGAATGTTAGGGATATCTTACAATAGGTAGTACTTGAAGTGAACATTGATGAAGACACTCCTATTATAGATCAACTTGCTATACTTACTGAGAAGATAAATGCCCCGAACATTGATGCTGAAAAGTGAATTGAAGAAAGGGAAGAATCCAAGATTTAGGAAAAATTGGTAGAAAGAATCTGCCAAGAAGTGGAAATAAAAAAGGTCAAATTATCTGAGGTAATAACCGAAATAAAATCTATAACCTAGTTCATTTGTCAATTCTTACTAAAGCTATGCACTGTGGAAACCTTCACTTTTGAGATCAGTGAAAAGATCAAAGGTCTGGAAGATGAAATCAAGACTAGTGCAAATGTAGCTATAATCGAGCAACAAGATTTTTCAAAGCACATTCACAGAGTTTAGGAACTCAGGCAGTTGATAGCAGATCTCAAGAAATAAGAAGAGAAGATCACAGATTAGGTCACAGAGTTACAGACATAACTCCTTCCCTACCTGAAGATTTTTGAGAAACACATTACCAAAGTAGAACAACTTGTTGCAACACCAGAAATTTTTGTGTTGGAGAACATCTTTGACATGCATGCACAAGTTAGTCTTGAGCATATTTCTCTCACCAACTTGAAAGAGGAATGGGAAAACCTCTTGGAGTCTGTGAAGAAAACCCATCAGCACTTTTTTGATAGGATGTGAGTATACAGTTTAATTTTTGTATTTGGCATTACTATCAAAAAGGGGGAAATCAATGTATATGTCAACATGTCAAATATGTACATAGATGCTATGTATACTACATATTACCGGGAGCATGCATTGAGGGGGAGTAAATTGAAATTTTGATAAGTATATATGTATATGGCAGAGATATAAGTTATATGTAGAAAAAAATTTGTCTATATACATTCAAGTTTTGATACTAATGCCAAAGGGGGAGATTGTTATCTCTATTAAGCATTAAAGGTTGTCATTAGTATCAAAGGTTATCAAAGGTATCAGTCAGTTACTTAAATTGAGCTAGTTGATAACTAGATGCAAAACAAACCAGTCGGTTAATCATATACAATGAGCATTAGATAGTTTATCGAGCACCTATAGACACCGACACTGAGTAGTACTAAACACTGATCACCAATATAAACCAAGTAGTTTATACAGTGCTTACTGATGATCACATGAAATGGCATAGTAATTAGGAATGGCACATTCTTCTATGAAAATGGTTACAATAGACTAGAAAACATTTTACCAAGATTAAGGAATATTTATTGTCAAGATACTCATTAAATGAAATGTATATCTTATGTAATAGTTTGATCTAGGTCATTTTTCTATACTGTAGATCTTAGGGTTTTGTTTAAGATGCGTAACCTAATTTTGTTTAAGCGGCATAAAGTAGTATGCTATATAAATGTATATTTGCATCATTTGTGATGTGAACGGATGTATGAATTAAGAAGCACTTGAAGCACTTGCCTAACTTGAAGTCTATCAATTGACAAAGCAAATCAGTATTCAGAAGTTTATCAAATTAAGTAGAATCAGAATAGGCTAACCAAGCAATTCAAAGTAGAGATTCATCATAGTAAAGGTGATATTTTGTCAGTACTCTATTGATTTTTATCAGACAATCAAGTTGTCACTAGTAGACAATTGCCTATTGCTTTCTAACAAATGTAATAGAGTTTTTGGCTAAATCTCTTAACAGAGTAGATTTGACAGTCTTATGTAAATCTCTTAACCGAGTGCACACTTCATTAGTGTTGTTAAAATCCTATAACTAGGTAGATCTAGCTGATCTAATATGTTACTCCTAACAGGGTAAGATCACCAGAAGTGATCAAAACTTGTAGCTCAAATAGGAAAATCTTTTCTATCTACAGTAGTGAAGAATTTGTGGGTGTCATCCCCACCACAGTTTTTACCTTCTAAAAAGGTTTTATGCATTACCAAAATACTTGTGTTATGTGACTATTATATTGTTGATTTCATGTTATTTACTTTCATAAGTTGAATGGATTAATGATACATGTATTATATGCAAGGTATTATGGAAGGTTATCACTGTTTGCTATTGTAGATCTGAAAGGTTAATGAGTTAAAGTTTTTGTGGGCACTGATTCACCCCTCCCCTCTCAGTGCCCTATTTCTCCTAATTCCAACAACTACTACTACTGAATAACAACTACATAACTTCACTTCTACTAATCATCAGATTCTGCATCCATTAATGTAACATCACTAACATGTGTCCATCACATATCAAAATGCACAAGGCTCCATGATAATTGTATGGATAATCATTCACCAAACACTACATGTAACTCTGTCAGGAACACTACTGACACAAGCTACTATTTCACTATCTGTACTAATAGTTAACCTCTACATCCATGATATCATGCTGATAATATGTCCATTCTATATACCAGAAGCTTACTACACAAGTCTTCCATGCATGCTACTTACCATATGTTGTCATCAATGACAAACATATAGTCAGTACTAGCTTGCTGGAAAATCTCCAATAGTATTGACTGCTTCTCTCCAATGCATATGTGGGACCTTTCCTTCTATCAACATTATTCTTGCAGTATCAAGAATTATTCTATTTGTCCTTTTAGCAACTCCATTTTGTTGTGGTGTCCCAGATGTTGAAGTCTACCTTGCAATACCATGTTCTTCATAAAAGGTATTGAATTCATGTGAAGTGAATTCTCCACCTCTGTCTGATCTTAAATATTTTATCTTCAAACTTGTCTCATTCTCAACTTTTTCCTTATAGAACTTGAAGGTTTCAAATGCTTCTAATTTTTCTCTAAGAAATCCTACACACATCATTCTAGAGTAGTCATTGGTGAATATAATAAAGTACCTATCTCCAAAATATGAGTTGGTCTGAGTAGGTCTACATAGATCTGTATGAATCAGTTCCACCTTTCCATTTGTTGAGTATCCTTTGCTTGTAAAATTGCTTCTTGTCTGCTTTCCTGAGACACACTTTATGCATGTAGCGTTGGTTGGTTTCAAAATCTTAGGTAGATCCCTGATAGCATTATTATTAGATGCTTTTACCATGTTGTCAAATTTGATATAACAAAACCTTATATGCCATAACTAGCTATCATTAGTCCACATAAAATCTTATTTCTCAATTGAATTCAACTCCCAATAACATGTTGCAACATTCGGTTATCTCCAGCCTTGTTCCACATGCTAGTTTTGTTTCATTCACCAATTTCCCAAATAACTGTGTAACCTCAATAACCTTCTCATCCATCTATTGTAAATCCAACACCTTCTGATGTATAGTAGTCTAATATTTTAAGGATCAATTTCTCATCAAACTTAGGTTCCTAACTCTCCTTTCTTCGTCCTTCAAAGGAATTAAAGTAAAACTTTTTCCCTCCATCATGATAGACACCACATTCTTTTGACAATCATGAATATCTCCAACATCACACTGCAAAATTCTATCCAACAAGATATGGAAAGAACCCATATCCACCACATCACATAATACCTCATTACAGTATGGACCACTATTGAACTTAACCCAGCATTTCTCTTTTACCTCAACCATGTGGTCATCCTAAAACCAACTTATCCCATAGGAACAAGGGTATTTAAGTCTCCTCAAACCTAACTTCTTCACCATCTCCTCTAATACAAGGTTTTTTGTACTACTACTATCCATATTCACTTTGAAACATTTACCTCCTAACTTGCAGATTGTCTTAAACAATTGTCTTCTCTTCTCAGGCTCTGGTTCTTTGGTGCTCAACATGAATCTTATGAACATCAAAGATTCTCCCATCTCAGGTGCCACTTCATTTCCAAAAATTTGTCCTTTTTTTAGTTCCTCATGTGCCACTAAGTTTTTTTTTCCTTGCTAGAACTACCCAGACATTGGAAAGCTCTATGTCCAATATTTCCACATTTGAAATAGGTTCCTTTGAAATCCTTGTTGCCTCTACTCTTGACATGAATCTTCTAATCTAGTGCTTATTCAATCATCAATTTATCCTTTCCCTTATCATTCATTTTTTATCCTTAACCCTAGGGGTAACTTTTCTTCTCGCTAACTTATCTTCTAGCTTCAGGGCATACTAATACGAATCTTTAATTGTACTAATCCTCAGTATACTTAACTCATCTTGAATATTAAGCCTCAATCCATTAACATACTTGGCCACATTTTCCTTAAATATGAATCTTTGTGGCTAGATCTGATTGTCACCTTGTATAATCCCTCATTATACTCCTTCAGAGTCAAGTCTATCTACTTCATATTCTACAACTTCTTGAACAATTCTAGTTCATAATCTTTTTATATAAAGTTAGCCTTAAGTCTAGAAACCATTATTCTCTATCTAGTGATATTAGTTTCACTATTATCCTCTCTACCTTTATGAAATTCCTTCCACCATAAGGAAGAATTATCCTTCAACTTATTTTGTGCTAACATAACTCTTTGTGGATCCTCAATATTTTTAATTTCAAAGTAGTCTTCTAGTTCATTAATACAATCTATCAATTCCTGTAGATGCAATGAACCAAAAAAATAAGAAACATCTATTCTATGAGTCTTGCCCATTTGTTCCATAGCTCTAAACAATATTTATTCCTTTGCAGTTATCTCAACTTTGGTAGTCTCAAGTGTTATGAATGGGAAAATTGAGAGTGGGTGGGGGGGGGGGGGGGTGAATTAGTGTTCACTATATTTTATCTTTTCACTTTAATCTTGAAATTTAACTTGAATGCTTAAGTACTGAAATGAACATTAACATAAACAAGATACATGAACTCAACACATGACACCAATATGGTTACGAGGAAACCCAAATAGGTAAAAACCCCAGTGGGAATTGACACCCACTAATAATCTGCACTAGTTTTTTATGATCCTTGTTAGAAGATCCTTAACCTTATTAGGAGTTGTATTTACAATGCTTTTAGTACAGTGACCTTGTCAAGGATTAGACCCTGTTAGGATTATTTTACAATAACCCTATTAGGGGTGTGGACACACTATCCTAGAGCTCACTACTCAAGTGGTGAAGGCTACAACCTTCTGATCTCAGATACACACTATATCTGTTGGATGAACTGGCACTATGACACTGCTTGTTAGATCAATTCCTTTGATGCACTGATGCTTTGACCTCTTAAAAAGCTCTAATATATCTTATCAACTCTTTTCACACTTCTTCTCTTCTTATCTCAACTCTATAACAACTTCCATACCAATTACAAAGGGCGCATCTCATATTTATATGCACTTATCAAAACAATTAACTAGGTCGGCCTAAAACTGATTACATACAATGCTTCCAATTGAATTGGCTCAAGTGTGTTTACATACAAACATAAATACATTTCTATAATCTAAATACAATAGGCACATAGCCTTTACAAAACAATATTATCATCTCTAATCAAATTACCAACAATCAGCTACATACTCTATTCTGCTCTGGCATTCACTGGTTGTACCTCTTCAACTATCTACATCTTCATCATATGATATCATCTGATCATGCACTCTTATTCTTAGCATGAATACATACATAGAAGCTTAACTTCAAGGGTTCATACCATAACTAGGTCATACACATGTGCGATGATGCTATGTCCTTCTGGTACTCTGCTAACTGTCCAGTCTTCTATACTTAGCCAAATTCTGATCTTCTGATAATGTGCACTGACTCCAAAACACTATATGACTTTGTTTCCATAATGAAAACACTATATTTAGTCATATATAATCAGTATATTCAACTTTCCAACAATCTCCCCCTTTTTCATTGATGGCAATAAAGGAATATGGCAAAGTTACTAACTATACCCTGATACAAAAAACTTTTGTAACATGTTTTATCGTATCTCTCCCTTAGACTCTGTACTATACATCTTCTTTACATATAATACTCTAGGACTCCATATTCTATACATTACTCCCCCTTTGACATTAATTACAAAGGTGTTTCAAAAATTGAGGCTCTACAAGTACTTACAGTGTTATAACATCCAGATATGCTATCTATAAGTTTTGGATCTCTTGCTTCCAGAATGTAATCAGTGTATTAACAATTTGTAGATGGGTGTATAATGCATATTGTAGCTTCTCCATCTTCTCCAAGTCTGTGTTAGGACCTTGATCATATGTCACCTATTGGAATTAGGAGAGATAGGGTACTGAGAGGGGAGGGGTGAATTAGTGCCCACAAAAACTTTAGCACATCAACCTTTCAGATCTAAAATAGTAAACAATGTAACCTTCTAAAATAACTTGTATCTAATGCATGTATCATTAATCCATTCAACTTATGAAAGTAAATAACATGAAATCAACAATATAACAGTCCCAAAACACAAGTATTTTGGTAACGTAGAAACCCTTGTTCGAAGGTAAAAACTATGGTGGGGATGACACCCATAAATTCTTCACTACTACAAATAGAAAAGGTTTGCCTATTAGGGCTACAAGTTTTGATCACTTCTGGTGATCTTACCCTATTAGGAGTAACATATTAGATTAGCTAGATCTACCTAGTTATAGGATTTTAGCAACACTACTTGAGTGTGCACTCGGTTAAGAGATTTACAAAAAGACTATCAAGTACTTTGTTAGGATATTTTACCAAAACTCTATTACAATGATTATAAAGAAATAGGTAACTATCTACTAATGACAACTTAGATTGTCTAATATAGATCAATAAAGTACTCAATGTATATCACCTTATACTGTGTAAATATCTTCTATGAACTGCTTGGTTAGCTTGCTCTGATTCTGCTTAATTTCATTTCCTCTAAATGATGTTCTACACTATCAATTGATAATCTTGAAGGTTGGCTAGTGCTTCAAGTGCTTCTTCACTCATACATCAGTTCACACCAAAAATTATGTAACATACAAATATATAGCATACAACTTTATGCTGCTTATACAAAATTAGGTTTCAACAACTTAGATAAAAACCCTAAGATCTACGGTGTATAAAAATAACCTAGATCAAAAATTTACAAAAGATCTTCATTGTATCTCAACAATAAAAGATCCTCGATCTTGGTAAAATGTTTTTCTAATTTTGTTGTAACCATTTGCATAGAAGAATGTGCCATTCCTGATTACTATGTCATTTTATGTGATCCTCAGTAAACACTGTAAATACTACTTAGTAATTACTATGATGCGTAGTGTTTACTATCTCTCAGTGTCAGTGTCTGATGCTCAATAAAACTATCTGGTGCTCGGTGTGAAGACTTAACTGACTGGCTTGTATTGCTTACAGTTATTGAATAGGTTTATATAAGTAGCCAACTGATGTCTTTGATAACCTTTGATACTAATGACAACCTTTAATGCTCAATAGAGATAACAATCTCCCCCTTTGGCATTACTATCAAAACTTGAATGTATATAGACCTTATGTCTCAAAACTTATATCTCCACCATATACATATACATATCACAAAAAATTCTATATACTCCCCCTCGGTGCATGCTTTGGTAATGTGTGGTATACTTTAGCAAAAGAGTTACATATTTGGCATAAAAATGGTATCCCCATTTATCTTCATCTTCTATATACATGTTTTCCCCCTTTTTGATATTAATGCCAAATAGAAAAGTTTATACTTACAACTTATCAAAAATGTGATGATGGGTTTTCTTTAGTGACTCCAAGAGGTTTTCCCATTCCTCTTTCAAGTTGGTGAGAGCAATGTGCTCAAGACCGAATTGTGCATGCATATCAAATATGTTGTCCAACATAGAAATCTCTGGTGTTACAACAAGCGTTTGTGCCCTGACAATATGTTTCTCACAATTTTCAGGTATGGAAGGAGTTTTATCTGCAACTTAGTAACCTAATCAGTTATCCTCTCTTCTTGCTTCTTGAGATCTACTATCAACCGCTTGAGTTCTTGAACTCTGAGTATATGCTTTGAAAAAGCTTGTCACTTGGTTGTAGCTGCATTTGCACTAACTGTGATTTCATTCACAAATTTTTTAATCTTTTCACTTATCTATATAGTGAATGTTCCAACAGTGCATAGCTTAAACAAGATTTGGTAGATAGAATTAGTAATACACTGAATCTCAATTATTACCTATGAAAGTTTAACCTTGTTAATAACCACTTCTTGGCTGATTCTCTTGGCAATTTTATCTTGAATCTTGGACTCTGTGGGCTTTCCTCTATTCTTTTATCAGCTTCAATATATGGTTCATTTATCTTCTCAGTAAGTGTTTCAAGTTGATCCATGATCAGAGTATCTTCATCTATGTTCACCTCAGGTACTACCTATTGTAAGATATCCCAAACATTATCTAATACTTCCTTGTTCTTATTCTCTTACTTCAATTTCTCTTGTGTTTCTTTTCTTGTACATAATTCCCCATATTTTCTCAATTCCTCGGGGCTAAGGGTCCTCAAGTCATAGTCAGGTATCATAATGACTTTGTCTAGAGTGACCAGCCCTTTTCCTTTCTTCTTCTTCTTCTTCTCTAGTGCAAGTGGTGACTTCTTGGCAATGGTAATAATAGCTTTCTCTTCTATCCTCAGAGTGTTCTGCCCAGTTGACACACTATCTTCCTTCTTCTACTCCTTGGTAACTTGTGTGTTAGTTGACTGAGGTGGAGCCTCAAATGTGATGTCAGGTGGGGTATCCTCAGTTGCCTTAGGCTCTTCTTGTGCCTTCATTTATGTTTTAGTAGCCTTTTTTCCTTCAAGCTCATTTGTCTCTATAGGTATCTTAGTGCTTTGTTCCCCTGTGGTATCTTTAGGTTGCTCAGGGTCAGAGCCATCGGGTTGTTCTTGAGATAGAATCTTTATGGCTTCAACAAGTATAGGAAGCTCATCTGGTAGTGATGGAAATACACACTCGGTAACTTATGCTTCATCATGTGTGTTGTCTTGTGCATTATTCACATCATCATCTTCATCCTTGTCATTAGGATCTGCATTTTTTATGTCCTTAATGAGTACATCCTTGTCATTTATATCCTCAATCTAAATCACTTCTAGATTCAGTGCATCTTGTGAACTGTTCTTAATTTCTTGACCAATTGTTGTATCAATTACCTCGGTAAGTGATACCTTTGACTCTATATTCTTCTTTACTGCATTATCCTTAATGAATATTCCTTTACCTTTTGAATTCTATCTCTTTTTAGACAAATTTTGAAATGCAACTTTCTCATTATGCTCGGTAGCTAAAAGTGAACTCCAGATAAGTTGACTAGACTCATCAAGATCTGCCATATTCTCATCTATTATTTGTATATCTTGGTGCTTAACTTTGAATCTCTACACATAAGTATCCATAAGCTCTTTAATCTTATCAAGAGATAATTCTGGTGCAATTGATACAAGGGCTTGTTCCCTCATCCTCTTCTCGGTATCCAAGGCATATGACCACTTTTGATTTATTCGATCCTCTAATGTCTTGGGTTGTCATAATTCAAACTCTAATGGAACTTGTTTGAAGCATATCATCATCTGGATGACTGCTTCCTCAATTTTGTTTTGGTCTTCATTTGACATGATGTCAAACTTACTAAGTTTCAAATCTACAAGATTTCCATTCTCGATTATTATCTTCAATAAGATCATGAATTGACCTATTCTTATTACAAACAACCTTGAATTGATTTTGGTCATCTTCATTTTCTTCATCCTCGAGGTCTTCTCTATTTCTTATCAATTTTCTCCTTTCCTCAGTGCGTCTGCTACAGCCTTGGGTCCTTTCTTTACATAAGTCTTTGTCAGCCTAGCAGCCTTTCATTTTGTTACCTTCCCAACTACCTTCTTGGGTGGTGGTGAAGATGTAGTTGATGACCTTGTGCATGCACCTGTTTGCACTAGCAACTGCCTCTTCTTTGAAGCTTGAGTGGGAGAAATCAGTATAGGTTCTTGTTCTTCTTTGGACTTAGTTTCTTCACTATCATATGGTTTTCCAACCAACATTAATTGACCTTCAGTTGCTACTTCAACCGGTGACTCCTTAGATGAGTTAGATTCAGTCCCAAACTTCTCAGATAAAAACTGTTAATCTCTATTGAGCATTTTAGGTTGTCATTAGTATCAAAGGATAGTAAACAAGTCAGTCAGTTATTTATATTGAGATAGTTGGTAACTAGAAGTAAGATAGAGCAGTCGGTAAAGCCTTACACTGAGCATCACACAGCTAACCAAGCACTAGTGACACTGACACCGACAGTCAGTAAACACTGAGCATCATAGTATACACTAAGCAGATTATATAGTGTTTACCGATGATCACAGTAAATGGCATAGCAATCAGAAATGGCACATTATTCTATACAAATGGTTATAACAGATCATAAAATGGTTTACCAAGATCAAGGATCATTTATTGTAAAAGATATTCATTAAATGCAATTATTATCTTATTTGTATTAGTTGATCTAGGTTATTTTGCACCGTAGATCTTAGGGTTATGATTTTCTTTTGTAACCTAATTTTTGTTTAAGTGGTAAAATAGAACACTATATATTGTATATGTTCACACCATTTTAGAAGGTTGTTGAACTGATATATATAAATCATGGATCACTTGAAGAAATTGCCTATCTTTAGGACAATCAGTTTACCGAGCAGAACAGAGTACAGAGGTTTTCAGATTGAGTAGAATCAGACAAGGCAACATAGTAGATCAAAGCAGAGAACCATCACAGATAAGGTGATATTTTGATAAGAACTTATAGATCTATTTCAGACAATTGAGTTGTCAACTAGCAGATAGTTTACCTATTACTTTCTGACAATTGTGATAGAGTTTTGATAAATCTCTTAACAGAGTAGACTTAACAGTCTTTGTATAAATCTCTTAACCAAGTAGACACTTCATATAGTGTTGTTAAATCCTATAACTAGGTAGATCTATCTGATCTAATATGTTACTCCTAACAGGGTAAGATCACCAGAAGTGATCAAAACTTGTAGCCTTAACAGGAAAACCTTTTCTATCTGCAGTAGTGAAGAATTTGTGGGTGTCATCCCCACTATAGTTTTTACCTTCTAACAAGTGTTTCTGCGTTACCAAAATACTTGTGTTATGTGATTTTCATATTGATTTCATATTGTTTACTTTCTTAAGTTAACTAGATGATTGATTTATGCAATTAGATTCAAGTTATTTTGATCGGTTATCATAGTATTTAGTTATAGGTCAGAAAGGTTTTGCAACTAAATTTTTGAAGGCACTAATTCACCCCTCCCCTCTTAGTACCTATCTCTCCTAATTCCAACAAAAAATTCTTCATTTTCTTTTCTTTCCTTGTCATTTTACCGATGACCAAGCCTATTTTAATTCTCATCTTAGCTTCTTCAAAGGTTCCAAAGCTTGTGGCCTTAGTGTCCTTCGGTAATGCTAGAAATTCCTTAATATATTTGAAACCAAAATCATGATCCATTTCATAGCCCATAGGTGCTAGCCATTTTATTCTCAGCTCAACTACTTTAATTATAGTGTGGTTAGTGTTCACTAAGAAACAAATATCCATCACATATTTTTTGACCAATGAACTCAAAATTCTACATCTTAAATTCATCTTTACTTTAAAATCCTCAAAATAACTATTTATAACATTCTCATCATTATCTCCCAGACCTTTCATAATCTCAAAAATTTGTGAAGTGATCAGTGTATCATCTATCCATTCAGTGTGACTGACAGAGGGAAAGAATTTCTGGAGATAGAAAAATAAACATATAAGTAATGATCCAAACTTACAAGTATTGGACTTCTCTATCCTGATTGTTTTCATGTTTTCTTCAACCTATCTCAGTAGCAGCTCAGCAAGGTCTATCTGATGACCCTTCTTTATCAATTTGTGAGCCATATCGACTACGCTATAGGGTACATTGTTTAACCTACTCAACTAAAATATTTTGTATACAATCACATGCACTACGAACTTAACTTCAAGATCCATAATAGATGAAATTTTCAATGCTCTACCATCCCATGTTGCACCAACATTCTTTTCAAAATCAGCTCAGGATGAGCTTCGAAATGCTTTGGCTTTATCGGTAGTAGGGTAACAAGTAAACCTACTAATCATTCTTTTTGTAACCTTGATTGCTTTGTCTAGCCAGAATGTGCCCTCATGATAGCAGCTCAACACAACCCTAATCAATTCATTCTTAAAATCCTTTAGGAAATTTAGGGCATTTGTAAGAGCAAGTGATTCAACAATTTTGTGCTCTGGTTTCAGTTCTATTTTCTCATCACAAAGTACCTGATATGCAACATACTATTGAAATCACCTATTTCCCTAATTTTATAGTGTATGTATAATTGTATGTCTTTAGTTAACAAAACCCTAGGTGGGATGCTTGAAAAAGCACCCGCTAAATCCATTTTCAAAGCAACTTTAGGGTGTTACTTATAAGGTGGCTCCTTGTACCTTGCTAACACAATTAAATTAACTTCTTCTTCCATAACTTTAGAAGAACTCAAAGTAGATGCCATTTTAACAAACTAGGTTTTTTGATAAGTATGAGAAATATGCTCGATAGGGTTTTGTTAGTAAACAGATTTGTCCTTTCTTGTTTCTTGTGGAAATAACTCTTAATGCCCAAATGATGAACAACATCTGCTTACAACAGTTGACAAGCCATTTTTTGATTACTGGCTTTTCTCTGAATTGGTAGGTACAGCTCCCTTTTGGAATGATATGCAATGAATTATGTTTTGATCCTAAAAATAACACAGGGTATGCTCTTAACTTGAGAGTAGGAGAGGCAAACCGCATTAAGCCTAAATAGAACTTAATCCAAGTAAGGAGAGCTTTCTAATCTATGAACGAAGCTGTAGAACTCACAAATCCTATGAATTCATACACTTAGCATTAACTAATCTATAATAACTATTAATAGAGATATAAATGAAATGATGAAAAACCTCTAATGAATCCTTCTCTGAATATCCCACAGCACATCCTACTAGGTTTATTCACATCTTCAAAACAAAGGAATGAAACATCCTTTCCTTCCTACTGCAATTCAGATTAAGAGAAAGAATCATATAACTAACAACTATCAGCTAACTGGAATAGAAAATAATTGACATAAAACACTTTCAATTGTCTCTGCAACATCAAGTCTCTTCCACCAAAAATTTGTTGACCTTTGTATTTACTTTTACAATAGAATGTATAGAGATTACAAGCATACGCCCTTTCATGGGAATACCAAGTGTTTCAACTTCCAGAATTTGATAAGACTAAAAACAAGTGTTTCAACATCACAACAAGGAAGAACTAAAAAGACTTTATCTTTTCATCTAACTCTTTGATAAGGCTAAATGGCAAAGATCACCATTATTGACACATTAGAAACTGCTATTCTTCCTTTTGTCATGGCTGATATCAAGTATTCATCACTTCCTTTAAGCACTTCAACACTGGATTCATCTTTAATTTATTCCACTAAGAAACCCATCGATCTCTGAAAAATACATCATCAATACCACAAATGACAGACTGTGCAATTACTAAATACTCCTTGCAGAAAATGCACACAAAAGATGTGAAACCCACGATAGTAGAGTAGCAAGTCTCCTATTTTCTGCCCATCAACTTTAAGTGCTTGAATAACTTAAAGCATGTGCTTAATAAACTTTGAAATAACAATCTTTTCTTTTATGCCAAGCTCAGGTGTCAAACCACATGGCGAGATCCCGCATGATCGCAAGACATCTTTCACACCATAGCGACAAAGCGACATCCATTGATTCTCCCTTAGCATGCTGCACGGTATAAATGCCTTCAGACCCACTGGAACACGTGGTGAGAGCTCCCATGATCGCAAGATAGTTCTCTCAATCTTGTGATCTTGTGACCTTTGTTGATTCTCCTTTAGCACACTGCACGGTATAAATGCCTTCAAACCCACTAGAACACGTGGTGAGATCTCAAATGATTGCATCTGCGCTATTAGCATATGCAAGTCCCAACAGGCTTCATTTTCACTTGATCAAATAGCATTATTTTAATTCTTGCGATCATGTGACCACTTTATCATTGGCAGAATATTTAATAACTATTCCATCTCATCATCGCACTTGCGCTGTTGGCATACGTGGGTCCCAGCCTGGCAATGCTAATCTTCTTTGTCCTTTTCACATTTCCTCCGCACCTACTCAGGTTTCCTTTTTTCCTTGTCACATGATTGCAAGGCTATTATTTTATTCATGCGATCATGCAACCGCTCTATTATTGGTGTATGTGGACTCCAGCTCGGGCGTCAAAGAATCTCCCATGGCTTTGAGGAATAGTAGCAACCATTGATTAGGAATCTTGATCATTATGTTGGCAGAGATAATAGCACCGCAAACATGGAACCACTTTACACATGTCATCATCTCACATGATCAGATGGCATGTTTTAAACTCTTGCGATCATGCGACTGCTCTATCATTGGTGCACATGAACTCCAGCGGGGCACCATCTATTTCCAGTCTTGTTTTTCATTGACTTTTCTTACCATCCGAGCTCCATTTCGCATGATCGCATGACCTCTTTTTACCTCTTGCGATCATGCGACCACTGCATCATTTTTGAGTCTATTTCCTTCATGAGTAATAGTTTTATCTTTTGTTCTACTTGCATTAAATTATTCATCTATTTCCATGCAACAGTAATCTTTAGTCAAGTCCTCTGTTCTGAATCCTCTTCACCCTATCTTTTTATGCCAAATTCGAGTCCATAAAACATGTCATTCAGTTCACTAAATAGAGTTGATTACCTTTGGAATTGTAGTAGGCCACTATTTTCATCATAAGAAATAATTCAATTAACTTTACATATCCACATAATGAACAATGTCTATTGGAATAGACAATTAAACTCAGCACATATCTGGACTATAAACATAACTCCAAATCACATGCCATTTTCTCTAACAGGATCATTAAGGTTCAAAGAACAGATCCAAGTATTCATATTATGAAGATCATTAACTTTTATTCATTGTAAAAAGATGCATCAAGTGAGTATGAGCTCTGCATTGTTACACATAAAAAGGCCAATACTCGAGCTTCACCAATCTTTAATTCTATTTGTCCACATCCAATTACAGTCATCACCCATATGCTCATTATTGTGATGGGAATCAACTCCATCTTTCAGCCATCTTAACCAATCATCAAGTCGTTCATGACTACATAAAACTATTCCTTGATCCCATTATGATTTAATACCGATTCATTGCTATTTTCTCTATAATCACTAAAAAGTTAAGAGCATAATAACAGTTTGGAATATTGATCAGCAGAGACCACTTATACAAAGAAATGAATTCTTTGGATACTGTCATATGAGATGATCCTCAGTGAATAGTCATTACTAGTTCTGCTAATGCATCATCCAAATGAAGAACCCTTTTCTGATTCCTTATGAGTGACCAAGAATCATGGTCTCCAATTGCCATTCTATCTGAGAAAGATCACCAATAAGAGCACATTATCCTTGTCAGGTTGGGAGCTATCACCTACGCATCATGAAAAGACTTCAAAAAAACCCACCCGGCTTAGAGAAGAGATGGAAAAAGTAGGGAAACCTGACAAAGATAGCCTACCTATGAAAAACTTAGACCTAGACACAAATCAAACCAGACATGACTATGGCTTCAAAATATTTCCACTTTTAACTGCATGGTTATGGGGTGAAAAGTGAGGCAACAGCTAGCTCTGACTAGGGACTTAAACATTCCCATGTTTGAGCAAGGAATCCTGAATCTCTGGTTTTGCAAAGGGTAAATAAAAAGGATAGCAACACAACAAAACTAGAACAAGAACAAAGGAAAGGAAGCAGCTAACCTAGGAAACATAAGAGAACAAACACAACTATGTACAATACAGGGGTTACATGTTTTCAATTTTCCATTTGATAAAGCTTCAAATCCTGACCATTGAAGGTCAGTGGTAGTACCTCACCATCATGATAAGCCAGCTTGAAAGAATTTTTTTCCAATGCTTGATGAATCACAAATGGTCCTTTCCACAAGCTGTCAAACTTCTTATGCGTTCCTTTAGGAGCATTACATTTATCCCACAGCAACACACTATCAGCTATCATGAATTTCTGTGGCCTTTCCTTCTTATCAAATATCTTCTTCACTCACATCTGATGTTGAGTGATATGATCAACTATCTCTGCTCTTTCCTCTTCTAGCTTGCTCAAATAAAGAATCCTTTTTTCTAGACCATCTTTATAGATGTCATCTTCAATCACTATCCTTAATTTGTTTGTGGCCAGTTCCAAAGGTAAAGGAAGATTTGCTTTGGTCCCATAAACAAGCTCAAAAGGTGATATACCAATTGCTCTTTTTGGTGTTACCCTGTCTGCCCACAATGCCTCATGAATCTTTTTATGCCAATTTTTTTGATTATCTGATACTAACTTCTTAACAATATTGATTAGATTTTTGTTACTGGATTTAGCCTGGTTGTTTCCCTATGGGAAATAATCTGGTGAATGGCTAACAGTGATTCCATATTCAAAATAGAAACTAGTAATCTCAACTGAAGAAAAATAGGCCGCATTGTCTATTACTAATTTAAGTGGAACACCAAACCTAACCAGTATGTTTTCTTTGAGGAATTCACATACCACTTCAGAAGTTGTTTTCTTCATTGCCTTGGCTTCCACCCACTTGGTGAAATAGTCAGTGGTGGTTATTATATACTGGTGACCTGCGCTGGATACCAGATTGATTGGCCCAATGAAATCAAGGCCCCACTGCTAGAAAGGCTCTTCAATGATGATAGGCTTCAATTGGAGAGCAGCTAATTGAGGATGCCCTATAAACATTTTGCATTTTTCACACTTGGCTACCTAGGCATATGCATCTCTGAACATATCAGGCCAATAATAACATTGTCTTAGTATTTTAAATGATGTTACTGAAGATGAAAAGTTCCCTCCACAGGCCTTGTCATGGAAAGTCTTCAATAATTTTTCCTACTGCTGCTTATCTACACATCTAAGAAAAGTGCCATCAATTGCCTTCTTAAAAAGTTTACCATCCCAAATCACAAACTTAGTTGCCTTTAACCTGAGATCTCTTCTTTTTCTTGATGTCATGCCTTCTGGACATTCTCCATACGTTAGGAAGTAAGCAATGTCTTCAAACCATGTATCCCGAAGACCCACAGCTAGAACTAGTTGTTTTTCTTCAGATCCTCTTGGTTCTTTTTTAGCTTTATCCTCTGCAATTTCTCTACAAAAAGCATTACCCTTTATCAATTTGGTAGGGTGAATTTCTATATCATATTCTTGCATTTTTTCTATCCATGAACCTCTAGTATTGCATCCCACCTCTTGCTGCGTCAGCACACTTTTAACTGCTACATCCGGCACATAAACTACAGAATGTGAATGCAAGATGTAAAATCTGAAGTTTTTCAATGCCTTGACTATTGAAATGCATGCTTTTCAATCTGAGAATATTTTAACTCATGATTTTTCAGAGGAATGCTCATAAAAGCAATTGGAGCTTGTATATCTTCATCATTTTTCTGCATTAGTATGGCGGATAAAGTGTGTTCAGAGGCATAACAGTAAAGAATAAAATCTCTACTATAATTCGGATGACATAATATTGGGGCATGAGAAATGGCATTTTTAATATTTTGAAAAGCTTGCTTACCTTCTTCACTCCACTTAAAATTTGAATTACCTTTCATCATATCTATGATGCATTTAGTTGTTTTAGCAAAGTCTGCTATGAAACGCCTCAGGAAATTGACTTGGCCAAAGAATGATTTAACTCCCATTTTATTTACTGGTAGACTTAATCTTCTGATGGCTTCAACATGCTCCAGATCAATTCTGATTCCTTCTTGAGAGACTATATGGCCAATAAGTTTTCCTTCCATTACAAAAAACATAGACTTCTTTGGATTGAGAGAAATCCCATCATCTCGACATCTCTGCGATACTTTTCTCAAATCCTCAATGTGATCCTTTCTTTTCTTTGAAAATAGAGTAAGATCATCTAAATATATTACTATGATTTCATCCTTCAAATCAGCAAATGTCTTACTCATGCATCTCTAAAAGGTGGCACCAGCATTGATGAGCGCAAAAGGCATCTGATAGTATGCAAATGTATCCCATGGTGTAGTAAATGCCATCTTATGTTGATCTTTTTCCTCAACTTCAACCTGATTGTAACCAGAAAATCCATCAAGCATGGACATCATTTCTGATCCAGCCACTGTCTGCAGTAAGTAATCCATATTGGGAAGTGCAAAGTTATCCTTAAGAGATGCCTAATTCAAATTCTAGAAATCAACACAAATTCTGATTTCTCCATTCTTCTTCCACACTGGCACTATATTAGCTATCCATGTGGAGTGATGGATAGGATAAATGATCCAAGCTTTTAGCATTTTATCCACCTCTTAGAATATGGCATCTGCAACTTTAGGATTATAATTTCTTTGCTTCTATTGGAAAGGTACTACATCAGGCTTCAAAGGAATCTGATGTTTCACTTTTCCACCTCTATAGCTTTTCAAATCTTTGTATCTCCAAGAAAAAATGTCTCTGTATTCTAGAAAGAGCAGCCTGGCAGCTTCTTTCTCTTCAAGTGAATAGCATTTGCCAATATTAATCAACTTAGGATTATCATCATCACCAATATTTACTCCTTCATACTCACCAGTGTTAGACTCTTTTCTTGCTCTTTTCTATTTTATATAAGCATCATGCCTATTAAACAACTTCTCTAAAGATACAAAATAAGGAGGAATAATATCACCTAGTACTTGAACTTCATTAACTTTCTTTTCATTTAATCCATGGCTGGAACGTTCCTCATCTTTTTCATGCTGATATTCATAATTGATTTTTCCATTTTCTAAAAACAATTGCAAGCTTTTGTCATCCTCAAACACCTGCCATGAATCTATATTATCTAGGATAGCAACTCGATATACAACTTCAATCTGATATTTCTTATTTTTAAAGTTTGGATGAGGCAACAACAAAGATGCAGAGACAACCAATGAATCAGCTTTGGTATTCAGCTCTCTTGGTATTGCTTCAATAGAAAAGGCATCCAGACCTTCTATCTGATCCCAAACTTTATTTCTGTAGTTTTTTAATCTATGATTCTTCACTAATATTGTCCTCTAACTTGTCTCACAATAAGCTCTACATCACCTCAAGCTTTCATCACTTTAACACCTTTTTCTTTTGCTGCTACTAATCCCAGTAGTAAGGCTTCATATTCTGTGGTATTATTGGTATTTCCAAACTCTAATTTGAATGCCATAGGTTCAGGTTCTCCTTGAGGAGGAATCAATACAACACCTGCACTTGATCCTAATGAAGAACAACTTCCATCAAATTCAAGAACCCATAAGTCTAATAATTCATTTTCTTCACCTGATTTCTTTTCATTACCATCTTCATCCTTATTCCCATTTAGAGATTCTTCAGTAAACAGCATGTAATTACCAAATTCTAGTTCTTGATAAAGTATTTGAGCCTTAGGATCGTCTGATTTCATGACTGTATACTTCACCTTTTCCTCAGGCTCCAATTTGATTTTCTTATCCCAATTGGTATGACAACATGAGACCAATCCAGCTTTATTTCTCCTCCTAAGTCTTTGCAAAAACTTCTACTTAAGAGAAGCCCATAGCTTGCCAGAATGTTAGCTACCAAGATAGTCATCAAAAGTTTCTTCTCAGGATGAGATGCCAAAGCTACCTGTGCATCCTTGATCTGGCCAACTAAGGGAACTTGTTTGGCATCCATCAAATAACATTTCCCATACACCGTAGTGAGATTAAGATTCAAAGCTTTGGCTACAAAATAAGACATGACATTATCTAATGTGCTTGAATCTATTATACAATTACTTAATTTGCATCCATTAACATAGAGTGAAACATAGAAGGGAGGAGGTTTTTATCCAGGTGACATTGGTAACACTGTAAATTCTTCTTCTTTAAACAAATCAGCAGTGAATGTTTCATCCTTTTCAACCATAGTAGCATTATTGTTTAATTTTGAAATACTTCCTTTACACCATTCTACTAATCTTTTAAATTCTAAAGGATGTGATTTTAAATAGTCCAGAAAAGAAATCTGAATTTTTGACTCTTCACAGAATTGAACAGCATCAAAAGATAATTTATCTTTACCTAGCTGGGAGCTTAATGCCTTCTGATCAGTATCAGCACTATTTATCATAGGACTAGGATCACTTTTATGAGGCTGGCTAGAAGACTAATTTCTTAATTTCTGATTTTGAGTGAGCACCGTATATGAATTTCCATCAATAGTAGAAAAACATTCACCTTTAGATTCAGAATCAGATTCATACTCCAAAAATAAATTTCCAGAGTTGCCAGTTGAGTATGTATCCTCTTCTTCAATAGGAGCTGCTATATTTAGTTCATTGGTGGTTAATAACTGCATCATATGGGTAATTCTCAGACATTTCTCATTAGTGTGATCTATAGTCAAATGAAACACGCACATGTTTCCTTTTTTTGGTGTGGCTTCAATCTGCAACCTAGGTTGAGGGCCTGTAAGTTACAAAAATCTATTGTCCATGTTTCTTCTAGGCATATTCTAAAAATTACGCTGATTAGAATTATTGAATCCTGGTAATTGCCTTTTCATAGCAATCAATTCATTGGACAATTTTTGAATCATTTCATCAAATGATGAGGTACTACTTGAACTTCCTTTATTTTGTAACTCTCTTTTCCATTTTCCTGCTGAAATTAAATCTTCTTCACATTCGATAGCTTTCTTTTGTGCATCCACTAAATCTATGGGACATGCCTTTCTCAACTCATAATTGATATCCGAAGGCATTGCACTTATGAAAAATGTTTTAAGATTACCAGTAGTAGGTCTATCTGCAATAGGGATTGTACTAACAATCTTATTGAAGGCAGCTACAAAATCCCTCATGCCCATTTGAGGCTATTTTTTGATGGATGTCAATTGTGTCAATAAAAGATGCTCATCTTTTGTTGTCTTAAAATGATCCTCAAATGATGTTCTCATCACATTCCAATTGGTGATAGAACCATCATCTAGATGATAAAACCAATCTGCTACACTGTCTGTTAAAGTCTCAACAAATAATCTCACAGCAACATCCTCATGTGCCATCCCTAAAATATGAGTAGCAACAAAGAAGGCTTTAATATTTTCATCAATGGTGACTTTCCCATCTCCTGAAAACTTAGGGAAATTTTTTCTTGATCCAGTAGGGAGTGGATGATAAGCTGCTAGTGCCAATGGCCCTACTGTAGTAGCCCATGGAGTAGCCATGATAGTCCTAGCACAGTATGGTGGAAAATTAACAACTAGGGGAGTAGTGGTACCATGAAGTGTTAACACTTGACAAGTGTTTTGTGAAGTGCTTCAATTTCTAATAGGAGAAGAAGGCCTACTTTGACTTTTCCTTTCTCCTTTCTTTCTAGGAACTTCTAGGATGGGAAAACTAAGCTCTGCTAATGTATCAAATGTAGAATCTCATCCACCCTATTCTCTGGTACTCCTGAGGAATCTTATTCACTTCAGGATGATGTAGCTTACTGATCAAATGACTGTTTGTGTCCCCAGCAGAGTCACCAAAAATCTGTTAGTAAATAAATTTTTCACTTCTTATTTCTTGTGGAAATAACTCTTAATGCCCAAATGATGAACAACATCTACTTACAACAGTTGAAAAGCCATTTTTTGATTATCGGCTTTTCTTTGAATTGGTAGGTATAGCTCCTTTTTGGAATGATATGCAATGAATTATGTTTTGATCCTAAAAATAACACAGGGTATCCTCTTAACCCGAGATTAGGAGAGGCAAATTGAATTAAGCCTAAACAGAACTTAATCCAGGCAAGGAGAGCTTTCTAATCTATGAACCAAGCTGTAGAACTCATAAATCCTATGAATTCATACACTTAGCATTAACTAATCTACAATAACTATTAACAGAGATATAAATGAAATGATGAAAAACCTCTAATGAATCCTTCTCTGAATATCCCATAGCACATCCTACTAGATTTATTCACATCTTCAAAACAAAGGAATGAAACATCCTTTCCTTCCTACTGCAATTTAGATTAAGAGAAAGAATCATATAACTAACAACTATCATCTAACTGGAATAGAAAACAATTGACATAAAACACTTTCAATTGTCTCTGCAACATCAAGTCTCTTCCACCAAAAATTTGCTGACCTTTGTATTTACTTTTACAACAGAATGTATAGAGATTACAAGCATACACCCTTTCATGGGAATACCAAGTGTTTCAACTTCCAGAATTTGAAAAGACTAAAAATAGGTGTTTCAACATCACAACAAGGAAGAACTAAAAAGACTTTATCTTTTCATCTAACTCTTCGATAAGGCTAAATGGCAAAGATCACTATTATTGACACATTAGAAACTATTATTCTTCCTTTTGTCATGGCTAATATCAAGTATTCATCACTTCCTTTAAGCACTTCAACACTGGATTCATCTTTAATTTATTCCACTGAGAAACCCATCGATCTCTGAAAAATACATCATCAATACCACAAATGACAGACTATGCAATTACTAAATACTCCTTATGGAAAATGCACATAGAAGATGTGAAACCAGTGACGGTAGAGTAGCAAGTCTCCCATTTTCCGCCCATCAACGTTAAGTGCTTGAATAACTTAAAGCATGTGCTTAATAAAATTTGAAATAACAATCTTTTTTGTTATGCCAAGCTCAGGTGTTAAACCATGTGGCGAGATCCCACATGATCGCAAGACATCTTCCACACCATAGCGACAAAGTGGCATCCATTGATTCTCCCTTAGCACGCTGCATAGTATAAATGCCTTCGGACCCACCAGAACATGTGGTGAGATCTCACATGATCACATCTATGTTGTTAGCATATGAGGGTCCCAACAAGCTTCATTGTCACTTGATTGCATAGCATTATTTTAATTCTTGTGATCATGTGACCACTTTATCTTTGGCACAATATTTAATAACTATTCCATCTCATCATCGCACTTGCACTGTTAGCGTACATGGGTCCCAGCCTGGCAATGCTAATCTTCTCTATCCTTTCCACATTTCCTCCGCACCTACTCAGGTTTCCTTTTTGCCTTGTCGCATGATCACAAGGCTATTATTTTATTCATGTGATCATGCAACTACTCTATTATTTGTGCACGTGGACTCTAGCTCAGGTGTCAAAGAATCTCTTGTGGCTTTGAGGAATAGTAGCAACCATTGATTAGGAATCTTGATCATTACATTGGCAGAGATAATAGCACTACAAACATGGAACCACTTTACATGTGTCATCATCTCACATGATCGTATGGCATATTTTAAACTCTTGTGATCATGTGACTGCTCTATCATTGGCGTACATGAACTCCAGCGGGGCACCATCTATTTCCAGTCTTGTTTTTCATTGACTTTTCTTACCATCCGAGCTCCATTTCGCATGATCTCATGACCTTTTTTTTACCTCTTGCGATCATGTGACCGCTGCATCATTTTTGAGTCTATTTCCTTCATGAGTAATAGTTTTATCTCCTGTTCTACTTGCATTAAATTATTCCTCTGTTTCCATACGATAGCAATCTTTAGTCGAGTCCTCTATTTTGAATCCTCTTCACCCTATCTTTTTATGCCAAATTAGAGTCCATAAAACATGTCATTCGGTTCACTAAACAGAGTCGATTACCTTTGGAATTGCAACAGGCCACTATTTTGATCACAAGAAACAATTCAATTAACTCAGCAATTTACATATCCACATAATGAACAATGTCTATTGGAATAGACAATTAAACTCAACACATATCCAGACTGTAAACATAACTCCAAATCACATGTCATTTTCTCTAACAGGATCATTAAGGTTCAAAGAACAGATCTAGGTATTCATATTATGAAGATCATTAACTTTTATTCATTGTAAAAAGATGCATCAAGTGAGTACGAGCTATGCACTATTACACATAAAAAGGCCAATACCCAAACTTTGCCAGTCTTTAATTCTATTTGTCCACATCTGATTATAGTCATCACCCATATGCTCATTATTGTGATGGGAATCAACTCCATCTTTCAGCCATCTTAACCAATCATTGAGTCATTCATGACTACATAAAACTATTCCTTGATCCCATTATGATTTGATACCGATTCATTGCTATTTTCTCTGTAATCACTAAAAATTTAAGATCATAATAATAGTCCAAAATATTGATCAGTAGAGACCACTTATACAAAGAAATGAATTCTTTGCATACTGTCATATGAGATGATCCTCACTAAATAGTCATTACTAGTTCTATTAATGCATCATCCAAATGAAGAACCCTTTTCTGATTCCTTATGAGTGACCGAGAATCATGGTCTCCAATTTCCATTCTATCTAAGAAAGATCACCAATAAGAGCACATTATCCTTGCCGGGTTGGGAGCTATCACCTACCCATCATGACAAGATTTCAAAACAACCCACCCGTCTTAGGGAAGAGAGGGAAAAAGTAGGGAAACCTGACAAAGATAGCCTACCTATGAAAAACTTAGACCTAGACACAAATCAGACCAGACATGACTATGGATTCAAAATCTTTCCACTTTTAACTGCATGGTTATGGGGTGAAAAGTGAGGCAACAGGTTTCAACTTACTTGGAATGTATCAAAGAGTGTGCTCAGTTCGATCTGTAGCTGCTTGAATTTTCTTGAAAGATTCTTTCTCTAACTCGCTCTCTAAAATTTAGCTCTCTGAAATTGTAATGTGAAAAATAAACTTTGTCTTCCGCGTATATATAGAATTTTTTATATTCCCACTCAAAACTTTATGCAATAAATGCTTGACCTAATTTTTGGTTGATGACAACTATCAGCTCGATGACAGCTATAATCTTTCATCAACTTGGTTAACACAAGACTTATTTTCTTAGTTGATACTATTATTCGGTTAACCTTGAATAGTGATTGTCGACGAGTAACCAATGCTCAGTCTAACTCTTACCAACTGTGTAACTTTGTTAGCTCAAAAACATATAAACCATAATGCATCTTTATTCATGTAGATTTCATATGTGCACAACATATATAAGGAACTGTATGTAAAATGTGATCATTTTGAAATATCAGTCCCATACATACCTATATCTCCTTAGGTGGAGGTACTGATGTCACCCAATCTAGTGGATGAGGTTTCACCGACAACATTACTTGACTCTGCATTCTCATTAGATGCCTTCTTCCACATGCTATTCCTTATTCTCATGATATCTGTAATAGTTTTTCCACTCTCAAATACATGACCTTCTTCTGGTGCTCGGTCTCTGCAATCTTTGCTTAAATGACAAACCTTATGACAATGCATACATCCCATTCCAGTGCTTGTCCATCTTCTTGATTGTCCAGCACATCTTTTCCTATTACAATTCACTGCAATGTGCCCATATCTACCACATGAAACACAGTTAGCCCATGTTTTATAATCCCAAACATAAGAGTTACCTTGTCTCTTCGGTTGGTATGGCTTGCATTGTGTCTTCTTCTTAGGAGTCCATACTTGCTTCATTTTTTCCTTACACTCTTGTGTAGTGTGTCCATGTTTATTACAAGTATAACATAACTTCTCCACAGTAGTATTGTTAGCATTTTGTTTAGCTCTACATTCATAAGCTTGATGACCATACTTTCCACAATAATAGCAAT
Organism: Chamaecyparis obtusa; assembly: GCA_027943335.1. NCBI lineage: Eukaryota > Viridiplantae > Streptophyta > Pinopsida > Cupressales > Cupressaceae > Chamaecyparis > Chamaecyparis obtusa. The sequence continues at coordinate 314,462 of BSBK01009716.1, forward strand.
ATCCATTGAGCTTAGAAGTGATAGGAGGTTTACCTTATGCTTTTCTTCTACACACATTAGGTGTATGTACCATTTTGCCACAATGATAACATTTCAACACTTTAGGTCTCTAATTTTGATTGTTGTTGACCTGTTCAGCTTGTTGTGATGATTTTCCTTCACCAATATAGCCTAGTCTAGCTTTGCTTCCAAGTCTTCTTTGATTAATCAAAAAATCATCAATCTTCTTGGAATTGTTCTTAGCTAGCCTCATCATCTCATTATGTTGTTTTTGTGGCTTTATTTCATTTCTCATTTTTTCATTCTCTTCTTTGAGGACTACAACATCTTCAAGTCTTCTAGACAATTCTCCATTCACTCAGTTGACTTCTTGATTCACAGTCATCATATGATTAGATACTTGAAAGTGACGATCGATGAGTCTTTGTATCTCACTCTCTTTAGCTTGTAGTTGTTTAGTTGTCTATCTTCAGTCTTCAATAGCTTGATTCCTTTCTTGCTCAACCTATCTAGCATTGTTCATTATTTCAACCATTCTCACCATCTAAGATTCTTGACCAATTTGTAGTGCTTTCACTTGTTCGGTTAAATGTTGATTCTTCTCAGACAAGTCAGAGATTATGCTTTCAGATCCATCAGAAATACTCCCTAAACTAGATCCAATGTGGTCAAATATATCATCAATTGCTTCTTCATGGTAGCCAATCTCATTTTGTAGAATAATTAGGTTATTCCTTTCAACCATTAATTTCTTTAGTCCTTCCTTGGCTTGCTTATACTATTCAACAAACATCTGCATTTGAATCTTCTGATTCTCAATAGACTTATCTTACTTATACCTCTCCATGACTTAGATGTTTATCCTTCAATGGTTAAACTATCCAATAAGAGAACTGTGCTTTGATACCAATTGTTGGAATTAGGAGAGATAGGGTACTGAGAGGGGAGGGGTGAATTAGTGCCCACAAAAACTTTAACACATCAACCTTTCAGATCTAAGATAGTAAACAATGTAACCTTCCAAAATAACTTGTATCTAATGCATGTATCATTCATCCATTAAACTTATGAAAGTAAATAACATGAAATCAACAATATAAGAGTCCCATAACACAAGTATTTTGGTAATGCATAAACCCTTGTTAGAAGGTAAAAACTAGGGTGGGGATGACACCCACAAATTCTTCACTAGTGCAGATAGAAAAGGTTTTCCTATTAGGGCTACAAGTTGTGACCACTTCTGGTGATCTTACCCTATAAAGAGTAACATATTAGATCAGCTAGATCTACCTAGTTATAGGATTTTAGCAATAGTACTTGAGTGTGCACTTGGTTAATAGATTTACAAAAAGATTGTCAAGTCTACTCTGTTAGGAGATTTTACCAAAACTCTATTACAATGATTATAAAGAAATAGGTAACTATATGCTAATGACAACTTAGATTTTCTAATACAAATCAATAAAGTACTGAATGCATATCACCTTATACTATGTAAATATCTACTCTAAATTGCTCAGTTAGCCTGCTCTGATTCTTCTTAATTTGATTTCCTCTGAATGTTGTTCTGCTCTGTCAACTAATAATCTTGAACATTGGCTATTGATTCAAGTGCTTCTTCTCTCATACATCAATTCACACCAAAAATGATTTAACATACAAATATATAGCATACAACTGTATGCCGCTTATACAAAATTAGGTTTTAACAACTTAGAGAAAAACCCTAAGATCTATGGTGTACAAAAATAACCTAGATCAAACATTTACAAAATATCTTCATCGTATCTCAACAATAAAAGATCCTCAATCTTAGTAAAATGTTTTCTGATTCTGTTGTAACCATTTGGATAGAAGAATGTGTCATTCTTGATTACTATGCCATTTTCTATGAGCCTTGGTAAACACTGTAAATACTACTCGGTCATTACTCTGATGCTCAGTGTTTACTATCTCTCAGTGTCGGTGTCTAATCCTTGGTAAAATTGTCTGGTGCTCGGTGTGAAGACTTAACTGACTGGCTTGTATTGCTTACAGTTACCGACTAGGTTCATATAAGTAATCGATTGATGTCTTTGATAAACTTTGACACTAATGACAACCTTTAATGCTCAATAGAGATAACAGTCACCATGGTGGCATCGATCTCCTTGATGTTCTTATGTACAATATCTAGAGAGGGCACAAGCGCATTCCTAATCTATGTTTGCCTTGCCCTTATCTTAGATATCTCTTTCTTAGCTTTTTCAATCTTATCAATCTGTCCTTGTGTTATCACTATATTAAATTTTTCAAGCTTCATGCTAAATTTTTTGAAAATCTAGTTCATAAACCTGATGGTATGGTTTTGAGGTTAAAACCCTAGGTTCAGTGGAGGCCCTAAATGGTCTTAGGCCTTGTTCTATTTTCACATTACCTTTTTGGGTTCACTAACCTTCCAAATAAACATGTGCTATTTTTTACCCCCTTTTATTCACCACTCTACATGTTATGTGGTTAGGTTATAAAATCAGGACCCCTTTTAATATTTCCCGCAAAGCCTAAGTTTCCTGTGGTTTTTTCCTAAGTATCAAACCTTTTAAATGAGTGGTTGTTGTTAAATCTCATAGCTCCCTATTGTCAGAATCTCTAACATGTGATCTAGCAATGAGTGGACATCTGTCTCAGTGGGCCCCTTTTTGGTGTTGTGTTGGTAGTTAAATTGAGCAATGCATCAATGGTTGTCATTATACCATTGGGTCGAGTTGATACCTTTTTAAGCATCATTGTATAGCGATAAGCACTTGATCAAGGTTTACTGATGGTAGAAAGTTTTCTGACATGACAGTCTCAGTGGTAGCTTTTCCGGGTTGACACCTATCCTAGGTGATGTAATAGTAGTGGGGTCAAATTTTTCAAAGGGTAAAGCATGGTTTGATCTTACGATTGTCGTTATACCACAAATGAAATATGTTGAGTATTTAAGCTCTGCGGTATAGTGATGACCATTCGATGTTATATGATGGATGAAAGGTAAGTGGGGCCTTAAGATGTCAAGTCACTCTGACATGTATGTTTTTAATTGGTTGAAATAAATATGAGGTGGCAGTTGATAGAATATTTTAACATTAAAAAAGAAATGAGGTGTCATAGTAGGGCAGACCTTCTTGGATGGTTAAGGTTCGATAGGATCTCGTGGTTGTCATTATACTAGTGGGGTAAAATGCATGATCTTTAAGGTCTGTGGTATAGCGACAGCCGTTGATCTTGTTTAAAAGATGATGACTAAAGGTAGGTCCTCTATCACCAGGTTATGCTGATAGGTTCATATTTGATTGGTTGAAGGGCGGTGATGACATGTTAGGTTGTTAGTATACTTGACACCAAGGCTAAAGTTTGGGTTCTCTGCTTGGTGATCTATCTAATGTGGCATTCCCCGATTCAATGAAGGATTTCAAAGGGAAGGTGGGGTCATTGCTTGGGGAATAGATAAAGGGATATGAGTTGGAAAAAATCTAGCAGCTATCATTACACCACTGGATGAAGATGCTCATTTTCTACACTCGCGCTTCAGTAACAAGATGACACATGTCCCCTCCTATCAAAGAAAGTTAAGTTTCTTTTTTCCCACATGGTTAATTTGAATGGTTTTCATTGGCTTAGAACTCATTTGGGAAAAGTTAAAAAAGGGTTGCAAGGCTATTTTTGTTGATCATCAGATGTGCCAAAGGGGAAATGATATCAATGGTCTAAATTCAAATTTTTACTCTGTGACATTGTTCATGTTCTATGAATGCTGAGGCCACCAACTTTCAATAATGGCGGACTTAATGAGCTACATGCGGATGAATTGTAAATAGGTGGTGACATTATATATCAAAATTTGATCGTTGTTTCTCTTTACCGCTCTCATAAGAATTTGGCGAACTAGATTTTTCCTCTAGAGCAATATCAAGTGAAGTCTTTCAAGTGCCTGGTAGGTCAAATTTTCTAATTTCTAGAATTATTTGAGGTCTGTGAAGGAATTGTGGGAAGGTTTCTATGATAGCTGATATTTTTAGGGTTTTTCCTCAAATATTTATATAATGTTATAGAAACCCTAGTTTAAAATGTCACCAAAGAGATGACTTTCTAGTAAGACAAAGTACAAAGACAGGGGTGTCTTTGAAGATTTAATGTAGTTACTACCACACTCAGATAATGGGGCAACTAGATTAAAAGAAGTAGTTTCAAGAAAGCCTAGGGACTATGTTAACAGTGGACTCCATGACAGAGGGAATTAGATGAGAGATGCTAGGGTGGGTGAAGAGCATAACGATCTTATTTTGTTCAAAGTAGCCTGCTCACAGAGACATTTATGTGCTCCCCTCAGCAACATATGGAAGTTTGATATTGGGAAGTTAGTAGTCATTGGAGTTTTTATGGATGCTGAATTATTGATACAAATTTCCAAGTGTTATGATCCTATGACAAAGTGTGTCAAGGATGTAAATGGAAATAATTTGATTAGTATCAAAGAGGAGGAAATTAGGGAGGTCTTCTCATTAAATGACCCTTCTGTTGGGTTGGAGAAGATAGATTTTATAGAATTTACACAGGCATATGAGGCTCAGAGGGATTATTTAAGGGCAGGGCCTCTAAGGGATTTCATAGACCAGGTTGGATCCATGTGTTCATCGGTTCAAGCACACCAGAGCCTTTCAGAATGGATCTATTTAGTAAGAGAGAATAGGGTTTCTAAAAGTCTTTGACTTTGATCTTAGGGCATGATGAGGCCACTCATATGCCAATACCATATATGTTCATGATGGTACAGTCACTACATCCCCAATTGGCATTGATGTTTGACTTTGCATCTCATTTGGCTGATCTAATCCATGAGGTATTAATGGGAATTAAGAACTTGAAGGTTAGTAGGCCTTTTGGGTGGTATTCAATGCTTATGCATATGTTTTTGTACAAGAGTGAGAAATTTTTCAACTCAACAGTGCATATTGTGAAGGAGAGAAATGGATAAACCCTTCCAGTCCAATTGTGGACCATAGCTTTGTCATGGGACAGAGTTGATGCTAGTTTCATTGCCTTTGATAGGGATTTTGCTTCAAGGCTTAGGACACTATTATTCTTTGACAATCCTAGGATCCCAAGGGAGTTACTGAGGTTAATCAGACCAAATGAATACTGTCAAGACATTACTATTGTCCATAATTTTGGGGATATCATTTTGTACCCTATTTCCACAATTTTTAGAGTTTATGGTTGCAAAAAGGCACCTTATATTTTTCCCTACCAAGTTCCATTGAAGGTGGGATATGCTGAAATTTTGAGACAAATTGGTGACCTATAAGAGAGTGCCCTTACTGGTAAAGGAAGAGGGACTTTTTTCCCTGATATAACAATTGCTCATCAATTTGTTATAACTAAAGGAGGATGGGTATACTTGAACCAAGTGTTGCAGCCTTACAAAATGCCTACAACTGTAGTAAGTTGTGCAGACAATGAGGTTTTCCTATCAGGGATGTTCAGAGATAAGATTAGGTGTGCTCTTATGAAGCACCAATTTTATTTCCTTGAAGATATAATAAGAAATGAGTTTGACCTTCAAGCTCAAGAAATAAAAAAGGAGAAATGGGTAATCTACAAGAAGACTGTAGATTTCATTAAAAACTTTGATAGAGCTTATGACCCATTAAAGGGCTTTGAGCCATGGGCAAGAAAAGTAGAGGCTCTTATGGAGCATTTTGAAGGCATTATGCATGCAGTAAATGAAAAGAGGGTTGTTGTGAGTAAGACAGACCCTGATAGGGCTAGGCAGATTTTGAGCAAGCAAGGATATGTGAAATTGACCCTAAGGGGAATCTATACAATGCAGAAGAGAAGTGGGTACATTGTTCTCTTACCATCATAGCAAAGCAGTGAGGACATTCCTTCTACTTCTAGGGGAGAAAGGCCAATGAATGATCCATTAATGCAAGGGTCCTCTCCAAAGAGGCAAAGATAGGAGGGGTCAGGGTCAAAGAAAAATGTATACTCTCCCTCTCAATCCCCCTTACATTTGGATGAACATGGGGTAGCAGAATAGTTGGTACAATTGAGAAATGAGGGAAACATTTTTGTTCCCAATGATGAGCTGCAAGAAGGAGAACCAGAGGCACCTAAGGAGGTGGCCATGGATCTTATTGTTGCTAAGTTTGAGGGTAAAAAAATGGACCCTATTTTAAAACAAGCTAGTGATTCTTTTGTAGCTAATGATAAATTTGTTAGGACTAGGGCATTCTTCCAATTCTTGTGGAGAATGAAAATAAACCAGTTCAAAGAAATCTATGAGAAGAAGAAAGAAGAATTCCCTGATAGGGAAATCATAGAGATAGAGAATGAGACCAAGGAAGAAATGGTGAAGTAGTTTGAAAAGATCACTCCTAAGGAAGGGAGGGCTATGGTCCATACTGTAGGGGTACTAATTCTACTAGAGTGGGATATTGTTGATGCAATAGTCTTTGATCAAGTCAGGAAGAGAAAGGTAAAAACTCTTGCTACTACAAAACAGGCCCAACAAGCTACTAGGGGAATTTATTTTTCAAAGGATCATGCTGCCTTGGTGATGTGGTCCCTTAAGAGGGAGGAAGATAAAGGAAAAAGGGAGGCTCTCTCTACAGGGTATGGAGGGAATTTATTGGTACAGAGAGTGGGTGAGACTTCTAGAGTAGAAGCTTCAAACCTAATTTTGGAGACTACCAAATTCAATGTCAAAGTGGCAGAGAAAGATGCCCAAGAAAAAGAAGAGCTCAAGCTCAAATTTGAAATTGTCCTCAAGTCTTACAATGAGCTCAAGATAGAGCTGATTCAAAAGGATAAGTTAATTGCTGAGCTATCAGGACCACAAGATCATAGGTCACCACAACTGATGATAGCTAACAAACCTACAGTGGCTTCATCCTCTAGCCCAATTGTTGATTTTCCACCATCCCCCTACCCAGAGACACATTCAGATGCAAGAATCAGTTGGGAGAAGCAACAATTGCTAGAGGTAACCAATCATTTCAAGAGGAAGAGGAAAGAATTGGACAGAATAAGGGAGGAGTATGTGAAGGATAAGAGCCTGTTGAAGCAAGAATATGAAGACAAGGTGACAGAATGTTAGAATTAATCTTTCCTTGGTTGAAAATATGTAATTAAAAGGATAAACCAAGGTATCCTATTTGTATTTGTCCTCTAGTCCATGTAAGAGGACATGTCACTATTTTGTATTTCCTTTAATAAGGAAAATAGATATTCCTCCTTAAGAGGAATCACACATTTGTCACACACACAATATGAATGTGGCATCCATAGGAAAAGGGAGTTACATGCAAACTCCTCCACTCATCTCTACTTAAGAGATGTCTCTCACTCACTTGCTTCAATAATCTTCTCCTCTCTCTCTCAATCTCTCATTTGCTCTCATTATTGTATTGAGCTCATTGCTCTCATCCTTTAGGCTTTTTGCCATATTCTTATTCACAAAGGGATTTTTCTTTGCTTTTCCCCTTACCAAAATCTCTTGGCTCATTTTTGGATTCTTGAAGTACTTTGTGGTTGATCTTGCAATCTTCTCTCCTTTAGTTTTGGTAAAATCTTCCAACATTTCATTTTCTTGGATTAATTCTTGTTTAAGTTTTCATTCTTTTCATTCTTCTTACACAGAAGCTGTTATGCAGTTTGCTACAAACCTGAACCCCACTATCATGTTTGATCATGCTAGAAGGATGAAGGTATTACTTGTATCACTGGATAAATACAAAAGTGAATTTGAGCTAGTTTTGAGGAAGTGGATTGAGAGATCTCCAAATGTGAGATTATTCAGATTGTTATCTAAATCTCAAAATTATCCTAATCCACTGATCAAGCCATTACACCAAAGTGTAAAGAAGCTAGTGGAACATGACATACTCTTAGGTGATTTTTAGAGGAAGTAAAATTTGATGAAGGAATTGACACTTCCCAGTTGTGACCTGATCCTAGGAGTTTTCAAGAAAAATGGTGAGCTCAAAGAGTTAATCAAGTGGTGAGTACAAATTGATGATGACTTCTCTACTAGGATGACTAGCATTTTGACCATGGAAAACACTTTATTCTTTATTCATACTATTGAGACTTTAATCTCAGCTAAGTCTAAGTTTGATTTTATTCAGTGGGAGATTAGTCAATTGGAAGTTAGGTGGGGATAGTTTTTTTTCAAAAATGCAGTTGCAAGTTTTGAGTTCCCAAGTGAAGAGGTATACAATAGGTGGAGGTATTAGTACATACCTCATGTTGAAAAAGTAAATACTCTGCCAGCCTCTTAAAGCAAGTAAGATAGTTACTTTTTGAGTGATTAGGGTTGTTGAGAAGTAGAAAAACATTTATTGTAGGATAGACAATGAGATATTGCAATTAGATTTGTTGAAAGAAGCCAAGGACAGCATTGAAGACATGAAGCAAGGTAGCTCATCCACATAATATCTCACCTATTTGATCAAAGTATTTATTGTAAACCCAATAGGGTTGTTGTAAAGTTTTTAGGTTAGGAATTTTGTAAATCCTAAAATGATCGGTAGCTTATTGCACTTCCTTGTATATAAAGGATTTTCCATGATCATTCTAGGCATTGAGAGTTTAGGAGTTAAAAAGATAGAGATTTCAAAACCCTAGCCCTCAGTCGAGGATTGTAACTTTTTGTATCATTTTTATCAAAGAAATAGAGAAGTATAGGTTGCTGCTACTATTTTGCAAGCTTATTGTTCAGAATATGATGTATACAATGTTCAAGGTTATAGTTAATACAAATCTCAATTCTTTGTCTCTCCTTTGAGTTTATTCTATAAATCTTTAAGTCTTTATAAGATTTATATGTATGTGTTTGGCTTTGAGTTCTGATCTAGGATTGGATTAAATATTGCTCAGCATGGGGTACATGTTTACTGAATCTATTTGAGGATTTTCTCTAAGTAGGAAAGAGTTGAGGTGTTTGTATTTATGTTTAAAGACCAATTCTTTTCAAAACATCTTTGTATTCATTCTTTCTTCTAATATTTTTCCCAATGGATAGGGCACTGGCATGTATGTTCCTATCTTTGCTTTGTGGGGAATGATCAAAATCTTTTAATCCCAAAACATTCAATCAATACCAATATTTTACATTTTATTTACTTTATATGAGTTGTTTCACCCAGTGATGGAGAGTCAATTAATAATAGGTTTTTATTTAGTACTTTCTCACTCTCATCTGTTGTAAGATCTAGTATTGAGTAAGGAATAGAGTTGAATCTATTGGATCAAGTGTACCCACCTTGGTTTTGTAGAGCCAGAAGTGAAGAGGGTAGTCTTGTCCCTATAGTTGGTCTAATTGCTTATAGATTTCCCATATTTGGAATTAACCACTCCTTAACATTAGTCATAAGCATATTGGTGTCTCATGGAGTGTAAAATCTTTTGAAGAACCAACAAGGTGGTGACTCTACTGGGGATATTGTAAAAATTTGTATAAAATAATGCGGGTACAAGTTGAGCTACACTCCTAGCCTACTTGTTTTCAAAACCAGTTAGTTACCTTATACACAAAATTGATTCCTTTTCAATCTTTGCATGCCTTTCCTATTTGATAAAATCATAGAAAAGCTCATTTAGTTTGGGTGGCAACTCTAAAACATCTCTATACTAATGCTTAATATAAAACATCACTATATCACTATGACTTTCAAAAATACAAGGTCCTGGAGGAAGGAACACCCAGAAGAAAGTTTGCAGGGTGAGCTTCTAGCCACATCTAGACAAGGTCAGGGTAGAAGAGAACAAATCAGTAATTATATGTCTCTTACCTAGAAGCAAAAATGAAATTCACGACAATAAAGTCTTGCTCCTCCTAGTCAGGAGGGAAATGCCTTAGAATATGAGAGGCAGTTGATTTAGGCTTAAACCAGTATGAGGATTATTATTCTCTCACAGAAAGAGAGGGTGAAAGGTTACCCCACAACAAGAAGATAATCCCTAATATACGGTATGGAGGGGAGAGGAGATCTAGAAGTAAGAAAAGGAGTGGACAAGACTTTTCCCCCCTTTCACCCTTGGTTCACATTGCCCCAAGGCCTCCATGAGTCTCTGGATCAACAAGAAGAGCCTCAAGCATAGCAAGTTGAATCTGAAACAACTTTGCCTAATTTTGAGGAAATATTTGAGGAAGTATATGAATTGGAAAGGAGAATTCATGAACAAGCAGCTATTAGGTAGAAAAGAGAAAAGGAGAGAGAAGAAAAAATTAGGCATGCCATGATAAGGGCTGACCAATTAAAAAGGCAATTATTAAATTTAGAGGCTATAAATTATGTTCCCAATCCTAAATAGACAAGTGAACAACCCATTGTCCAACAGATCTTTGAAACAAGAAACCCATGGGATAAGCAAAGCAAAAAATAGTAGGTGCCTCAATTAATGAGCCAGTAGGCCCTAAATTTCCCATAGATTCCACTTTAAGATTGGAAGAAGATCTTGAAAAGGCCAAAAGGGAACAAGAATTGTTAGCTAAAGAACTTGAAAAGGTAGAATTAGAAGCTTCAACACTATAAATGAAAAGGAAGATTGATTTTCTAAGATGGTCTACAAGACCCACTATCTTTTCTAATTATACTGTTACACAAGGGGCAAATGTTGCAAATTTATCAAATCAGACAACTGGTGTTCCCCCACCAGGAGGACTCAAAATTTCTGCCATGACAAATACTAATGCATCTACATCTTAGGGTGATGGTATTTTTAACATAGGGGTTATACATAAAAGATGAAAACAGTTGATCTTCACTGGCATCCCTAGATATCCTAACCCCATCCCTAAAGAAATCATGAAAAAACTTCCTAAGTTCACTAGAAGTAATGTTGTTACTTGTGAGGAACACCTAAAAAAAATTATTGATGTAATTGATGATTATAACATTGTGCCTGATGATGTTATCATGAAATTATTTGTACAATCCCTAACAGAGGATTCAAGGGATTGGTTTAGGGCTTTTCCACATGGTAGCATAGGTTCATGGGATCAGCTTAGGCATTGTTTCAAAGAACATTATGGTGATAAAACACATGAGGGTTTTATGCTAAATGAATTTAATAACATAATAAATAATTTCAATTAGGATGTTGTTGAGTTTAATGTCAAATTTCAAAAGGCTATGCATAAACTCTTGCAAGTCATCAGATTGGATGATAAAGTATGTCTTGTCACATACTTAAATTCTTTTGATTCTAAGATGGGCTACCTTTTGAGAGATAAAAACCCAAGGATTCTTGTTGAAGCTTAAAAGCTAGCTGTGAGCATAGAGAGTAACTGAAGAATCTCAAGAAAGTTGGGAAGAAGGGAAGATAACAAATCACAATTGTTGAATAGAAAAGATCCAAGAAATCCTATAAGTGTAAAACCTAAGGATGATGATAGCCTAAAGAAAATCTTGAAAGAAATAAAGGATTTAAAGCCTGGTGAGAATAGAAATAATAAATTTATAGGAGGGGATAAGCCTGCCTTTAATAATTTCAACAAATTACCAAGAATGCAAAACTACCCATACAATACTCAATGGAAAGATGGAAAGCCTATTCTTCCTGAAAGAAAGGATAAACCAAATGATAGGACTCTTGATCCATTGCAAAGGAATTCAATGAATGTGGTGGAGGATGTCCCATGGTGTATTGTTTGTCAGTCTCCACATGATCCAAGTTATTGTGTCATATCCCAAAGTGTCTCCTCACAAGAGGAGCAAGAATGTAATGAGGAATAGCCTTATGATGACCAAGGATGTGGAATGATTTCTTCCCATGTTTGGGATGAAGTGGATTCTACTAAAGAGGATGAAAATTAGGATGTCTTCAATTCTCAGACCAAAACTGAATCATACCATCAACAAGTTTTTTCAAATGAAGATAGTGAGCCTGACAACATTCAGTGCAATATTTTGAAAATTAAAGAGATAGTTGTTTTGAGGCCTTCTAATGAGGAGATTGCCTTGATAACAGCAAATATGGTTACTCAAGCTAAAACAAATTACAACCTGAGAAATAGAGTGGTTGGTAATCCAAATCAGAAGCCTGCTGGAATTTTCATCAAGAAAATAGACAAGGATGTGAAAACATCATAGGATAAGCCTAAGGATGTTAATCCTGTTGATAAGGTCAAAATAAAGAAAAATGCTAAACCTAACATTGTTTATAAGGTAAAATCCAAACCCACTATTGAGGCTGTTCCATCTTTGTAGAAAGAGGATGGAGTCCATATTAAAAAACCTACAGACATATCCATCTAGGAGATTCATAAAGAAGTTGCAAATTTGAAGCCAGATGTTTCTGATTCAAAGGATGTTCCAATTGATATGAGTAAATTGTTGTCACAGATTACTGTCAAAGTCCCTTTGTTGGAAATGATGAGAATAGAAGAACATAAGGAAAAGGCCCTAAATTGGGTAAATGGTGTGGTATCCATTGATTCTCCAAAAATAGAAAAGGTTGAGAAACAAGTAGCAACTATAAATGATGAAAATGAAAATTGTAATGAGGAGATTGTTTCTAAAATTCCCCAAATTTATTTGGATGCAAATGTTGTTAGTACTATAGTAGGAATAGTTGATCCTTTCTTTTTGACCCTGCAGATAAATGGAAAGTTGTTAAAAATTTGTATGATTGATTCTAGAGCATCAAACACTGTTATGCCTACTGAGGTTATGAAGTCACTAGGGTTAAAGGTGGACACACCTCATGGTAGATGTCAGGCAATGGATTCAATGGAAGTACCAGTTGTGGGTACTATCAAGGCTCTACCTTATAGATTGGCTGCATACCCCAGTAAACAATTGACCATGAGTGTCTTGGTAGTGGATATTCCTCCCCAATATGGGATGTTACTATCAAGAAAGTGGAGTGCTTCTATGGGAGGCAACATATAGTGTGATTTTTCATTCACCACTTTCAACTTGGAGGGACAGAACATTAAGGTTTCTAGAGAACTCAGAACTTCACATATGATTGAAGAAGAAGAAGACGCCATGAATTGCTTTCTTGACACTGACATTAATGCTTTCAAGGTTCAAGACAAAGATAATGATGAGAATGTTGAAAATACACAAAGGTCAGAAAGCCAAGAGGGATGGACTGATCTTGAAAGTTTGTGGACCATGTATTTTGATGGTGCAAATAGCAAGGAAGGATTTGGAGCTGGAATATTGCTCATATCTCCAAATGGTAAAACTTTCAAATTCTCCTTTACTTTTCTATTCTCATGCACAAATAATGTTGTAGATTATGAAGCTCTATTGATAGGTTTAAGATTAGCATCAAGGCATGGTATAAAATGTTTAAAAGTAGTGGGTGACTTTGAGTTAGTTGTCTCCCAAGTTAGATCAAAGTATGCTTCAAAAAATTAGAAATTGAAACAGTATAGGAATGTAGTATGGGATGAGATTGAAAGTTTTAGTGCTTTTAATATTTGTTTGATGGAAAGAAGTCAAAACAAAATGGCAGATTTATTGGCTAATGTGGCCCTTAGACCTAAAGATGTTACATTTACTGATATTTCCAATATAAAAGTGCAAGCTAGGCCTTCCATTCCTGATAAAATAGATAATTGGCAAGTTTTCTCTGATGACCAAGACATATTAAGATTTCTCCAGTGTGAATCCCATTTTGGTGACAAAGAAATGGATTTTAGTACATATGTTGATACAGTGAATGGAAAAGATGTCATTTTTGGGAAAGAGGTTTTGTAGTTAAAATCAAATAGAGTTACCAAAGGATTAGTTTCTCTTGAAAGGGTGTTTGACAATAAAGACAAAGCTTTTTCTGCTAGTACTAATAAAACCAATGAGCTAGAAGAAATAAACTTGGGCACAAGGATTGTCCCCAAGAAGGTTTATATAGGCAAGTGTTTGTCCCCAAAAACTAGAAAAAAATTTGATTGATCTTCTCAAAAAATTTAGGCATGTTTTTGCCCGGTCTTATGAAGATCTCAAAGCTTATATGGAGGACCTCTTTCAACATGAGATTCCACTCAAAGAAGGCACAAAACCTTTTCGATAGAAATTGAGACCTGTTAACCCTACCTTGGCACCTAAAATGCAAGGGGAACTCAAGAAGATGATGGATGTTAGAATAATCAAGCCTATTAGGCATTCCACTTGGGTTTCAAATTTTGTGCCTATCAGAAAGAAGAATGGTGACATTAGGCTGTGTGTTGATTTTAGAAATCTTAACATAAATTCTCTAAAGGATAACTATGGATTACCAAATATGGAGAACATGTTGTAGAAAGTCACTGGATCAGAATTGATGTCCATGATGGATGGCTTTTCAGGTTATAATCAAGTTATGGTTAAGGACATAGAGTAGTTTAAAACAGCATTTACAACCCCATGGGGGACATATGTTTATGTAAGAATGCCTTTTGGGTTGACTAATGCTGGTGCCACTTTTCAAAGGGCTATGGATGTAGCCTTTGTTGATTTCATTAATAGATTCATGGTGGTATATCAAGATGATCTAATACCTTTCTCAACCAAGGAGGAACAACATTGCCAACATCTAGAAAAGATTTTCACTAGAGCATTAGAGTATGGGGTTTCTTTGAACCCAAAGAAGTGTGCTTTTGGTGTGGTAGAAGGAAAACTTCTAGGGCATATTGTTTCAAAGGATGGGGTGAGCATAGATCCTGAAAGGGTGGAAGCTATTGATAAACTATCTTTACCAAGGAATATCAAGGGGATTTAGTCCTTTTTAGGATAGGTCAATTTCTTGAGGAGATTTATTACAAACTTTGCATAAATTAGCATTCCTATATCAAGAATGTTAAAAAAGAGAGAAAAGGTTGAATGGAATGTGGAAGAAATATAGGCTTTTAATGATATTAAAAGGGCTATCAAGCATGCCCCAATTTTAAAAACACCAGATTATAGTAAACCTATGCAAATATTTTCCTTTGAATCTGCCCATACTGTTGCAGTAGTGTTGTTACTAAAAAATGCTGATGGTTTTGAATAGCCTATTTCTTTTTTCAGCAAGACCTTGTAGGTAGCTGAATTGAATTATGATATCATTGAGAATGAGGCTTATGCCTTGGTAAAGGCTATTAAAACTTTTAGGTGTTATCTAGTGGGAGCCATAGTGGTTTCCTATGTTCCAAGTGCTGTAGTTAAGGATATCTTGGTCCAACAAGAAGTTTAAGGAAGAAGATGTAGATGGACTAATAGGATTCAAGAATTTAATATTGACATCCACATTACAAAATTGGTAAGAGGGTTGGGCCTAGAAAAGTTGATGGCCCAAAGAAATTTAAATGCAAACCAGATAAATATGTTGCAGGAGAATCAGAGACCTTTTGTATGTAACATGGACTATTGTGAGTGGTACAAGGATGTTGTCAAATATTTGCAAAGGATTGTTTTACCCCCTAGACTAGATGATAACAAAAGAAGAACTATTAAGCTTCATTCCATAAGATATACAATTATAAGTGGTGAATTATGGTGGAGAAGCAATGAGGGTGTCTTTCTCAGGTGTGTAGATTAGGATAAGGCCAAGCTTTTGATGAATGAAATGCACAATGGGATTTGTGGAGGACACTATATGGAAAAAACTATAGCCCATAAGATCATTAGGTCAGGATTTTGGTGGCCATCACTCTTCAAAGATACACATCAGTTTGTAAAGAGGTGTGATCCTTGTCAAAAGTTTGTAGGGAAGTTGAAATTTTATGGAAACTTGCCTCTCAAACTTGTTATTGCTTAAGCTCCTTTCCAAAAGTGGGGTATGTATTTCATTGGTGAAATCCCTAATAAGTCCAGTGGAGGACATTCCTATATTTTGGTGGCAACTGACTACTTCACCAAGTGGGTTGAAGCAATCCCTTCAAGGAGAGAAACTGGTAAGGTGGTAATGGACTTTATCATGCAAAATATCCTTACAAGGTTCAGGTGCAATGTGTTTTAGGTCAGAGGAGTTTGTTGAATTTTGTCAAAACATGGTATAAAAATATCATATTCATCTCCCTACCATCCACAGGGCAATGGTTAGGTAGAATCTAGTAACAAGAGTCTGATTAAAATTTTGAAAAGAGTATTGGATAAAAACAAGAGGGCCTAGGATTCCAAATTGTTACAAGCCCTATGGGCTGACAGGGCTATAGTAAAGAAAGCAATAGGATGTGCCCCTTTTGACTTAGTGTATGGGATTAATGCAAGGTTACCTAAAAATAATTTACTATAGATGTATCAGTTCATACAAGCATATGATGATGATGTAGAAGAAGATATGATTGTCAGGATAAATGATTTGGTTCAATTAAATGAGGTAAGAAATGATTCACATAGATAAAATGAAATTGCTTGTACCTCTTCTTCTACCTTTTCTTCCTCTTTTTCTTTTTCTTCTTCTTTTTGTGTTTCTTTTTCTTCTTTTTCTATCTCCTTCTCTTCTTCTTTACCTCCTTGTTGTAACTTGGGTGAATTGTCACTGCATAGTGTTTCAACCTCTTGTGTTCTTATAAAGGCCTCTTCAAACTTGTCCAAGTCATTATCTATAGCTTCCATAGCAATCTCTACATTATCAATAATGATAGTATCATCTTTTTGAGTCTCTATCATGGCCGCGGACTTTTCTACCTTTGTGGGTGTTTGAACTATAGGTGTTGAATCATGTGGACATGTAAATGGTACAATTATGGTCTCTAACTCCTTGTCTACCTTTTTGAGTACTTGATCTATGGGTGCAATAGGTGGATACATGTGCCTATTTAGAAAAACCTTCTCAAAGGATTTCTCTATTTCCTTGACTGTCAACTCAAAGTTTTTATCCATTATGTGTAGAGTTCTTAATTTTGTTCTTAGGTGCGGCTTCACTGGATCTAGAAAAAAGAATTTCTCTTCTAAGGAACACATCAGGAGACTTTCATCAAGAATATTTTTCCTTATTCGAAGATCTTCTTCAATAGCATGTTTCTTCAAGGATTCCAAGATATTCCAAACATTGTCTGAAATGGCTATCTTAAGCTCCAAGACTATTTTCTTGAACTTAATCATATGTTTGATGATCATTCCATGAATTTATGATTTTTCCATTTCATTTTACATCTCATAAAAATTTCCAATCTGATCCAATATTCCTTCATCAACAATCCTTGTATTCAACACTTTAAGACTAGGTCTGAAACCTACTTGTGGAGGTGCTTGAGTGTTCTTCTTACTTTTGGTTGCTCGTGAGGATGGATGACTGGTGCTAATTTCTTTCTTCATCTTAGGAACTTCCTTATACTCTAGAGGAGCTATAAGATCAATTTTTTCTATGGGCGTAGGAGGGACAACATCAGATTTGTCCTATTTATCCTTGGGATCTTCAGATTTCTCAATCTTGACCTTCTTTAACTTAGGATCATCTTCCTTTGCTTCTGTTGTAGATGTGCTATCAATTCCCAAAGAAATATTTTCTTTTCTTTCTTTGTCAAGGTCTTCTTGAGTTACTCCATGAATTCTGAGGATTTTAGAAGTAACCTTAGCTACTTTTCTTTTAGTTGATGTGTTGATCAAAACAGCATCAACTTCTCTTGATTTCTCTTCATAAGTCCCCCATCTTGGTTCATTAGGGTCCTTAGGGGATGATAGAAATACTTGTGCATATTCTTCTAGGACTTGTTTATCAACCTCATATCCAAGTGGATGGATCCACTTTTTTATTGGTTCAATTGCTTCCATACAAGTTACATCATTTTCTACCATAAAATAGATGTTGTCCTTGTACTTCTCAACAATGTTCTCTGGTATTTTGTATCTCATCTGCATCTTGATTCTAGATGTTTTCAATTCTAGCTCCATGTAATCCTCCAATGAACTATCAGTAGATGCCTTAAAGGATATTTGAGGCATTGTAGGAATATCTTTGTCTAGGTGTAAAGTTGAAACCTTTCCAAGTATATGGAAGTACATGCAAATGATTAAAGACCCAAACTTGAATATTTTGGTCTTATCATGTTTGATGGCCTTAATGTTGTCTATTAGTTGTGCATGCAAGATCTCACACAAATTGAACTCTCCATTTTCTATGATAATCCTTATTGCTACAAGAATAGTGGTCGCAGACACACTATTCACCCTATTAGTGTGCTGACACTTATACCCTAATATCATAGACATCATTTTGATGTCTTTCTCTTCTATAGGCTCAATAGTCATTCTGCACCTATCACTTCTTGACTTGCATGCTTGTTCTACTTGTTTCCTTACATCCTTACCAACTAGAAGAATGGCACCTATCCTAGAAAGGCTTGTCATCTCATGAATGAGATCTCCTGTAATTCTTATTGGAACTTCACCTATCCAAAATAGGTCATCGTAGATTCTACTTAATAGGATCTTGATCCATTCAGATTTGTAAAACTTGTTAGAAATAGGGAATAATGAGAGGGGGCATGAATTAGTATTCTACAAACTTTATCTTTTGCCCAATTATGGATATAATAGATTATCTTTATACATGCATAACATAAGAAGCTAAACAACATGGATAGCAATAAAACTAAAGAACTCATAACACATTGTTTGTTCTTGAGGAAACCCTAGCCAAGGGAAAACCCCGGTGGGGATGGTACCCACAAAGATCCACTAATCAAAAGTATCATGTTAAGGATTTTGACCCTATTAGGAGTCTGTTATGAGCATATAGTGTATCAGTCCTGATTAAGGGACTATAGGCCTTGTTAGAAGCCTCAACCCTATTAGGAGTTGGTAGTACAAAATGTGATTACCAGATGAGCCCACTGCCCAAATAAGTAATGTACAATATACACTAATTACAAAAATAGGTTAAGGTACATAACCTTATACTTCTTGCATCAATATCTCTTCACTGCTCTTTCACTATCGCTATTACATATGCATCATATATTTCGCATCATATCACTTCACTATACTTCAATTGTCCACACTATTGTCCTTTTTTACAATCAAAATTACACTTATATTTATACCAATAACTTTATCTAAGGGTTAAGATCTAGGATGTCATCCTTTTATATTGTTAAGTCATTATTTTGATAAACAAAATAATCCCTTAACTCTTTACTAATTTTGTTTTCATATTCTGTCCTGTCGGCTTGACACTATCTTTAGTAAAACTATCATAACATCTTCCATACATGTCGTACTAACTTGCACTTTGAGATGGGTGTTCAATAGTCATAATAGAGTCTATGTTCAAGTGTGCAAGCACTGAACTTACTCCAATCAACATTGCAAACAAAAACTATGTCCAGGCTCACTGGTAAAAATACTGTCTCACACTTAGACAAATTTGCAATGCGCTCTGTCATACTTTCTCTCTGACTTGTACGATCTTCATGTGGATCATATGTTTCCATAATGACAACATCTATGTAATCAAATCAGCCAAATTGCCAACAAAACTCATGTGCCATAGAAAACTCAACAATAGGATGATTCTCTAACTACGTGAACTCATTAAGGAAGGTTTTATCTGGTTTCATCATGGTGTCAATGTGCACTCTAATTCTATCAAGACCTACTACTTCCTTCTTACAATGAATGTATGCACAAATGTCTTCAACATGCATAACACCCATAGGGGTTCGAGAGAATGCACCTTCTAAGTCATCTAGGGTAGACTTAAAGGGATTTCTCTTGAAAATGTATCTCTTCTTCTCTGCAACATCAAACACAATAGGAGTAGCCATTACTTGTAAATCACTTCATAAATAGTTTCTGAGAACTTGTGAATCATTACAATAGATTAGGGCTTCTGCAACCGATCAAACACACTTCTTCGCTAGTGAATCAAGCTACAATCCTTCACAATCAATTTCTAGGGCTTCTATGCTCTTCAATCACTCAAAATCAAATGCAATGAGTAATCCATAAGTCTCTGTATACTTAAAAGTGAAATTTTTTCCATTAATGCTTGTCGCATAAACTAGACTTTTACCGAAAATCTCCAACTTTCATTTTGTAATCAATCAGGTAGTACACTCTTGCACATATCATCACATAATATCCAAAAGGTTAAATCCAAAGGTGCATACTCTGAGGGTGAGTATACCAGCTACGTAGGGGTCATTCATCCAAATGTAGAGGGTGCTTCCACTGTGGATGCATCCAATACATTCTCATCAACCTTATCCTTCTTTGCCTCTGACCAAATCAAGCTCGCACCTTCTAAAGCTTTCACAAACTTGACTTCTCCTTCGGTATCCAAAATTGATTCTTCTGGCCTTTTAGGGATTTCCAAACTTTGTATTCTTGATCTACAAAACTTTGAGATGTGTCTAGCCTTGTTACATGAGTGACAAATAACTGGAGGCCTTAAATTCCTTGGCGCATTGACATGGGTTACCATTTTACTCTGTCTAGCTAAGTGACCATTATAGTTACATTTATGACATGTAACATTCTGAGAACTTCTTACATTTGGTTGATTTTGATTTCTTTGATTATGTTGAGTCTTGTTCTTCTAACTTGTCTTACAATTCATAGCTCTATGACCAAATTTATTGCATGAATAACAATAAGCATTGAAAGGTCTTACCTCTTTATAGTTCCTAGCTATATGTCCATGCTTGTTACATGCATAAGAAGTTCAGTCTACTAGCTTGCACTCATTCTATCTTCTTAGCATCAGTGGTGTCTTCTGGTGCTTTCATCCTTGCTCACATGCCATCAATCTAGTTTTGTGCTTCATTAAATCCAATGCCGTTGGTATCTCCTTTAAGCTTCCAAGCATATAACTGAGATTCTATCAGATCCTTTCTTGTGTGTAATTTATTAATGTGATTCTTTGCTTCTTTTAACTCAAATTCCAAGTTTTCTTTTCTATTTCTTAGCTCCAAGATTTCCATGTTTGATTGCCTCAATTCTTCATTCAATTGAAGGTTCTCTTTGATGTATTCATCATAGACTTCCTAATTGTTAGTTATCTTGTCATCCAATTCTTCAATCTAATCTTTCAGAGATGTGTTTTCTTCATTTTTCCTTTTGACCATTATCACTAAATCACTAGTAGAACATTCTTTTAAATATTTTCTTAGTCTTTTGATGACTGCTTGAGCATCACTGACTTTTTCTTTTAGTTCTTCAATTTCCTTTTCAGATCTGTCTGGGTCTTCAAGAGAAGCTTCAAGATTTCTTTTCAGATGTTTCATTTCTATCTTGTCCATGATCTCCTCAAGTGGTTAAACTTCTTTGCTAAGGACCAGAGCTCTCATACCATTTTTTAGGAATGGGAACATTGAGAGGAGGGAGGGGTGAATCAGTGTTCACTATATTTTATCTTTTCACTTTACTCTTGAAACTTAACTTGAATGCTTAACTACTAAAATGAACATTAACATAAACAAGATACATAAACTCAACATATGACACCAATATGGTCATGGGGAAGCCCAAATAGGTAAAAACCATGATGGTAATTGACACCCACTAATAATCTACACTAGTGTTTTATGATCCTTGTTAGAAGATCCTTAACCCTGTTAGGAGTTGTCTTTATAATGCTTTTAGTACAGTGACCTTTTCAAGAGTCAGACCCTATTAGGAGTCTTTTAAAATAACCCTGTTAGAGGTGTGGACACACTATCCTAGAGCTCACTACTCAAGTGGTAAAGGCTGTAACCTTCTGATCTTAGATACACACTATATTTCCTAGATGAACTGGCACTATGACACTGCTTGTCAGATCAGTTCCTTTGATGCACTGATGCTTTGACCTCTTGCAAAGCTATAATACATCCTATCAAATCTTTGCACACTTATTCTCTACTTATCTCAACTCTATAACAACTTCTATACCAATTACAAAGGGTGCATCTTATATTTATATGCACTTATCAAAATAATTAACTAGGTCGACCTATAACCGATTACGTACAATGATTTCAATTGAATTGGCTCAAGCGTGTTTACATACAAACATAATTACATGTCTATAACATAAATACAATAGGTGCATAGCCTTTACAAAAAAATATTATCATTGCTAATTAAATTACAAATAGTCGGCCACATACTCTGTTCTATTCTGGCATTCACTGGTTGTACCTCTTCAACTGTTTGTATCTTTATCATATGATATCATCTAATCATGCACTCTTAGACTTAGCATGGATACATACATAAAATCTTAACTTCAATGGTGCATACCATAATTAGGTCATACACACATTCGTTGATGCTCTGACCTTCTGGTACTCTGCTAACTATCCAATCTTCTATACTTAGCCAAATTCTAATCTTTTGATAATGTGCGCTGACTCGAAAGCACTATATGACTTTGTTGCCATAATGAAAACACTATATTTAGTCATATATAATCAATATAGTCAAATTTCCAACATCAAGATCTTCAGGAGCCTCCTCATATTCATCTTCAAAATTCCTGCTAATGCCAGCCAAAGCATTTTAGATTTCTATCCTTATTTTATTTCTAAATTCCTTCATCATTTTCTTTAGCCTTCTGGGGTTCATTATTCTAGGAGAAATACTTACAAGGATGTCAATCTTCAATCTCCTTAAGTTTAAAAATCTAATTACCAGTGTTGATTTCCCTAACCTAATCCAGTAATCTACCAACACAAATAATCTGCCTCAAGAAACTAGGTTAATCGATAACCTAGAAACTATGAACTCTCATTTTCCAATTACTCACCAACCCTTGTGGTAGGTTCTTCTACAATCATAGGTCATATCTTGCTACCACCATGGTACAATTAGAAATTGATGTAGGAGCATCTTGGGTTTATGGCAATCTTGTATCTCGGTAGCTTGTTAGATGTGCTTGATAACTTCTCTGGAGTTCTCGGTGGAGTGTTCCTATTATTCACCGGTGAGCTTAGTTACCTGCCTCTACTCAATGGTGCCTTTCACAGAGTGGCTTTGTTGTATCTTATTTCTACTCGATGGTTCTCTTCACCAAGTTGGTTTGGTGTGTCAATGTTGCTTGGTGGCCTAATTCACCAAAAGGTTTTTTTGTTTTTTGGCTGGCCAACTTGTGTATTTAATTTTGGTCATGATCTTAATGTTGGGATCATTCATTAGCAAATTTCTAGACCTAAATCTGGGACATTTATTTCTCCAATGTTGGATCTAGATGATTATTTGGGCTGACCTGTTTGGTAGGCTCAAGTATAAATGTAATAATTTGTTCTCCTAGGGAATAGGTCGACCTGTTCCAGAATAGGTTGACCAAGTCAACCTATTCTAGAATAGGTTGACCAAGTCAACCTATTCTAGAATAGGTTAACCAAGTTGACCTATTTCCTGGTGATTGGAAAATTTTAGGTCTGGTCCTATTTTAAAGTTCTATTATTTCCCGCTCACTGTAGTCGACTCCCATGGGGGTAATTTCATAAATTTAGCATAAAAATAGATACAATGCCTCATTTGCCTCATCATGGAGGATGATAGAAGCAAGTTACAAGCATGTGTGGATACCCAAATCTGACATAGAGAAATTGCAAGGTGGAAGCTAAGGGCTGAATCTAATTCTTTCATTGCAAAGTGAGGCCATCATTTGTTGGAAATTTGGCTAAATAGGATATCATGATGTTGTCATTATGGAAACATATATTCAGTGTTAAGACATCATGATCTAAGGAGGAAGTTCTATATGAGAACCTATGAAAATTGTCTAAGTATAATAGTGTTTATCTATCTACACAAAGACTATTTTGATCAGTAAAGTTCATAGAAGTACTTTCAGTACATGCACACTTGAACATAGATTATACAAGGTATATCGAAGCTACATCTAAGAGCACAATATTTTATGACATGTACAGACAAAGATATCAATGTTTAATAGAGACATTGTTGAGTCGACCAGAATAGAGCAATGATTAGTAATTGATTATTTTAAGTTAAGGGATTATTTTGTTTGTCAAAATAATGACTTGACTAATTAGAGATGACATCCTAGATGCTAACCCTAAGGCAACAAGAGTTAATATTATGTTTTGATAATATGGAAGTCAACTGATAAGCTATATTTGAGATAGCTAGTATAATGAGGAATATTATGTTATGCGAAGTTGTAAGCAAGTAATGTAATGGAATGAATGATTTATGAAGCTAATTCAAAGTTGTAAAGAGATTTTGTATTATGTAAAATCTGATATATGATCAGATTAGTGTGAATTGAGAATGAATTTTGTGAAGAGCCTACAAGCTAGATCAGAATATTGAAGATATTTAGTAGTAGGAAAAGGTTTTTGTATTCTATCTTTTCTATTGAAGATTGTCATTGTTTATTACATGTTTGGGTAGTGAGCTCATCTTGCATACATTCATAATTTGTAATACCAACTCCTAACAAGGTTGAGGCTTCTAACAAGGCCTAAATTCCTCTAACAGGGACAAAGACACTATACGGATATAATAGACTCCTAATAGGGTCAATATCTCTAACCAAATACTTTTGATTAGTGGATCATTTGTGGGTATCATCCTCATTGGGGTTTTCCCTTGGTTAGGGTTTCTTCAAGAAAAAACATGGTGTTATAAGTTTCTTTATTTTATGGTTGTGTTTATTATTCAGTTTATTTAGTTTAGTTTCTTGTGCAAGTTACAAGTTAATTGCATATATCCATAAGTGGGAAAAAGTAAAATTTTGCAAAATACTGATTCACCCTCGCCCTCTAAGTATTTTCTATTTCTAACAATTGGTATCAGAGAACTGTTTCTCAAAGAAGGCCTAATCACTTGAGTAAGATCTCTATGGATATGGATTAGTTGTAGAAAAACCTAGATGAAGCTCTTGAATAGATTGATATTCTTACTGAAGAAAGAGATACTCTAACAAAAAAATATGATAGTGGAAAAGACTACATTGAGAAACTAAAACACAAAATAGAAGATCTGAAATCAAAGAAAGAACCTACAAATCAAATCAAGGATAGTGATGAAATTTCAAAATTGAAAAAGGAGAATGAGATCCTAAAGCATGAACTAAAGATTGTAGATCTAAAGCTAAGCTTGAAAGATGATAACAACAAGTTGAATCAAATTTGAAGTCTAAAAATGCAGATCTAAGATCTAACTTACCAAAGTAACATCTGAATTTGAGACTAAAAAGTTGTAGTATGTTCAACTTGAGAAATACTATACAATTGTGAAAGGAGAACTAACTAAATCCAAGCAACATCTTGAGAAACTGTATTCTAGAAGTGAAAAAATTGATGAACAAATTTCTTATCAGAAACCTTCTTATGATAAAACTAGTCTTGGATATTTCAAATAAAAATTCTCAAAGAAGATTGAAGAATATAAAGAATGAGATTTGGAAATTTAACCTGAGAATAAAGAAGACAAAAAACAAAACAAAGATGAGTCTAACCAATCTGAAGATGTACCTAATCAACCAAAGCAAGATGGATCACCTAAAGAAATGTGAAGTGAATTCAAAGGTAGATGTTTTTCATGCAATTCATTTGGACACATGAAAATAGATTGTACAGGTAAGAAATTCAAACCTATCTCTGGTTATTGTTATAATTGTCATGGTTTTGGACATAGAGGTATTGATTGTAAGAAACCTAGATCTAATGATAAAAATAATAGTGGAATGTTTAGAACTACTAACCCTGCAGATAAAAGACCTATTGGAAAAACAAACAATATAATAAATGGAGTTATGTGTTATAGATGCAACAATTTTAGACATATTGCCAGAAATTGCAGATCACAAATTAGTCATTCAAGATCGAGATATGGAAACAATTTTATAGTTTTTCATATTTGTAATAACATGGGTCACACAGTGAGAAATTGCAGAATGAACAACATGAGGAATTCTAATACTAGAAGAAATGTGAACTACATTAGAAGAAATATGGATACCAACAATAGTCTAAAGGGAAATAGCAGTAACATGGAAGAAGTTATATTTTTCAAAGCTAAAAATTAAGAAAGTGCATCAACAATATCAGGAATTTAGTCAAGCGAAGTGTTTGAGAGTAAGTTTGAATCAATTTTGAACCCATCTCAAACTAATTCAGCATCAAATTTCATGAATTATGCATTGGATTAAGCATTAGAATAGCATAGAGCTTAGCATAAATTGAATCAAGCCTTGCAAAGTTAAGATAATATAGTAAGTGATATAAGGAAGCTACAGTTAAGAGTGCATCAATTTATGCGCATGTATGAAATCACATGAAGAGAAAGAAGTTTTGCAAGTAACTAGGAACAACTCTTTGGCATGTATACACTTATGCAATTAATGCAATGACAATGTCTTGAAGGATTTGCTAGATAAAAGTGAATTATTGAAATTATTTGATCATTCAAGTATTTACAAGAGTCTTAGAGAATCTATCCAGTGAAGATTGATAGTAGTTTGAAAGATTTGGAGACATATTTTCACCAGATCTACGCGAAAGCCCTAAATTGTGATTCCAAGGTATTTCACTTAGTGTTTATTGTTAGAGTAGTTACTTTTCAATGCAATCATGTATGTGTTAGATATTTCTAATGCATGGGAGGTGATTGAGACATTTAATATGTTTTATCACTACATTACGGAATGGGCACTCATACTGTTGCTATTTGTGTTTTGTCACCGATGTCAACATATGTTTCTATGAAGGAACTAGACTGGTAATCACAGTGTACAAACATTGTACAGATGTTTCAAATGCTATGAAGTTAGATAAGAGTTCAGGTGGATGTTTTGATCTTATATCTAAGATCACATCATTAGATGTTTCATATTTAGAGAGATACAGATGTTTTAATGAAGACTGGTCACTAGACTATGACAGTGAGAATTGACAGAGTTAGTCTCTGGGTTTTTGGTATATCTTTTAGAGGACTTGGATTCAAGGTATACGAGCTTGAAGGATGATAGAAAAGGTACTAAAGGATATTCATTGGTCAGTGCAAGGTATAGAATGATTGGTGGCATCATCTATGGTAGGTGTTCTAGTGATGGCTTATTGTGAAGCTGAATCAAGAAATGAAGTGTGTGTTTTGTTTGGCGATCAAAAATTAAGGATGTCAATCCTTAATTATTTGGATGTAATCTTTGTAGACTTGTCCTAGATACTATGTGTATCTTACCAAGGTTTTATGTAATTTTTTGTAATTAGGAAAGCCTCATGGGCCGACCTGATCATGGTAAATTGTAATAAGGTATATATGTAGAGTCTTTTCTTTGGAAAAGATATGGATGAAGTATATGTGATATAAAGAGATTCAAAAAGTCATGAGCTTGTGTCTATTGTATGTAGAGAAGAGGTTTACTAGTGGACTTCATTTGAACTAATTAAGCAAAGATAGTTGTTGGAAAATAGTTCAAAAGATTGTTTATTTCTTTATATACACCTGTTGTGAACCAGTGAGTTTTGAAGGTAGATTTAACCTTCTTTGGGTAGTGATCCTTAGTTAGTGATCCATCCCTTTTTTTCTTGACTCCTAACAGGGTCTATCCTCTAACAAGGACTTGTTGGAAATTTGGTTGAAGTGAGTACATAGATGTTGTCATTATGGAAACATATGATCCACATGAAGATCGCACAGGTTAGAGACCAAGTATAGCAGAGTGCATTGCAAATTTGTCCAAGTGTAAGATAGTGTTTTCACTAGTACACCAAGATACAGTTTTTTTTTGTGACATTGACTGGTGTAAGTTCATTGCTTGTGCACTTGAACATAGACTCTATGATGACTAATGATGACCCATCTCAGAGTGCAAGTTATTATGGCATGTACAGAATTAGTTATGATAGTTTTACTGAAGATAATGTTAAGCTGACAGGACAGAATATGAAGGCAGAATTGGTAAAGAGTTAAGGGATTATTTTGTTTATCAAAATAATGACTTAACAATATAAAGGGATGACATCCTAGATGTTAACTCTTGGATAAAGATATATGGAAGCTAACCATGTAAAGTTATTATCCTTAGTAACTTGTATATATGTAATATGTAATTGTAAGAATGAAAAAAAAGAGATATATGGTAATATTGTAATGATATGATGCAAATGTAAGAGCAGTGAAAAGATATTGATGCAAGCAGCATAAGGTTATCTACCTTAGTCCATTTTTGTAATCAGTATACATTGTACATTACTTGTTTGGGTAGTGGGCTCATCTGGTAATCAGATTTTGCATTGACAACTCCTAATAGGTTTGAGGCTTCTAACAAGGCCTATAGTCCCTTAATCAGGACTGATACACTATATGCTTGTGATAGACTCCTAACAGGGTCAACATCCTTAACATTATACTTTTGATTAGTGGATCTTTGTGGGTACCATCCCCACCGAGATTTTCCCTTAGCCAGGGTTTCCTCGACAACATATCATGTGTTATGAGTTCTTTATTTCTATTGCTATGCATATTGTTTAGCTTCTTATGTTATGCATGTATAAAGATAATCTGTTATATCCATAATTGTACAAAAGATAAAGTTTATAGAATATTGATTCACCCCCCCCCCTCTCAGTATTCCCTATTTCTAACAATTCGTATCAGAGCTTAGTTACTCAGAGAAGAATCATTCAAGGAAAGCCTAGCAACTTGAGTAAGATCTCTATGGATATGGATCAACTACATAAAAATCTTGAAAAAGCTCTTGAATAGATTGATATGCTTACTGATGAAAGAAACACCCTGAAAAGGAAATATGATGATGCAAAGAACCTTATTGAGAAACTAAAAAACAAGCTAGAAGATCTGAAATCTAAAAAGGAATCCAAAATTCTTATTGAAGATTGTGATGACAATTTAGAAAAAGAAAATGTGATCCTTAAGCATGAATTGAAGATAGCAAATCTAAAGCTTAGTTTGAAAGATGGAAATGACAAAAATGAAGCAAATCTGAGATCTGAGAATGAGAGCTTGAACATTGAGAATGAATAATTAAAATCTAAACTTGGCAAAGTAACATCTGAATTTGAGAAAGTAAATTTGCAGCATGTAGAACTTGAGAAATACAATAAGATTGTGAAAAGTGATTTGACTCAATCCAAACAACAACTTGAAAGGCTATATTCAAATAGTGAGAAGATCAATGAACAAGTATCTTATGGAAAACCATCCTATGATAAGACTAGACTTGGATTTAATATATTTAGAACAAATGATAAAAGCAAGTAACTAGATTTGAAAGAATCTAAAAGCATAGATAAGAAGAAGTTAGATGAGATCAACAAATCTAATGACACACCTAAAGGAGAAGAACCACCTAAAGAAGAAGAACCACTGAACCAAGAAGAATCACCCAAAGGTATGCAAAGAGAATTCAAAGGTAGATGTTTTGGTTGTAATACTATTGGTCACATGAAGAGAGATTGCACAGGTAAACAATTTAAACCTCTTAATGGTTATTTTTATAATTATCATGGTTTTGGACATAGAGCTATTGAATGTAGAAGACCTAAAGTTATTGAGAATAATTATGGTAGTAGAATGTTTAGGAATACTAAAAATGTTGATAAGAGAGCTATTGAAGATATGAATAGAAGAAATGAAGTAGTATGTTATAGATGCAACAAGATTGGACACATTGCTAGAAACTGCAGATCACAAATCAATCAGCAAGGACCAAGATATGGGAACAATGGAATTGTTTGTCAAATATGTAACAAGATTGGACATACAGCAAGGTTTTGCAGAATGAACAATGGATTTTTCATCCTAACACTAACCCTAGAAATCATGCTAGAAGAAATGAAGATGCAGGTAACAGACACAAAGGCTGTTGTAGTAATGCAGATGAAGTAAAGTTTATTAAAGGCATAGATCAAGAAGACATATTCAACATTGAAGGTAATCAAAAAGGTGAAGTATCAAGTGGTAAGAATGAATACTTACTTGACCTAACTCAAAGCACTTAATTTATGAAAATTGCAGTAGATTAGGAACTTAGAAGTAGTGTAGAAGTAGATTTTTGATGAATTAAGTCTTGCACAATTAATGTAAGGTAGTTTATGATGTACTAATGCTATGGTTAAGAGTGAAAAATAAAATATTATGTTTTGCAAGATCCCAAGAAGTTTTAAGTTTTGCAGGATAGTAGAAACAACTTTTTTGGAAAGAAGCGGCAAAAGAATTGAATACGATGTCAAGTCTAAGTAAGATTGAAGTAATAAAAGGTTATGATCAATTTTATTTGATTATCAAAGAGAATTCAAGTGTTTAGGAGAGAAAAGAATAGAGATTGGAAGCATTTTGCAGTGATTCGGTGAACGATTTGAGCACCAAATCTATGAAAACCCTAAAATTATGAACTTGAGAGAAGATGATATGGCAGCTAGAATGGTGCATATTGCCTATTTAATGTGTGTTGAAAAAGTACCAGTTGATTGTTGGAAACAATTGTCTGAAGGAAATTGCTACTCAATTATGTATTGTCTTTGATGTCACACAATGTCATAGTCCGCAGCAATCAGATCCTACCGAGCTCAGTCGGTCTGCCAGATAGGAATATTAGTGCTTACCGAGTCCACTCGGTTATCGAAGAAAAGCAGTGTCTACCGAGTTCACTCGGTTGCCAAAAAAAATTTAGTGTTTACCGAGTTCACTCGGTTATCGAGAAAATTTAGTGTTTACCGAGTTCAGTCGGTTATCGAAAAAAAGTTAGTGTTTACCGAGTTCACTCGATCATCGAAGAAAAGTTAGTGTTTACCGAGTTCAGTCAGTTATCAAAGGTAAAAGATTGTCGGTGTTTACCGAGTTCCCTCGGTCTCCAAAAGATTATAGAAAGTTATGGTCACCGAGCACTGTCGGCCCTTGAAGTATTTTTGCAAATAGAGTTTGCTTATTTCAGCCAACTGTTATACTAAATAATGTCAATTTGACAAATCTAAAATCATATAAATAAAAGGTCAAATGTGAAAAGTAAACAAGAAATACAGCAGAAGTTTTTACAGAAGAAAAGCAGGAAAGGTGTATGCGAATTTGTGAAGGATGTTCAGATATCCTTGAGGTGCAGCAGAGATTTATTCGATCAGAAAGGATTAGACTTATGCAGAACAGAGATGTGTAATCAGCAAGATAGTTGCATTATTATACAGGTCATTTTTTCATTGTTACCTTCTTATCATTGTAACAGTGAATTCTAAATCTCTTAACCGAGTTGGTTTAACAACCATATTGTAAATCCTCTAACAAGGTGACAATTCCATTGAATTGTTTTCAAAACCTCTTACCAGGCCACTCCTAGCAGGGTGTTTTAAATCCTCTAACAAGGTCACACCTAACAGTGTGTTTTATAACCTTTTACCGCGTTGGCTTCTAACCGGGCATCACTTCAGAAAAGTGAAAATCAGTATCTAGATACATTGGTGGTTTTTCCCATATTGGGTTTCCACGTTAAATCTTGTGTCTCTTGTGTTCTTAATTACTTTCTCAATCATATACATGTGCTGATGAATATCTAAAGATAATTTTGCTAATACTTTCTGCATCTTCAAAGTTACTGCAATCTATTTACCGAGCGCTAAAACAGATAACATTGTTAGGATATCCTAAGGGATCTGGAAAGAATTAATTGTGAAGTGTTTTATGGTTGGCTGATTCACCCCCGCCCCCTCTCAGTCACTTCATCCATATTCCATCAATTGGTATCAGAGCTTTTGGTGCTTGCAGGAAGGGTTTCAAAGACCTAAGCTAAAGATCAGGATGTCTTACAAGAGGGAAATTCCAAAGCTTAACAGAGATAACTTTTTAGCATGGCAAGGTCTCATGCGACTTCATCTGGCTTCCATTCGTGATTCAGGATGCAAATACATTGATGAAGAATACACAATTCCTAATGGCGCGTTAACTGTTGAAGACATTGCAGATAAAAAGACTCACAACACCATGATGATAGACATTGCATCTGCTCTCAGCTATGAAGAATTTGATGATATTAAAGACTGCACTACTGCATATGAAATGTGGATGGCACTGAAGAAAATATATGGTGGTGATGCAAATGTGAAAAGAGCCAAAGCAGAAAGCCTAAGAGGACAGTTTGACAAGATGAATATGAAGGAAGATGAAAACATTGCAAAATATGTTGAAAGAATCAAAGCAAGTGTAAGTGCAATTAGAGCTTCTGGAGGAACAATCTCAGATGAGACTGTTATAAGTAAGGTACTCAGAACATTACTCCCTATCTATGCAATAAGAGTATCAGCTATTCAAGAAAGAAGATGTGAAACAAACCATAATATAACTTTGGATGCTTTAGTTGGAAGATTAACAGCTTTTGAATTAGACAACTATGACAACTATGTTCCTAGTTCCAAAAATATTGAATCAGCATTTGAGGCCAAGGTTTCACTAAAGAAGAACAAGAAAATTAAAGAAGTTCAGTCAGAAAGTGAAGAAGTATCAGAAGAAATTTCTGATAGTGATCTTGAAATTGTAGAAGCATTACTTGCAAAGAAGTACTCTAGAGGGAAAGGTAAGTATAAAGGTAAAACTCCTTTAATCTATTTTTCATGTGAAGAAATTGGACATATTGCAGCTAGGTGCCCAAACAAGCAAGTCAAGGAAGAGAAGAGAAGTCACAAGTACTATGGCAAAAAGAATTTCAAATCATACAAGGATAAAGGTAAGAAATCATGTTTTATGGCTAAAGATTCTGATGATAGTGAAGAAGAAATTGTCTTTATTGCTATAAAAGATGAATCTGATGATGATGAAGATAAGATGGCACTTATTTTTCATATAAGCAAAGATGATATATGGATAATAGACAGTGGATGTTCACACCACATGACTGGTGACAAGACAAAATTTGAATATCTAGAAGACTGTGACAATGGTAATGTAAGATTTGGAAACAATGAACCTTGTTGTATAAAAGGAAAAGGAAGAATCTCATTAACCAAATAACTCATATGTGATAATGCTTACTGGGTTGAAGGACTAAAACATAATCTTCTAAGTGTAGCACAGCTAATCAACACTGGTTTCAAGGTTGAATTCATGAATGGTCAAGCAAGACTGCTGGATGGAAAAGGAAAACTCATTGGATCAGGCAAACAAACAAAAGGTAACTTATTTTATCTTGATCTCAGTGAATATTCATGCTTTATTTCTCAAATAGAAGAAAGTTGGCTATGGCACAAAAGGTTATGTCATGTGAATTTTGATAACATGATAAAAATAAGCAAATTCAAGAAGGTTAGAGGCATTCCTACTTTGAAGAAACCTGACACTGGTCTATGCAAGAATTGTCAGATTGGCAAAATGAGTAAAACTAGTTTCAAGAGTAAGAACTATCAGTCTAAAGAAATTTTGGAAATTGTGCATACTGATTTATGTGGACCTATTGGAATACAAAGCTATACTGGAGATAAATTCTTTATTCTTTTCGTTGATGATTATTCTAGAATGATGACTGTTATGTATTTAAGAGAAAAATCAAAAGCATTTGAAAAGTTCAAATGGTACTTAGCAAGAGTGGAAAAGGAAATAGGGAAAAGATTGAAATGCTTAAGATCAAACAGAGGTGGTGAATTCATCTCCCATGATTTTAACAACTTTTGCATTGAAAGAGGAATCAAAAGACAGGTATCAGCTCCTAGAACTCCTGAGCAGAATGGAATAGCAGAAAGAAGAAACAGATCTATTATGGATTGTGCAAGGACTCTAATGATAGAAAAGAACATCGCTATAAAGTACTGGAAGGAAGCTATCAGCACTGCAGTTCATACCTTGAACCGAGTACAACTGAAGAAAGACACATTCAAAACTCCTTATGAATTATGGTATGGCTATAAACCCAATATAAGTTACACGAAAATATTTGGTAGCAAGTGTTATATCTTAAAAGAATCTAGAAGAAATAAATTTGATGTGAAAAGTGATGAAGGAATATTCCTAGGATATTCTAGCAAAAGAAAGGCATACAAATGTCTGAACTTATCTACTCACAAAGTCATAGAAAGTATACATGTAAAATTTGATGAGTTTGTAGAAAAGACTGAGGAAGAAAGCAAAAGGGAACCTGAGAACTATAGAAGATTCGTTTACATTGAACCTGAAACGTTGGCAAACACAACTATCAATAAGGAAGCTATATCTACCGAGCTGAGCACAGTTACCGAGTCACAAACCAAGTCACAGGAAGAAGTTCAAACTGAGTCACAGGAAGAAATTCAGACCAAGTCTCAGCCTGAAGTTACCGAGAAAATATCTACCGAGCCCGAGCAACCTGAAGAAGAGATCCTAGAAGACAACAGCATGAATCATTCAAAAGGCAAGGAACCTATACTAGCCAAATATGTCAGAAGACATCATACACCAGATCAAATCATTGGAAACAAATCAGATGGTACTATGACAAGAAGCAAGCTAAAAGGTACATGTCTACTTACTGATTTTGAACCTAGAAATATCAAAGATGCATTGGAAAATGAAAGTTGGATTGAAGCAATGAATGAAGAATTAGAACAAATACAAAAGAACAAAACTTGGACTCTTGTACCTAGACCTAAAGATAAGAATGTAATTGGAACAAAATGGGTATTCAGGAATAAGCTGAATGAAGATGGTCAAGTATCTAGAAACAAAGCTAGACTGGTATGTAAAGGTTATTCTCAAGAAGAAGGTATAGATTATGGAGAAACTTTCACTCCTGTTGCAAGATTAGAAGGTGTAAGAACTCTACTTGCTTATGTAGCACACAAAGGATTTAAGGTATATCAGATGGATATAAAATTTGCATTTCTCAATGGAATTCTTGATGAAGAAGTCTACATTGAACAACCTGAAGGTTTTGTTGATCCAGATAAAAGGGACATGGTCTGTAGGTTACACAAAGCATTGTATGGTTTAAAACAAGCTCCTAGAGCATGGTATGAAAGACTCCATAACTATTTGATTCAGATCAATTTCAAAAGAGCTAATGATAATAGTAATCTGTATATTAAAGAAGGACCGGATGACAAAATTGTATTGGCAGAAATATTTGTGGATGATACTATATTTACAGGGAATGAGGATCAGTGCAAAGAATTTTCAGAGCAAATGAACAAAGAATTTGAAATGTCCATGTTTGGTTTAATAAAATTCTTTGTTGGTCTTCAAATTCAGCAAAGCAAGAATGGTATATACATTACTCAATCCAAATACATTAAGGAAATACTTAAGAAGTTTGGTATGGAAGATTCAAAACCAGTTGGTACACCCATGTGTACTAGACTAAAACTTACCAAGAATGATGATTCAAAACAAGTTGATCAGACCCTATACCGATCTATGATTGGAAAATTGTAGTATGTAGTACATACAAGACCTGATATTGCCTTAGCAGTTGGTATAGTAGCTAGATTCTCAGCAAAACCTAAGGAAAATCACATGATGGCAATCAAAAGAATCTTAAGATACTTAAGAGGAACTGAAGAATATGGTTTGTGGTATAAATTTGGAGGCAATCTAGACTTGAAAGTGTTTACTGATGCTAATTGGGCAGGAAACATTAATGACAGAAAAAGCACAAGTGGTGGAGCATTTTTTCTTGGAAAAAGGCTGGTATCCTGGACTAGTAAAAAGCAGAATTGCACATCTCAATCCACAGCTGAAGCAGAATATGTTGCTGCTGTAGTAAACTGTTCAAATATTATTTGGTTTAAACAGCTATTAGAAGGTATGAAGGTTGAAATCAAAGAACCAGTTGTTATATTTTGTGACAATACCAGTGCAATAAACATCTCTGAGAATCCAGTGATGCATTCCAAAACCAAGCACATTGCTATTAAATATCACTTTGTCAGAGAATTGGTGCAGGACAAGGAAATCAGATTAGAATATATTCATACAAAAGAACAGATTGCAGACATTTTTACCAAACCATTACCTAAGGATGCATTTGTGTATCTAAGACGTAAGTTAGGGGTCATTCCCCTATCCGAGGCTCACTAGATACAGTTTTAGTGATGCATCAACCAGAACATGATTGAAAATCAACCTGTTGATGCAGCATATTCAAGGAATCATTGCATATGAATCAGTACTTGAGGTACATTAATTTTCACCAGTAATATGTGAATTATCTTTGGCATGTGTTGTCAAAGAGGGAGTGTTTGCTATGTCTTTGCTATTACTTCAAGAAATTTTCAATAATCAGAAGGAAGAATTTTCAGGATAAAGGAAGTTTGCTGACAGAGGGAGATTTGAATCTGAACCGAGCTAACTCTTTCAAATTTCTTATGATATGACATATTGTGTTGCCATCAATGCCAAAGAGGGAGATTGTTGGAAATAATTGTCTGAAGGAAATTTCTACTCAATTATGTATTATCTTTGATGTCACACAATGTCATAGTCTGCAGCAATCAGATCCTACCGAGCTCAGTCGATCTGCCAGACAGGAATATTAGTGCTTACCGAGTCCACACTGTTATCAAAGAAAAGAAGTGTCTACCGAGTTCACTCGATTGCCAAAAAAAAGTTAGTGTTTACCGAGTTCACTCGGTTATCGAGAAAATTTAGTGTTTACTGAGTTCAGTCGGTTATCGAAAAAAATTTAGTGTTTACCGAGTTCACTCGGTCATCGAAGAAAAGTTAGTGTTTACCAAGTTCAGTCGGTTATCGAAGGTAAAAGATTGTCAGTGTTTACCGAGTTCCCTCGGTCTCCAAAAGATTATAGAAAGTTATGGTCACCGAGCACTGTCAGCCCTTGAAGGATTTTTGCAAATAGAGTTTGCTTATTTCAGCCGACTGTTATACTAAATAATGTCAATTTGACAAATCTAAAATCATATAAATAAAAGGTCAAATGTGAAAAGTAAACAAGAAATACAGCAGAAGTTTTTACAAAAGAAAAGCAGGAAAGGTGTATGCGAATTTGTGAAGGATGTTCAGATATCCTTGAGGTGCAGCAGAGATTTATTCAATTAGAAAGGATCAGACTTATGCAGAACAGAGATATGTAATCAGCAAGACAGTTGCATTATTATACAGGTCATTTTTTCATTGTTACCTTCTTATCATTGTAACAGTGAATTCTAAATCTCTTAACCGAGTTGGTTTAACAACCATATTGTAAATCCTCTAACAAGGTGAAAATTCCATTGAATTGTTTTCAAGACCTCTTACTAGGCCACTCCTAGCAGGTTGTTTTAAATCCTCTAACAAGGTCACACCTAACAGTGTGTTTTGTAACCTTTTACCGCGTTGGCTTCTAACCGGGCATCACTTCAGAAAAGTGAAAATCAGTATCTAGATACATTGGTGGTTTTTCCCATATTGGGTTTCCACGTTAAATCTTGTGTCTCTTGTGTTCTTAATTTCTTTCTTAATCATATACATGTGTTGATGAATATCTAAAGATAATTTTGCTAATACTTTCTGCATCTTCAAAGTTACTGCAATCTATTTACCGAGTGCTAAAACAGATAACATTGTTAGGATATCCTAAGGGATCTGGAAAGAATTAATTGTGAAGTGTTTTATGGTTGACTGATTCACCCCCCCCCCCCTCTCAGTCACTTCATCCATATTCCATCAGTTGATGTGTTTGAAATTATGAGAATTCAATTGTTTGAAAACTTGGAGAAGATTAAGAAATCTAAGTATGCACAATTTAGATTTTCATCTTTAATCACATACATGTTTTTCCACTCATTGAGAAGATTTTTGTACACCATTGCATATGATTGGAATGGTGGACAAACTGCTATGGGAAGGATAAATAAATTATATTTGAGACATGTTATTAGAAAATTAAATGAGAGTGCTATGTTAGTAGTGAACTTCAACTTGGCAAAAGCTATAACTAAAGAGAAGCAATCTAAGAAGAGAGTTGACAACACTATTAGGAGGATACTGAAAGATTCAAGAATGTCAAAACAAGAATTCTTAATAGAAAAATAGATAGCAAAAATAATTAGGGATATTGCATAGAAAGAATTCTTGATTGTACCACCCTTTTCATCCAGTGCAACACAGTAAGAACCTACACAAGTCAAGGTGAAAGTAGAGGAACCAGAAAAGGAACAAGTAATAACTAGATCCACTTCCTCCACAGCTAGCAAGAGAATGAAAGAAATTGCTACTAGACCAGGAAAGAGACAAAAGACTTTAGTTCAACCAGTACTAAGAGAAATTGTAGAAATAAAGGATGATGACACTATAGTTAAGAAGAAGGGCATGGAAATTGAGAGTTGAGAGAGTGAATGAAGAAATCATACAAGATGGAAATTTCACTAAAATGAACAGGTACTATAAACTTTATGATTATTCAGAAAGACTAAATTTGGAGAATTCTATTGTGAAGATATGATTTTGGCAGACAAGAAATTTGATTCTATTCAAGGTCAAATACCTGATGAGTTGTATACCAAACTTGTAAATAGAAAGCAGAGAGCAATTGAAGAAGACACTAATATCAGAAAGAATCTTTTGAAGAAGCTTTGTGATGTGAGAGATGATGAACACTTGGAGCAGATATTGAAGGCCTTAAGCACCCATTTGAGAACCAAAAGGAGAACCATTTTGATTATGGGAGGCAGATATGAAGAAGTTAATTTAGATACAGAGCAGGCAATAATCAAGGTCATGTCAAAAAATGTTGGAAAGCCATCGGTTGCAGCGGAGCAAGAAATTGAAGCTAAACAAGAGGATATTCCTTCTCCTTCAGCTATTAACATTGAAGATGAAACTATGAATATGGAAGGTACTAAGGTCACCTTGGATACTGATGACAATGTATTCAAGAACTTAGCAAACATTGTTGAAAATTTGGCTCTTGATGAACTGGATAGAACTGAAGAAGTAGAGTAGACTCAATCTATCAGTGAAGAACCTAAGGAGACTGAGATTCAAGCACCCATTCCTACCACAGAAGACATCAGTCTTACTCTTGAGACTGGAAAGAAGAAATAAATTGGATCTTTGTTTGAAGATTTAGGAAAGGAAGTTGATGATGATGATCAGTTGGAACTAATCACTTCTTTGAATAAAATCATTGGCAAGAACAAAAAAGTGAAGAATCTTGAAGGGAGTCTGAAGGACCTTATTGAGAAGTTACAAAGCATTGTAACTACACAAACCATAGAGGTAGACCCTTTGGAGAAAGCTAAGAAGGTAATGAGCACTTTTGACAATGAATTCACTAACCTATCTGATATTGCAAAAGTGAGAGCTCAAGCAGCTTATGAAGCTTAAATGCTTTTGAACATTAGTCAGAATATCAAGAATGATATTAGCAGTCTTGATATTTGTATCAAGAACTTGAGGAAACATTTGGAGATAGGAAAATCATTGTACATATAGTGTACAAAACCAAAGATTTTGATAGCAAAAGAGGAACAGAAGATCAAGTTAAAGGAAGCTAAGATTCAGAATGAATGTAATCTTCTTTCTAGACCTAATGTGAAGGTATGTGATGCTAAAAAGAAAGTTTGGAAGCTTTATGATGAAATAAGAATATTGCAAGATGAGAGGAACATAAAAATGAGGAGACTCACTCTTTTGAGAGAACACATCTCTATGAAGTTGAGTATCATTCAAGAGCGGTTAGAAGAATGTCTTATAGCTAAGACATCCTTTCAGAAATTCAAATTTGACAACCTCCAAGCTTGTCAAATAGTAGCTTATGGACTGAGCACATTACTCAATGTGGCAGATTCCATCAAGAATTCATGGGAAAAGGAGATAGAAGCTATGAAAGATGATTTTGCAGATTGTGTTGCAAGCCTAATAGCTTTGCAATAATAAAATGAAGGTATAATCTTTTTGGGATACAATTTTGTAATCCTCCCTACCTTATTTTGTCATTGTTGTCAAAGGGGGAGAGATATTAGAACAGAAAATTGATATATTTGATAAGGATTGATATTCTTAGGGGGAGCATTGTATTAGAGTTTATATTTTGAGGATTTATAAGGATAGTATACATATTCTATACTATGGCCACAATTTTGATACAATTTTGTGATTTTGACTTGTACACTTAGCCAATTTTCTCATATGTTGCCACCAATGACAAAGGGGGAGATTGTTGGAAATTTGGCTGAAGTGAGTACATAGATGTTGTCATTATGGAAACATATGATCCACATGAAGATCACACAAGTCAGAGAGCAAGTATAGCAGAGCGCATTGCAAATTTGTCTAAGTGTAAGACAGTGTTTTCACTAGTGCACCAGGATACAGTTTTTGTTTGTGATGTTGACTAGAGTAAAATCAATGCTTTTACACTTGAACATAGACTCTATGATGACTAATGATGACCCATCTCAGAGTGCAAGTTAGTATGGCATGTACAGAATTAGTTATGACAGTTTTACCGAAGACAGTGTTAAGCCGACAGGACAGAATATGAAGGCAGAATTGGTAAAGAGTTAAGGGATTATTTTGTTTATCAAAATAATGACTTAACAATATAAAGGGACAACATCCTAGATTTTAACTCTTGGATAAAGATATATGGAAGCTGACCATGTAAAGTTATTATCCTTAGTAACTTGTATATATGTAATATGTAATTGTAAGAATGAAAAAAAAGAGATATATGGTAATATTGTAATGATATGATGTGAATGTAAGAGTAGTGAAAATATATTGATGAAAGTAGAATAAGGTTATATACCTTAGTCCATTTTTGTAATCAGTATACATTGTACATTACTTGTTTGGGCAGTGGGCTCATCTGGTAATCAGATTTTGTATTGACAACTCCTAACAGGGTTGAGGCTTCTAACAAGGCCTATAGTCCCTTCATCAGAAATGATACATTATATGCTTGTAATAGAATCCTAATAGGGCCAACATCCTTAATAGGATACTTTTGATTAGTGGATCTTTGTGGGTACCATCCCCACTAGGGTTTTCCCTTGGCTAGGGTTTCCTTGAGAATATATCATGTGTTATGAGTTCTTTATTTCTATTGCTATGCATATTGTTTAGCTTCTTATGTTATGCATGTATAAAGATAATCTGTTATATCCATAATTGGGAAAAAGATAAAGTTTGTAGAATATTGATTCACCCTCCCCTCTCAGTATTCCCTATTTCTAATAGGACTATGTACTGTAATGTTTTAATAAGCTCCTAACAGGGCTATATCTTCTAACAAGGATAACTATATTCTCAGAACATCATTTGTGGGTGCTAATTCCTACCAGGGTTTTTAACTTTAATAGGGTTTCCCTAAAACCAAAATATTGTTTTATTGTGTTGGCATTCATTGTTTTCATTGCATCTAATATTATGGAGCTTAAAGTTTAAAGTTTAATATTCTGTTATACAACTGATTCACCCCCCCCTCTCAATTGTATTGTGGACTATTATTCCTAACAATTGGTATCATAGCTTGTGTCCTCAAAGAGAAAGCTTAACAGCTTGAGGTGATCTTGGAGATGGCACTCTATAGGAAGGATGGTCCTAAATTTGATCCTGAGAACTTTGAAAGTTGGAAGAAAATGATGCAAACACACTTGTTTTGTTTAGGCATAGACTACTGGATGATTACAAAGAAGAAGGTAGCCTTGAAGACTGAGAATGATTTTCCATCTACTACTAATGATGAGAAGAAGTTATTCTCATATAACATGGTCATAAGGGAAGCACTGATCAACGCACTATCTGAAGGTGAGTTCACTGAAGTTAAAGACTTAGATTTGGCACATGAAATTTGGAATGGATTAGAAGCATTATATGAAGGGGATAAATATACTAGGTAGACAAAGTTATAAAACTGGAAAACAAAGATGGAAAAGCTACAAATGAATGAGGATGAAAGCATTAGAGCCTATGTTCAAAGGGTCACAGAAGCAGCAGTTGGAATCAAAAATTGTGGAGTTACTTATGATGAAGAGGAAGTTATTGCGAAGATCCTCATATCATTGACTCCTGTATACAAGTTCAAGGAAATGTCTATTCAAGAGACTATACCCTTGACTCTGAATTTTAGCAAAGAGATGTTGATTGCAAAGCTAACTACTTTTGAAGTTGCAGAATTAGGAGAAGTTGTACCTAAATTTGAAACTGCATTCAAGGCATCTACACACAAGAAATTGGCTACACTTCCGAGCACCAGCAAAGAAGACCTAAAAGAAGAGCTTGGTGAGTATGCTGAGGAATGGGAACAAATAATGATAGAAGAAAAAAAGATGGATGAACTTGTTGCACTAATTTCTAGAAGAGAAAAAAGAGGTAAGGGAAAGTTTGAAGGAAAATTACTCTTGAAATGTTTTTCATGCAATAAGGTAGGTCATTTTTCATCTAGATGTCCTACAAGAGTCTATAAGTACAAACTTGATTATACAAAGATTAAAAGAGATAGAGAATGTTATTATGCTAGTGAAGGAATCTCTGATGATGATGATTTAGATTATCAAGAGATTGGATTTGTTGCTATTAAAGATGAACCAGTACATGAAGAAAAAGCCTTAGTATCTCACATTGACAAGAAAATTGAATGGATAATTGACATTGATTGTTCTCATCATATGACTGGTGATAAGAACAAGTTTGTTAAATTATTAAATTAGGATGGAGGTGTTGTGAGATTTGGGGACAATCTCCCTAAATCTATCATAGGAGTAGAATCCATTACTCTGGATGGAAAGACTAATATAGATAATGTACTACTTGTTGAAGGATTGAAACATAACCTATTGAGTTTCAGATAGTTAATAGATAAATATTTTCAATTAAGTTTTGTTAATGGTAAATTTTTTATCAGAAGCAAGGAAGGAAAACTAATTGCTACCGGCTCAAAATCTAGAGGTAATGTATTTGAACTAAACACATCTGGAGCCTCTTGTTTTGTTGCGAAGGTAGATGGCAGTTGGTTATGGCATAGGATATTTTGTCATGTTAATTTTGGTAACATTGTGAAGGAAAGTATG
Organism: Chamaecyparis obtusa; assembly: GCA_027943335.1. Lineage (NCBI taxonomy): Eukaryota > Viridiplantae > Streptophyta > Pinopsida > Cupressales > Cupressaceae > Chamaecyparis > Chamaecyparis obtusa. The sequence goes on from BSBK01009716.1 coordinate 357,282, forward strand.
GCTAATGCAGTAAAAGATCTACCGAAGATTGTGAAACCATATAACATTGTATATAGAGAATGTGTTATGGGAAAGAAGACTAGAAGAAATCATAAAAACAAAACATATACATCTAAAGGAAAGCTGGATCTGGTACATACATATCTATGTGGACCTACAAGAACAAAGTCATACTATGGTGAAAGTTATTTTATACTCTTTGTTGATGACTTACCTAGAATGATGTGGGTTACTTATTTAAGAGAAAAATCAGAAGCATTTGATAAATTCAAGTTGTTCAAAGAAAAAGTAGAAAATGAATCAAGTTTAAAGATCAAGTGTTTAAGGTCAGATAGAGGTGGAGAATTTACTTTAGACTTATTCAATTCATATTGTGAAGAGCATGGGATAAAGAGACAAACATCTACTCCTAGGACTCCACAACAAAATGGGATAGTAGAGCGAAGAAATAGGACTATACTTGATGTTGCTAGGACAATGTTGATTGAAGGAAATGTATCTCATGTACATTTGAGAGAGGTTGTTGGAATAGCAGTGCACACATTGAACAAAATTCAAATCAGAGAAGGTACATGTAAGACTCCCTATGAACTATGGTTTGATCATACTCCTACTATAAAATATTTCAAAATATTTGGTAGTAAATTTTATATCAAGAGGGATGATGAGATAGGGAAGTTTGATGCTAGAAGTAATGAAGGGATCTTCCTTGGTTACTTTGTTAAAAGCAAGGCTTACAAATATTTCAATCTAAGATTGAGGAAGATGATTGAAAGTAACAATGTAAGAATAGATGAGAAGTTTCAGATACAAGAAAGAATGTATGACAATAATCAGATTTTAGAGATCAAAGAAACTACTACTGTTGCAGAAGAAGAAGAACTTATTGAGGAAGAAAGCCAAAAAGAGGATTGTGATGCTAGTACAAGAAAGGCTACTGAGACTCGTAAAATACCAAGGTATGTAAAAAATAACCATCCTAAAAATCAAATTATTGGCAATACCAGTCAAGGAGTGCTAACTAGATCAAAAGTTAGAGAAGAAATTTGTTTGATTTCTCAAGTTGAGCCAAAAACTACAGATGAAGCCTTTAAAGATGAGTCTTGGATAAATGCTATGAAAGAAGAATTGGATTAGATAAATAAGAATAATACTTGGGAACTAGTTCCTAGACCTAAAAATAAAAATATAATAGGAATAAATTAGGTTTTTAGAAACAAAATGGATGAAGAAGGAATTGTTGTAAGGAACAAAGCAAGACTAGTGTGTAAGGGATACTCACAACAAGAAGGCATAGACTTTGAAGAAACATTTGCTCCTATTTCTAGAATAGAGGCAGTAAGATTTTTCCTATCTTATGCTACACATAAAAACTTCAAAGTGTATCAGATTGATGTTAAATTTGCATTTCTGAATGGAGATCTTGAAGAAGTCTATATAGAACAACCAAATGGATTTCCTCTATGTGAATATAAAGACATGGTGTGCAAACTGAAGAAAGCTCTGTATGGGCTTAAATGAGCCCCTAGAGCTTGGTATGCAAGGTTAGATAAGTATCTACTTGGACTTGGATTCAGAAAAGGTAATGCGAATAGTAATTTGTATTTAAGAACTAGTGAAGATGGAATTCTAATAATAGAAGTATTTGTGGATGACATTATCTTTGGAGGTAATGATGACCTATGTAAGAAATTTTCTAAAGAAATGGAAAGTTAATTTGAGATGTCCATGATAGGTGAAATGAAATACTTTCTTGGATTGCAAATAACTTAGAATGAGAATGGTATTTTCATTTCTCAGACTAAGTATCTCAAAGAATTGCTTAAGAAATTTGGAATGGAAGATTGTAAACCAGTAGGAACACCTATGGTGACTGGTAACAAGCTAATAATTGATGATGAATCAAAGTGTGTTTTTTAGACTTTGTATAGATCAATGGTTGGAGGACTACAATATCTGACCCGCACCAGACCAGATATTACTAATGTTATTGGAATTATGGCTAGATATTAGGAAAAAACCAAAGAAACACATCTAGTTGCTGTGAAAAGGATACTGAGGTATCTAAGAGGAACCGTAGACTATGGCTTATGATATGATAGAAATGATAGCTTTGAACTTCATGCTTATACTAATGCTGATTAGGCAAGAAATATTGATGAAAGATAAAGTACCAGTGGTGATGCATTTTTCCTTAGGAAAAAGTTGGTTTCTTGGATTAGGAAACAAGATTGTATAGCACAATCTATTGTTGAATCAGAGTATGTTGGTGTAGCTATAAATGGCACTCAGATTGTTTGGATGAAAAAAATGCTGGCAAACATTGGAATAACTTTTCATGAGCCTATGGTTATCTATTGTGATAACACCAGTATAGTAAATATGTCAAAGAAACTAGTGATGCACTCCAAAACTAAACACATTTCTATCAAGTATCACTTCTTGAGAGACAAGGTGGCCAAAAAGGAAGTCAAACTAGAATATATCAGTACAAAAGAATAGATTGCAAACATCTTCACAAAGCCACTATCGAAAGATACCTTTGAATATCTCAGAGATATGTTGGGGGTTTAGGCCCCTCCTAGTCAGAATTAAATGATGCAGAGATGCATCAGTCCAGAGGTATTCAAAGCCTTATCATTATCTGGACTGGATGTAGGGATCTACTCCTCAGGAGGAGTGATCATGGAAGAAAATTTATTTGTGAAGGAAAATGCCTCATGGAATCCTTTGCCATTTTTGTCAAAGGAGGAGTGTTGCTATGAGAAAATCCCTACTATATGGGGAGATTGTTGGGTTGCAAAACTTTGGATTGATATAAACTTTGGGATAAGATTTTCCCATATGTTGACATCAATGCCAAAGGGGGAGATTGGTGGATATTGCTAATTCATGGGAGGTGATTGAGAAATTTAATATGTTTTATCACTATGTTACTAAATGGGCACTCATATTGTTGTCATTTTTGTTTTGTCACTGATGTCAACATATGTTTCTATGAAGGAACCAGATTGGTAATCACAGTGTACAGACATTGTATGAATGTTTCAGATGCTGCAAAGTTAGATAATAGTTTAGGTGGATGTTGTGATCTTATATCTAAGATTGCATCATTAGATGTTTCATATTGAGAGAGATACAAATGTTTTAATGAAGACTAGTCACTGGACTATGATAGTGAGAATTGACAGAGTTAGTCTATGGGGTTTTGGTATATCTTTCAAAGGATTTGGATTCAAGGTATGAGAGTTTGAAGGATGATAGATAGGGTACTGAAGGATGTTCATTGGTCAAGGAAAGGTATGGAATGATTGGCGATGTCATCTATGGCATGTGTTCTGGTGATGGCTTATTGTGAAGCCGACTCAGGAAATGAGTGTGTGTTTTGTTTGGAGAACAAAAATTAAGGATGTCAGTCCTTAATTGTTGTAATATAATCTTTGTAGACTTGTCCTAGATATTGTGTGTATCTTAGCAAGGGTTTATGTAATTGTTTGTAATTAGGAAAGCCTCATGGGCTGACCTAATCATGGTAAATTGTAATAAGGTATATATGTAGAGTCTTTTCTTTGGAAAAGATATGGATGGAGTGTATGTGATATAAAGAGATTGAAAAAGTTGCAAGCTTGTGTCTATTGTATGTAGAGCAGAGGTTTACTAGTGGACTTCATTAGAACTTATCAAGCAAAGATAGTTGCTGGAAAATAGTTCAAAAGATTGTGTATTTCTTTATATACACATGTTGTGAATTAATGAGTTCTGGAGGTGGATTTAACCTTCTTTGGGCAATGAGCCCTCCCTTTTGTTCTTGACTCCTAACAGGTCTCTCCTCTAACAAGGACTATTTATTGTAATGTTTTAATAAGCTCCTAACAGGGCTATATCTTCTAACAAGGATAACTATACTCTTAGTACATCATTTGTGGGTGCTAATTCCCACCGAGGTTTTTACCTTTAACAGGGTTTCCCCAAAATCAAACTATTGTGTTATTGTGTTGTCATTCATTATGTTCATTAGATCTGATATTGTGGAGCTTAAATTTTAAAGTTTAATATGTTGTTATACAACTGATTCACCCCCCCCCCCCTCTCAGTTGTATTATGGACTATTATTCCTAACAATATGTATCCCTAGTTCATAACATTAAGGAAACACCTAGACCTAAGGTGAGAAGGGAATTAGTAGAACCCTTTGAGGAAGACACTAGTTTAGCATTATCAGCTATACCAGGTGGTTTCTTTCATTTGAAAGATGTAAGAGGATATTTGAAATGTAAATTTGAGACTATAGGAGATAGTAGTATAACTGAGGAGTGTGACAAAATATGCAAACAAGATATGACCTATAAGGAAGGATATGAACATTTAGGTCAATTGGACATTATCAAATACATGTTTCACTATGAATCTCATAATGATGAATGGACTAAGATCATTTTAAGCAGAATTCATAATGGAAATTTTTCATTGGATGATAGAGTGATAGACATTACAAATGATTTTATACATGAAGTAACAGAATTATCTAACAAAGGTGCAATTCAAATAAATGAAAAGAATGTGAAGAAAATAGTGCTAGACAACACTAAATCTTCATATAATGGAAGAGGCATTGAAATTAGTAAGATTCAGTAGAATGATGTGAGTTATGTGTGCAAAATAATGACTACCAAGTTATGTGCCAGCTCTAGGGAAGATGATATGGCAGTAGGTATGGTGCAAGTAGCTTATCTTATGTGTGTTGATAAAGTTGATGTTGACATGGTTGAAATTATAAGAATCCAATTGATTGAAAATCTTGAGAAGATTAAGAAAACAAAGAATTCCTAATTTAGATTCTAATCCCTAATCACCTATATGTTTTTTCATCTTTTAAGAAGATTCCCGTACACTATAGGAGTTGATTGGATGATGAGATGAGTTCAATGGAAAGAATCAACAAGGTATATCTTAGACACCCAATTGACAAATTAAATAAGAGTGCTACACTTGTAATTAAAACCTTTCAGAATGAGATGAAGAAAAGGTCAAGAGTTCCACCTTCAATAGTTGAGAAGTACAAAATTGAGATATGCTTCTTAGTTGACACAGATTTCACATATATTGAAGTTGTATAACCAAGAACTGAATTCATAGACCCTCTAGAATATGAAGTATCTAAAGAGGAAACCTGAAGGATATGTAAGAAGAATACTGAAGTGTAGACTAGATTCCAAAATTCCTAGATTCGAAACATTTGAAGAAATTTTTAGTATAGCACAGCAATCATAGGTGTAGAAGTTAGCTAAGAAAAGGGTTGAAAATACAATTAAAAATATATTAAATGATACAGGTAAGACTGAACATGAATTCAACATTACGAAATAAAATGCAGTAGCAATAAGAGATATTGGACAAAAGGAAGTATTAATAGTTCTACCTTTGGCATCTAAAGAAATCCATGTTCCACACATTCAAAATATTGATGAAGATGTCACTGAGCCTAGTGATTTGAATATGTCACTAGACAAGCTACCAGTTGTAGTCATAAGAAAATCTACTAGATCCACCTCCACAACACTAGCTAAAAGAGTAAACGAGATGGCTACTGGACCAGGTAAAAGGAAGAAGACTATCTTTTCTCCAATAGAAAGGATAAGGACACAAGAAGAAGAATTACCACCCATCAAGAAAATGAGAGGTCAAGTTTCAATTCAATCACAAGGAGAAGAAGAGGCAAGTAGAAGCAAAAAGAAATAGTGGAAGCCTAAAATTGAGATAGTGAATCATTTGATCATAAATAAAGGATATTTCACTAAGCTAAAAAAATATTATCACATGTACAATAACATTGAAAAACTAAATCTTGAGAATACAATTGTCAAGAATATGATTCTTGCTAACAAGAAATTTGAAAACATCAAAGATAAGATACCAAGTGATATCTATGATAAATTAGTCAATAGAAACAAGAGAGCAATAGAAGAGGATAAAGGTATAAGAGAAAGATTTGTGAGAAAACTATGTGTAATCAAAGATGAAGATCTTTTCAAAGAAATAATGAAGAGTCTCAACACCCATTTGAGAAGAAAAAGGAGAATAGTTCTAATTATGGGAGGTAATTATGAGGAAGTTAATAATGAAACTAAGGAAGAAGTTGTGAAAGTAATAACTTCACTACCAGGAGAAGCATTAATTGAATGAAACTAGGACACTCAAATGACAGAAGAAGATTCACAAATGAAAGAAACACCAGTTCCACCACCCACCATCCATATTGTTGATGAATCAATGCATGTAGAAGGCACCAGCATTACCATTGATAGAGAAGAAAATCCTTTCAAAGATTAAGGAGAGGATGTTGGAAATTTGGGAGAAATGGTAAATGAACAAGAAGATGAGACAAAAAATAAGGAATAAGATGCGGAAGAAGAAAAAGGAGAAGAGAAGCAAGAAGAAGTGAAGGCAATAGAGGAAACACAAATAGAAGTCACCAAGAAAGCAGTGCAAGAGGAACAAGGCATAGGAAAAGAGGTAAAACCTACAGAGACTATACCCTAGCAAAATCAAATAGTCACACCACAAAAGTTCATAGCAGCAAGCTCATCAAAATCACCAATTGAGTCAGTATTAGAAAATTTTGGAGCTGAATTTGATGATGATGATAAAATAGAGTTGATATCATCTCTGAATAAGATAATTGGAAAGAACAAGAAAGTAAATATCCTAGAAGGATCACTACTTGAGGTAACAAATAAGCTTCAAGGTGTTATATCTAATCAAGTTAGTGAAGTTGATCCGCAAGTAAAAGAAAGAGAGGTAATTAAAGATTTTTACAGTGAGTTCACTACTCTATCTTACATTGCATCAGTGAAAGCACAAACACTTCATGATGCACAATTATTCCAAACCACTTGTCAAAATATTAAGAATGATTTAGACAACCTTGATGTTTGCATTAAGGAATTGAGGAGATGTTTGGAGAGAGGAAGAGCACTAAACAGTCAGTGTGCTTTGTCACACAAACACATCTTAGATATTTTAGAGAAGTTAAAGAATAAAGAAGCATAATTGCAAATCACAGTGAATGAGCTACAAAATCCTAGCATGAAGATCATTGACACTGAGAAGAAAGTGAGTAAAATACATGATGAAATAAGACTACTAGAAAATGAGAAGGAAACAAGATTGAAGAGGTTTGCATTACTCAGAGAATGCCTAACACTGAAAATCAGTAATATGTGAAATCAACTAGAAGAATGTCTTTCATCAAAGACATCATATGGTAAATTTGCCTACCCAAATCTTAGAGAAGTTGAGATAGCATCCTATGGGCTATGTGCATTACTTAGTGTATCAAATTTTGTTAAGGCTACATGGGACAAAGAAATTGAAAACTTGAAGACAAACTTTACAAATTGCATTTCAAGTCTTCCATCATTACAAAATTGAAGACAACAAGAAGGTATATCAAAATTTTGACCTATATATACATATTTTTGACACCTTTGTCATTGTTGTCAAAGGGGGAGTAATATAGTATGAGAAAATTATTTATATGTATAAGATATAGATATGTGAAATAGTATGGAGTATAATCAAAGGGGGAGTATTCCTATGGTGAAATTAATAGACATGTATGATCCATAGACTTTCACAAATCTTGTAATGGCCATGTAACACAATGTTGGAAAATGTTGCAAGTTTGTTTTTGAAATTTTGTTGTAAGTTTTTGGGACTTAGCTGATTTTCTCATATGTTGCCACAAATGACAAAGGGGGAGATTATTGGCAATTTGGCTGAGTAGGATATCATGATGTTGTCATTGTGGAAACATATATTCAATGTTAAGACAACATGATCTAAGGAGGAAGTTCTGGATGAGAACCTATGAAAATTGTATAATAATAACAGTGTTTATCTGTCTACAAAGAGACTATTTTGATTAGCGAAGTTCACAAAAGTACTTTCAGTGCATGTACACTTCAACACATATTATACAAGGTATATTGAAGCTACATCTAAGATTGCAAGATTGTACGACATATATGAACAGAGATATCAATGTTTTACAGAGATAGTGTTGAGCTGACCAGCGATTAGTAATTGATTATTTTGAATTAAGGAATTTTTTTTTATCAAAATAATGACTTTACTAATTAGGGATGACATCCTAGATGTTAAACCTAAGGCAAAAAGAGTTAATATTATGTTTTGATAATATGGAAGTCAACTGATAAACTATATTTGAGATAGCTAGTATAAAGAGGAATGTTATGTTATGTGAAGTTGTAAGCAAGTAATGTAATGTAATGAATGATGTATGAAGATAATGCAAAGTAGATTTTGTATTATGTGAAACCTGTTATATGATCATATCAATGCGAAATTAGAACAAGTTTTGTGAAGAGCCTACAAGCTAGATCAGAATATTGAAGATATTCAGCAACAGGAAAAGGTTTTTGTATTCTATCTTTTGTATTGAAGATTATCATTGTACATTGCATGTTTGGGTAGTGAGCTCATCTTTCATACATTCATATTTTGTAATACAAAATCCTAACAGTGTTGAGGCTTCTAAAAATGTCTAAAGTCCTCTAACAAGGACAGAGACACTATACAGATGTAATAGACTCCTAACAGGGTCAATATCTATAACTAGATACTTTTGATTAGTGTATCATTTGTGTGTATCATCCTCGTCAAATTTTTCCCTTGGCTAGGGTTTCCTTGAGAACAAACATGGTGTTATGAGTTCATTTATTTTATGGTTGTGTTTATTATTCAGTTTATTTAGTTTAGTTTCTTATATAAGTTACAAGTTAATTACATATATCCATAAGTGGGCAAAAGTAAAATTTTGTGAAATATTGATTCACCCCCCCCCCCCCCCCCCCCCCCCTCTCAGTATTTCCCATTTCTAACATCATTTACATTTCTTCAATTCAAGAAATCAAGCATTACATGACATCGTGGAGATGAAAGGGGATCATGAATATAGTTAGTGTACTTTAGCCTTGGGAGCTTTGTATGCTTTATGTGCTATATTTAGATCTAATCTTTGTCTCTTTGTATTTTTCACATATTTATATTTACAAGAACACTTACACACTAGGGTTTCATTCATAGAGGAGATTCTTAGAATTATTTTTTGGCTCTTTTATATTCTAAATCTACAATCTAGGATTCACGAGCACTACATACACACATAACATCTTTCCTAATGGCTATTCATGGAAGTGGAAATCACCAAAACAGAGGGTTGACTAAGGAAAACCCCTTTATAGCTACCGACACAGACCAATTTTGTAGAAAACTTGCATGTTATTAATTTGGCATGGACACAGATCTGGAATCTACTCCCCAGGACCTTTTTGAAAAATTTAGGTTGACTTTGCTATAGTGTTCCAGGAACATAGTGACTTCGTGGAAAAGTGTCTAGAACATGTTGCACTAGGTCGACCTTGTAATACCCCAAAAAAGGGCTATAGGTTCATTAACATCTTACATCAACAATTCAATCAAAATCATCATCAAAGTCCTAACCTAAGGCACATCTACACAATAGTTTATCAAAAACCTAATTGATTATCTTAATTCTGCATCGGGGAATATTCCTTGAATATTCCTAATTTATCATAATTATCTTTAATTGAATATTATTTGGTGATAAATGTCATTGTTTATCCTAAATTTGATTAATTGAATATGATGAATATTTAATTAATTAATTTAATTATGCCACTTAATTATTTGATTAAGATTTAATTCTATTTATTCCTAATTAATATTGTTTTTATTTTGATAATAAATCAAAATTCCTACAAACAATCAATTGAATATTTTTTAATTGATTTAAAATCAAAGTTGTCAAATTTAATGATTTAATTGGAATAAAGTTTGATTAAATAATTGATTAACCCATAAATCAGTTGTTTTAATTCAAAATTAGTTAAGTGGAAAATAAATCACTTTATTTATTAAATTCATTCTTATTAAATCATTCACTATCAGAAAAGTAGTCAACTTTAAATCAATTTTCAATTTCAATTTGTTAACTTTCTAAACTCAACATCTGATGATGAGTTTAAAAAGAGAACTAAACTCTATTTTAAGATAAAAATTGCTTTTGCATGATTTTATGAGTTTATTTATTCTTAATTTCTTGTTAACTCAAAAATCAACCTGATTTTATCAAGAGTGATTTATGGCTTTTTTCAATGCATCCTCAAGCCCTGGATTTCTATAAAATCAAGGTTCATCTCTTCACAATATATATCTCTCAAATTTGCACAATTACTCTGGGAAAATTGCATACGAAGAATCAAGCTTTTGCGATAGGTGACTTTGTGAGATCAATTCATATTTTTTCATAGCTTTGCATAGATTTTCATATCAATTCATATCATTCTTAGATTAAATCTGCATATCATTTTCAATCAATTCAAGCTTAGATTCATACAATTTTTCATCCTAATTACATAGAAAATACAAAAATATAGATTAATCTGAATTCATTCTACATTCATCTTTTAGCATTAAATCCTTCATTTAGGTGTTGTATTGTCACTGATCTCGGTCTAATCTGAGAATACATACTCGCGCCTACTAGAAGGCAGTAAATCACTTGATTAGCTTAGTTTCAATTACTTGCAGATTTTGATTTTGCTAACCTCTAATATTTTACTGAAGTGTTGTGTCCACAGCTAGGTACAACTTTCACACACACATTTATGGCACCCACTATGGAGCCTTGAAATAGGTTTCCATTCTATTCTATCAAATTTCTATCATTTTTCTCGAACCCACGACCACAAGGTTAATTTTTATGAGTTTTGTGATAAATTTCTGGACTATTTTTTCAAAAATCTAACTGATGTTTTTATTGTTACATGCACATATGACATGATAAAGATCTGAAATTTATATTTTTGGAAATTTATTTGAATTATCTTTCATTTTCCATTGGTTTGGATTAATTTTGTTTTGATTTGCAAAAGTTATGTTCATTTTAGTATAGACTGGTCAGAACCTGATTTTATGAAATCCGACTGATGTTTTTATTGGTACATGCACACATGACATGATACAAATCTGAAATTTATATTTCTGGAAAGGTATTTTAGTTATCTTTCATTTTCCATTGGTTTGAATTAATTTCTTCTTGATTTACAAAATTTATGATCATTTTAGTGAAGAATAGTCAGAACCTAATTTTATGAAATCTGACTGATGTTTTTATTGGTACATGCACATATGACATGATACTTTTCCAAAATTTATATTTTTGGAAATTTATTTGAGTTATCTTTCATTTTCCATTGGTTTGAATTAATTTCTTCTTAATTTGAAAAAGTTATGATCAATTTAGTGCAGACTAGTTAGAATCCAATTTTTATGATAGCGGGTTTTTCGATTATCAAATGACATATTATCTTTGACTAACCTGATTTTCTACCACATGAGGTGGAAAATTTGTGTTTTTCTTTTGGATTTTTATAACATTGGGTTTCATGTATAAGAATAGGTAAGTTTTTCATAACAGTGGTTTGCAGGTGCAGGTGCAGGTACATCCTGTGGGTACAAAAGATAGAAGATAAATGCTCAAAAATTGCTAAAACAAGTAAAATCTACTAAGCGCATTGTGAGGAACTCAGGTATTCTATTGTATCTAATAACACTTCATTTTGGGACATAAAATGAACTCTCACATTTCAAGCTTGTGTGCCTTTCCAGCTTTCATAATTCACACTTCAGTTTTGGGCTATAAAACGAACATAGATTTTCTTTTTGCATATTTGTTACACATAGTAAAGAGGCCCTATGAATACTATTTGTGGATGATCTAGAAAGAGGGGGCTTCATTCACTTGTTCATGCATGTGAAGCTCTTCTTGATGACAGATCCCCTTGTAGGTAGGGAGGATACTGTGATTGTCTCACATTATACTTGGTTTGGTCCTCAGCTTTTGATCGATATGTTCTCTCTCTGGAGAGATCGATAGACATAGTTGTTGACTTCACAAATCTTGGTGAGATAATTTTAGTCTTAGCGTGTCAGATTAATCTATTTGTTGTGTTTGGGTAAAAGTGATAAGGCTAGAGGATTATGCTCTACTCCCTTTTTGGGTAGTATCAAAAACTCAAATCCTTGGATATAAACCAAGTCCCCATGTGGTATCTTTTGTGAGTCACCTTTAGAGAAGTTTAACCGTAGTGAACATTCCTTTATTGGGTCAACCATGTGGATAGAACCTCATGCGGTAATAGCCATTTTTACCATGGTAGCAACAGCCACTATATAAATGTCTTTGTGGGAGAAATCTTCACAAGTGTGGTCTCTTGTTGGGTTGTCAAATCTCCCTAGTAGCTCCTAATTGATTAAATTCTTAGACTGTGTCAGAACCCCAGTGTGCCTGGATTGGAGTTTTCCCTCTTGAGATCACAAAAGTTGCAAAGTCAAACCATTACTAAAAACTCTAGTGAGGTCAAATTTTTCATTTTCTAGGACTATGTGCGTTATTGAAAAACTTTTGAGAACATACACAAGTAGCATCCCTAGGAATTAGCAAAATAAGTCACTTGATTATTCATGCGGAGGGTTGCTTTGTCCCCTGTTCATTATTTTTAGATGTGCTTGAAATCACATGCCTACTATTTTGTGTGCTTGTTTATCTACTTGGCTATTAAAAATGAACAATCCCGAAATGAACTTCAAATTTGGACAGAAAAACTTGCAAACACACTAATTCTAAAAATTGAGAAATTGTAAATCTGATGAAAGATTCCTTTCTGGAGTCAAAAGTCATCCCACATGATCAGAAAGTCATATGATTTTTGCCCCTTCGTCATATCAGAACCCCTGGATTATCATATGAGAGCTTATATATTGTCGTACGAGTTTTGTTAGAAATCACAAGAAAAAATCAAAAACTTGCTATCAACTGTCGTACGAGCATTGCAATTGTCATACGAGTCTTGTCAATTATCATGTCAAAGCCTACCTAGACTCGTATGAGCCTAGAGAAAGTCATATGATAATTTTGAAAAATTGCCAGAAAACTCCCAAATTTGTTAGAAATCCAGTTTTTACAGCCTACTTCCAAATTCTGTCAAAATATTTACTATGTCAAGAACAGAGCAGAAACTAGAAACAATCCAATCTATTAACCCAAAGTGGTCTCTTGAGTCTGATCTAGCCTTCTTATTTATCAATTTGAGTCCTTTTTCATCTTGTGCCAAAATCATCTTCAATTCAATCTTCAAACAAAAATATTTGTGTTGCGAGCTCATGTCCACCATCTTTTGGGCATCTACCCATACTACTAGGGCACAATATCCTTCATTTACATCCAATCTATCTTCAATTCAATCTTGACAAGGTTGTGTCATTTGATCTTCTTGAATCAAATCATTCCTCAATTGTCTTCATCTTTCTCTTTTGCTTCACCCAAGGTTAATGGTGGAAACTAGAGCTTCATCGTGCAGTGAAAACAAGGAGAAAAACCCAAATTCTCTTCAGCTGCATCTTCTATGATTGCTAAAACATTTCATCAACCTTTCAACATGACTAAATTTGTAGAAGACACTCTTGGAAATCTTTACTTGATAGGTGGTTATGTCACTCCTCCTACATCAATCCATGCAAGTCATTAAATAACTCCTCCTGCATCAATCCACGCAGGTCATCAAATAACTCCTCCTACATCAATCCACACAGGTCATCAAGCAAATCCTAATCGATCAATCCTTGGTGGTTCTCTTAACAAAAATATGTCTCAAGGAGGAGGCATAAGCCAAGGGTCCCAAGGACATCAATCCCAACATGGTGTGAATCAAGAACCAACACCTTTTGAAATTTCCCAATATCAAGAGAATGATGAAACACTTCTTGAAGGAAGACAGAGAGGAATACTTCCTAGAGTTGGTTCGCCAAGGGGCTAAACTTCATCCAAACTTTAATGTTGAAGATATCATCACACATGAGGAAGAAACTCCTATCAAAACCATGATGAAATAGATGCATGTCATGCAAGTCAAGCTCAACAAACTCAAAAAAGAGAAGGAACCTAAGGAGTTCTCCATGGAGGCTCTATGCCCTTTTCCATTTGATAAAGACTTGTGCATGCCACCATTCCCAAAGAGAGTGGAGATGCCTAAATATGATGAGTATGATGGAAAATCTGATCCTCAAGATCATGTCAAATAATTTTGTACTCAATCTATGGAATTCATACACAAACCAACCTACCTAATGCTTCTTTTCCCTTTATCTCTGGGAGGGTCAGCCATTCATTGGTTCTCAAAAATACCTCCAACAATCAAGACTTTTGAGGAGTTAATCAAATTGTTCTATCAACCAGTCACTATGATCAACATCTGCAATCTGAAACAAAACTCAGGAGAACCATTCCTGACTTTTCTCAAATGATAGAAGAAAACATTTTCTCTATATGCTAGACCTATTCCAAAAACTGAGAAGCTAGAAATTTTCATCAACAATATTGTTCTAGAACTCAACTACCATTTGCAAATGCAAAATCATACATCCTTTGATAAAATGGTAGAAAATACAATCAAAATTAAGAAAGTACTTGTACAAAAAGGAGACATATCACTTCAAAAAGACAAGTATGAATCTGGATCTAATTCTAAAGACAAAGGAAAAAACTGGAACAAGAATAAAGGTGTCATCACAAATGGTGTTGTTGATAATATATGTGCCCCACCTAAGGCACCTGGTTTCAATCTCATTGTTGGTATCCAAGATATCAAAGCCTCAGAGGCAAAAGCAATGGAGTCAAACAAGAAGTCATCTGACTATAAACCTTGAGCTACAGATCCTAAATGCAAGTTTACTCCTCTTGGAGAGTCCTTGGAATCCACCATGAAAACTCTGTTGGCCAACAACATCATCACCTTGCTTGAGATAAAGGTATTTGATCCTGAACCTAAACCGAAATGGTGGAGAGAGAATGATTTCTGTGACTTCCATCGCAATAAGGGTCATAAAACTAATAATTGCATACACTTGAAACACATCATACAAGACAAAATAGATAATGGAGAAATCATAATTGACAATCATAAAATCAATAATGATCATACAGCATTCACGAAACTATTTTCGAAACATGGTCAAGGAGATTCATCTTCTCAACCTAATGTGGGTGCTAAGGTCAATTATGCTTACTCTAGAAATAATGCTGTCATAAATATGGTTGAACCTTACTTATCTGAACATTGCAATGTCATCACCATTATAAGAAAAGATAGAGATAATCAATCAGCAAATATTGTTACTCGATCACAAGCTCAGGTGCATCTACAAGGATAAAATTCAAATTCATCGAATGTCCCTAAGGTGCCTTTTAATCTTTCATCTACTTCTAAATAGAAGGTTGCCTCTAAATCATCAAATCCTAAAGACACAAGGCCAACATCATACATTATTGTCCAACAATTCCAGCATACAAATGCAAAAATATCCATGTTTGAGTTGCTTTAGATATCTCCAGCTCATAGAGCCATTCTAGACAAAGCTCTGCTCAGATCTAGTGTTCCTAAAAAGCTTGATTTAGATAGATTCCAGACTATGGTTGGTCATCTGATGTCTCTACAGTATATCTCCTTTTTAGAGGAAGATGATAACTCCTTGAGTCATCCACATAACCAGCCCCTACACATTGAAGTCTTAATCCAAAACCATCATGTCAAACGTGTGTTGATAGATGGAGGCGCTAGTCTCAACATTTGTTCTTATAGCTTGATCACACAATTGGGATTATTAGAAGCTGCCATTTCTCTTAAAAAGAAGATAACTATCAAGGCATATGATGAACAAGAAAGATCCTCCAAAGGAACAATTATCTTACCTATCAGAATAGGTCCAGTTATCAGAGATATCACATGTCAAGTTCTTGATCTACCTTTGGCCTACAACATTCTTCTAGGAAGACCTTGGATACATGAAATGAGAGCTATTCCTTCCACATACCATCAATGTGTAAAATTTCCTTATGAAGGAGTAGAGGTGATGATTCCAACTGACCTATCTACAACTTGCAATGCATTGAAAGAAAGTGTTGATAAACTTGTTCCTAATAACAGAGAATCTTCCACTAAACAGCTAGACATTGTGTCAACATCCAAGATAGAAGAAATTTCTAAAGAGGTCAAAATCAAAGGCAATGGCATGGGAGAATACATAATGGAACCCATTTTATCTCTCACATCTCTCCCATTGTCCCCAAAATCTTATGGACAACCTTCTGACAAAATGAAACTCATAGCTAAAGAATCGCAAGTCATATTCAATGGAAGCTTTGTCACAAAACAAGTATCTAAACAAGAGTTTGAGAAGGAAGAATTTGTGCTTGCATGGTTATACAAGGATGAGTCTCAATCCCAATCAGTCCAGAAATGTGACTCCACTTCAAGAAAAATTCCTCAGAAGTCATATGGACCAAGAGACAAATTGATCACAAAAATGGGATATATTGGAAAAGGACCTCTAGGTCTACAAGGTAAGGGTCTTCTATCACCTCTTGGTCATCATGGCCAAACAAACAAGAATACAACATGTCTAGGGTATCAAAAGAAGTCTTTCTATCTTAGCAAAAACTCTCCACATGTCTTAGAATAGATTGAACTATCAGCAACAATTCAACCAAAGGAAGAAACACCACAATCTAATAGTGATGATTCAAACACTACTGATGAGCTCATTCCTTATGATCATTTTCCCAAAGAAATACTAGACCTCCTCAAAGATTAAGAGAAAACTAAGGAGAACATCAATTTAGTAGATACACAAGAACCTACTATGGAACAAAAGATAGATGCACCACAAGAACCAGTTGATCTTGAGGAAAACCAAATAGATAAGGAGAAAGGTGGCAGCTATTCTAAGATAGATTCTCATGAGTATGAATTCAAATTAGAATCGGAGGGTAACCCTTCTTGGGGTATCCATCTTGACTTTAAACACATTATCAGATTTCCTAGAGGCATAGATGAGGAATCAAATGACTATGAATGGGGAGTCATTCCAGAGGAAGATGAGCTTATCACAGAAAAACATATTGATGTTGTTCACCAATATGCACCTAAACCCAATGTAAGTCTAGAGAGAAATAATGAACTTAACGAGTATGATCCACCGATGGCTGAAGTGGACTCCCATAATGATATTGAGCCTATTCACAAATTGAACATTTTGAGTTGTAATATCACCTTCAAACTCAAGATTCAGGTTAGGACCAATGATGACATATCCATATCTGTAAACACTATTTCCTAATCTTTCACCACTTTGACTATCCAACATCCTGAACTTCTTGACCAAACCTCCATGAATCCGAGCCAAGGTATCTATACCTTTCCAAATGACTATTCCCTTTCTTGCTACCTCAATGTAGTTGAGCCTATGGTGACTTCCATCAGTGAACCGAGCATTAGCATGATGAAGTCAAACATCAAGTATCTTAGTCAAAAGAATAGAAATAAAAAGAAAAAGAAAAAGAGTTATGAGGGTGAAAACCACTTTGTGGCAGTCTCATAACCTAAAATAGTAAAAACAAAAGATGTATCTGAAGGTGAAAACCTCTTTGAGGCACCTAAGGATGAGATATTTGATGTCCTTCTGAGTCATTTATAGGATAGATCTCCAGTACTAATTAAGCCCACTCAATCCATCAACTTGGGAATAGCAAAAGAACCACAGTTGATCCATGTAGCACAATCCTTATTAGAAGAAGAAAAGAAAAAATTTACCACATTCCTAATAGAAAAGAAGATCAACTTTGCATGGAAACATTTAGATATGCTAGGTTTGGATCCTAATCTTATAATGCACCATTTATCTATAGCTCTAGGCATCAAACCTATTAAGCAAAAATTGAGAAAGATGCATCCACATGTTGCACTCTTGGTCAAAGCTGAATTAGAGAAACTAGTAAAAGCCAGATTCATCTATGTTATTGATTATGCTAAATGGATCTCAAATATTGTACCTGTATCAAAACCAAACAAATCTATAAGAGTATGAACAGATTTTAGAGATGTAAACAAAGCATGCCCTAAGGATGATTTTCCACTACCTAACATTGATATGATAGTGGACATGACTGCTGGCTTTGAGATGTATTCTTTAATGGATGGTTTTTCTAGATATAATCAAATCAAAATTTCTCCAGATGATCAAGAGAAAACTTCTTTCACATGTACATGGGGTACCTTTTGTTGGAATGTCATGCCATTTGGTTTGAAGAATGTAGGTGCTACATATTAGAGAGCTATGACATCTATCTTTCATGACATGATGCATCGAACTATGAAGGATTATGTTGATGATACTTTGGAAAAATCTATGATAAGAACTGAACATCAGAATGATTTGAGAAAAATACTAGATCGAATGGAGAAGTTTAGTCTCAGACTAAACCCTAAGAAGTGTGCTTTTGGTGTCACTTCTAGAAAGCTCTTAGGTTACATTGTTTCAAAGAAAGGAATTGGAGTAGATCCAGCTAAGGTCAAAGCTATCATGGAGATGCAACCTCCCAAGAATATTTTTCAAAAGAGAAAATTACAAGGGAGAGTACAATCTATTAGATGCTTCATATCTCAGCTAGTAGACATATCACAACCTTTCGCAAAGACATTACATAAAGGTGTGACCTTTGCATGGAATGAAGAATGTGAAAAAAATTTAATCATATCAAGAAATATCTATCAAATCCTCCTATTTTGATGCCTCCTATTCAAGGGAATCCATTGATCTTATATGTCTCCACCACAGATACATCACCGGGGGCATTGCTAGCACAACATGATGAGAACAAGAAGGAAAGAGATATATACTATATTAATAGAACATTGGTAGCATATGAAAAGAACTATTCAATGATTGAAAAATCTTGTCTAGCTATGATCTTTGCATCATATAAATTGAGACATTATATGTTGGCTCATACCACACATTTGGTAGCTAAGATTGACCCACTAAAGTACCTACTAAGAAAAGTTGCCCTCATAGGTAGATTAGCTAAATGGGCGATGCTATTAAGTGAATTTGACAATGAATATGTTGAAAGAAAAGATATCAAGGGCCAAGTAATTGCAAATCAACTAACTAGCTAACGCACCCTTTTTTGATGATACACCAATGCAAATGGAATTCCTGGATTCTTCTATCATGAGTCTTTCTTCTAAAGCATGGAAGTTATTCTTTGACAGCTCCTATACATAGAATGGATCTGGAGAAGGCATATTGTTCATCACTCCTCAAAGATACTCGATCCCTAAAGAATTCAAAATAAAGTTTCCTTGCACAAACAATATTATTGAATATGAATCCCTTCTTAATGGCATGAAGATTGCAATTGAATGGAGAGTAACAGAACTGCACATTCATGGTGACTCACAACTTGTAATACACAAAATCAATGATGTGTATCAAATGAAAGATGGAAAGCTAATCCCATACAAGAGAATGGTAGATGATCTAAAGAAACATTTCATATCTATCACCTTTGAGAAAATTCCTAGAACAGAGAATAAAGTTGTTGATGCTATGGCAATGCTATCTACTTTATTACAGTAGCCTGAACATGAGCTATGCTACGAGTTCCAGGTGGAAGCACTATCTTATCTTGCATTTGATTCCCTCAAAACCTACATGATCTGCACCATTGTTGGTCATGGTTCATCCTGATACAAAAACCTTTTCTCCTATCTCCAAGCCCAAATCAATCCTGATACCTTCAACCACCATGAGAAATGATACCTTATCTGCAATGCATCTCGGTATGTCATCATTCGTAATGATCTGTACAAATGAGGTCTAGATGGTACACTCCTTAGATGTTTAGAATGGGAAGAGTCTCAACATGCATTAGAGGAAGTCCACAAAGATATATGTGGATCACATTCCAATAGTTTAACACTAGCTCAAAAACTTATTAGGGTTGGGTACTATTGGCCTAAAATGGAAAAAGAGGCTATCAAGTTTGCAAAGAATTCTCAAAAGTGTCAAGTACATGGAAACTTAATTCATGCACCAGGGAGAGATCTAATTCCCTTTACTACACAATGGCCTTTTCAAAAATGGGTATCTAATCTTATAGGAGCCATACATCCTCATTCTTCTAATGGATATACCAATATCATTATAGCTACAGACTATTTCACAAAATGGGTAGAAGTAGTCCCTTTGACTCAAGCAACCAGCAAAAAAATTTCAACGTTCATTCTGAACTACATCATACGTCAGTATGGAATTCCACATTCAATAGTCATAGATAATGGTGGCCAATTCAAGAATAAGGACTTAGATTCCTTGTCTTCAAAATTCAAGATTACACAACATTGGTCATCTATCTACTATCCTCAAGGGAATGGACAAGCACAGGCTTCAAACAAGAATTGGTTGAAAATTCTACACCGTACAGTTAATAAAATAGGAAGAGATTGGCATCTCATGATCAATCCAGCTCTCTGGGCCTATAGAACAAGTATTAGAATGCCCACTAGGGCTACACCATTCACTTTAGTTTATGGGTCTAAAGTAGTACTTCCTATTGAGGTTGAAATCCCATCACTAAGAATCAGAATGCATGGTCTAGTAACTGATGATGACTACAAAGTGTTGTAGATCTCTATATTTTTTTTTACCATTAGTGCTTCACACTTAGTCATATATCTAGGAAATGATGGTCAGTCATCACTACGACCGAGTCATTTTGTAAATGTCAAGTTATGTATTGTATACTTACCCAGCAGTAGTACTATCGAGTAAAGTCATGGTCACTATGTGTTTATATTATGCCGAGTATAGTTTTTGCCGAGTTACATATACAATTATTACCAAGCAACAAAGAAGATTAATAGATGTTGAGTATAGTTAATGTCGAGTACCAGGAATAACTTTTGCTGAGTTAGCCAGGAATGACATATAACTGTGGAATGGCACAATGATCAAGGTAAACCATTTTTGGTGATAGTGGTGTTTTGAATTTTGTTTGTTGAGGTAATTACGGAGTTAATTATGCATCCATCTTATAATCATTGATCCCTATGTAATACCTAGAGCCAATCAGAAAATTGTATAGGTTAAGCGGCAATAGAAATAAATCTAAACCATAGATCTTGAATCAGTAAGATGTTTTGGTTATTATATAAGGTTAAGATCTAAACTAAGAGAAGTGTGTGTGTCAAAGAGAAAAAAAGATATTGAGATTGAATGAGTATGAGAGAATGATCAGAGAGGTAGATTCAAAATAGTTAAGTATTCAGATAGAGTCTAGTGACCGAGCTAAGCAGTGAAAGGATAGAATCAAGAAAGATCAGATAGAAGAGATCACCAATATATAGTAAAGAGGAGATCTATAATTTGCATACAAGTGCAAACCAAAAGATTAGGTACTGAGACATTTTAACTAGTGTATCAAGGTAAATCTCTTAACTGAGTAGTCTTAACAGATTTTATGTAATCTCTTTACCGAGTGCTTACTTTGTTGTAAGTTTATAAGTCCTTTAACAAGGTAGACTGTATAAGTCTTTTAGCTTTTAATAGAGCAAACCTTTCACAGGGTAGATCATGAATTGATCACATTTTTTGTAAGCCTTAACAGGCAAAACTTATTAATGCAGTAGTGAAGATTTTTGGGTGTCATCCCCACCCTAGTTTTACCTCTCAAGGGTTTTTGGGTTACCAAAATTATGGTGTCATGAGTGATTTCATGTATACTAATTAATATGTTTAGTTTCTTACAATGATCAAGTTTTTTTTATGTCATGCATAAAGTTTTATCAGATTGAAAAGGTTAAAGTAGATAATATATGATTCACCCCCACCTCTCAATATTACTTTCCCACTTATATTTCCAACAAGTCTCTCGATTGCAAGAACTTGAATTACTAGATGAGCGCAGACAGGAAACATATGATCATCTCAGATTATATCAGAAAAGAATCTCTAGAGGCTAAAACAAGAAAGTTAGACATAGAGAATTTTAGGTTGGTGATCTAATCTTGAGAGAGAATCCTAAAAATCAATCACATAGAGAGCGCAAGGGGAAGTTTGAACCCAACTAGCTGGGTCCCTTTGTTATCACTTCTACTTTTGTCTCTGGAGCCTCTCAACTCTCAACTACTAAAGGAGAACAACTTCAAGAACCAATCAACATTCTCCATCTGAAGAAATTCTACGCCTAAGGCTTTCAGTGTTAAAAAATGTCTTGAAAAAATCATAAAAATTGGAAAAAGTCCTTAAAAAATGAACATCTTGGGGAAAATCTAGCAATAGGCATGGTGCAGGAGCACCCACTCCTACTCTAGATTCAACAAGAATTCCTATCAAGTCTAAGGTTTCACACTAAGGTCCTTGAGACCTCTAGTCATGCTTAGGATAGGAATTAGTATTGGGATCTCATTGTAAGGCCATAGTTCCAAGTTGGCATTTTATGAGCCCTTGGTCTAACTATTGGTCATTTATGATCCAATACCCTAGGCATAGGTAATTTTCATTTTTTCTATGTTTGGATCCATTAGGGATCATCAAAATAAGGATAGGACCAAGTTTGGTCACTAGATTTGCAAAATGTTAAAAATTGCTAAAATGCTCCAAAAGTTGTCAAAACAACTTTTAAGCATTGTTAAAAAAATTTATTTCCCCTCCCAAATGGCTAATTGGTTTAAACCTATCATGTAACCATTGGTAGTATCCTATATAAGCCCTTATAGGTGGGTGATAGGATAACAATATGTAATTTGGCATTTTATCAATAAAAACCATCATTTTCTCTACAAATTCCCATGTTTCAGAACATTGTACAAATAGGTACGAATGTGAGGGCATGAACTAGTGATTCCAAAGGTTGAAGCATTGAATCACCTTTCATCTTCACTTAGTCTCATGTGTTGATCAGCCCTAGGTTGAAAGATATCAGATTTTTAGTGATAGTGCCTAGGATTAAGGCTTAAAACCAGGGATTGAGATAGGGCCTGATTGTTTAGGCACATTCCACCATGGGAAATTGATGCCCCTTGGTGGAATACAATTTTATTAAATTTATTTTCATCTTTTTCAGGTTTGAAGTGATGCCAAGCAGAGGATTGAGTTTTCCACCATACCCTAGGTGTACATCTCAATGTGTGCACCAATCAGTCAACTAGGACAGTCATCGTAGATTGTGGTTAGGGGTTCTCCAAGGCCTAAAAACTTGGATTCTCATTTTTTTTAGACATATACACATGCCTCCATATCTAATTTTTTCATTTTCATAGGAGAAGGAACACCTATAGTGCATTTGGGGCCCTAATTGGGCATAATAGCCCAATCCAACATTGCAACAGTAGCAATCTCCACTCATTTCCACTCCTTGGTGTTTAGGCATGTTTAGTAAACCCCAAAAGGGTATCAAAATCCTCAACCCATTAATTTCTTCATTTGGAAGTATTTTATCTTTTGTTCAAATTTCCTTCTAGGAAGGGCTACAAGTAGGATACCAGGTTTGTGCAGCAGCATAACTTTAGAAGTTGTTTAATCGTGAAAGAACCATTGGAACTAATGAGATAAGACCTAAATATGCTAGAACCATGTTTATAAGCCACCCCTAGTCTCAATATCTATTTCATGGGGTTTGAGTACCTATTTCCTTGAAGAGATCTCCTAGTGAATTCTTGTTTCTTGGTGCTTGGGACTTTGACAAGCCTAGTGATTAGGTGATATTGTCTTGTAGGGTTGTGATAACCTAAAATCAAGTCCTCCTTGATACTTTTGATAATTATTTTAGCACTAGACCCTTCCCCTTGGGTGGTGAGAGATTCAAACTCACCAAATTGCTCATTGTTTGGAGGCTTCCACTGACCACTACTACATCAAGTGATATCAGAGCTATTTCTAATCCTAAGAATGAGGATATCCCTACAAGTTAAAAATAGTGAGTTGGAAAAGATGGTGAGAGAGAAAAAGGCTACAAATAAGGCCTTAACTAAGAGGCTTCAGGAACTTGAGAAGAAGCTTGATGACAAGGACAAAGATGAGTCAAAAAATGAAGAAGGGAGTGAAGAAAAGGAGGATGATCCTAATCAGCATATCCCTGTAGACCAAAGACCTTTCATTGATGCTTTGAAGTCCATGGGAAGAAGAACCATGGAGGAGAAGATATATTTTCTAGTTTTCAATGGCAATATGAATGTTGATCTAGCCTTGGATTGGATAGAGGCATTAACAACATTCTTTGAATGTGAAGACATACCTAAAAAGTAGAGGGTAAAGGTAGCAAGATCCAAGTTGAAGGGAGCAGCCCTAACTTGGTGGAACTTCATCCAAATAGAGAGGGTGAAGAATGGGAAGAACATGATCAATTCATGGAATAGAATGATTGCATTGATCAAAGAGACATATGTACCTGAGGACTATGGGGTACAACTCCATAGGAGGAAGAAAAGTCTAAAGCAAAAGGACATGGATGTAGGCTCATACACTGAGGAGTTCTTGAAATTGTGCATGAAGACCAATATGGTTGAAGATGAAGAGGAGAAGCTAGCAAGGTACATGAATGACTTGAAAGTATCCATTCAAGAAGATTTGAGTCTACACAACCCTACCACAGTCAATAGGTGTTATCAAATGGCACTTAAGGTAGAGGAAAAATGGAAGAGAAAGCAATATTTTGGCAAAGGAAAGAGAAATGATAGTGGGAAGAATTTTAGAGGCAAAAACAACTCTTGGAACAAGGGACAAAGTAGTGGCAACAATAGCAAGAGCCCTAACCAAGGAGATAAAGAGAATAGTGACTCTAATTCAAGAGGAAACTATAGAGGAAGAAGACCTTTCAATAGAGGAAGGACAAATTCAAGAAGAGGCAATGGACCATTGAAGTGTTTTTATTGCAACCAATTGGGACACCATGCAGGAAGATGCCCTAAGAAAAGAAACAATAACCAAGGTGAGAGGAGAGAACAACTTGTCCAAGAAGATAAACAAGAGGACAATGTTGATGCTAGAGACTTCGAACCAAAAGAGGGAGTGTGTCTAATGATGAGGTAGGTCTTCCTTCAAGTACCACAAGCCCAAGAGCCTCCACAAAGAAAGAATCTCTTCAAGAAAAAGATCAAGTGTCATGGAAAGGTATGCAATCTTCTTATTGATTCTAGTTCAACTGAAAATCTTGTGTCTTGTGAAATGGTTCATAAATTAAACTTGCCTAAGAAGCCACACCCTTGCCCCTATCATGTCTCATGGTTAACCAAAGGCCAACAAACTCTAGTCACAGAACAAGCTTGGATAGAGTTTTCTATTGCTAACTTCAAGGACAAGGTCCTTTGTGATGTTGTTGAGATGTATGTAGCTCACATCCTTCTAGGAAGGCCCTGGAAATTTGATGTTGATGCCACCCACCATTGTATGAAGAACACCTACTCCATCACCAAAGATGGCAAGACCTTCACTATGAAGCCGCTACCGGATAGAAAAACTGAAAAGGAACCCATTGTGATTATCATGGGGGAAAAGGAGATGTTGAAAACCTTGAAAGAATCTAATATTGAACCATTTGTCCTAATTTCTAAACCCAAGGATAACATCAGGTCTGTTCAAGAAGATCCCATGCCAAATGAAGTCAAAAATCTGCTGCAAAAGTATAAAGAAGTCACTATTAGTGACCTACCCTCTACCCTCCCTCCCATTAGGGACATTAGTCATCAAATAGACCTCATACTAGGATCATCCCTACCTAATAAGGAACCATATAAAATGACTCCATTACATCATGCAAAGATTGAAAAATAGGTCATTGAATTGTTGGAAAGAGGACTCATTCAAAAGAGTCTCAGTCCTTGTGTTGTACCCTCAATCTTTTCCCCTAAAAAGGATGGAAAATGGAGGTTATGCACTGATAGAAAGGCCCTAAACAAAATTACAATAAGGTACAAATTTCCCATGCCAAGGATAGAAGACCTATTGGATCAACTAGGAGGTGCTTGCTACTTCACCAAGATAGACTTAAAGTCTAGTTACCATCAAATCAGAATCAAGCCCGAAGATGAATGGAAAATAGCATTCAAGACTATTGAAGGTTTTTTTGAATGGTTAGTAATGCCCTTTGGTTTAAGAAATGCCCCTAGCACTTTTATGAGGCTTATGAATGAGATATTCATAGATTTTATTGGAAAATTTGTTGTTGTTTACCTTGATGACATACTAATATTTAGTCATAGCAAGGAAGACCATCTTGATCATGTGGAACAAGTACTAAGAGGACTCCATCAGCACAAGTTGGTAATCAACTTGGAAAAATGCATGTTCATGAGAAAGGAACTTGTATTCCTAGGTTTTGTGATCTCACAGGGTACCCTCAAGATGGATCTTGAAAAGTTAGATGTAATCATTAATTGGCCTCCACCAAAGAATCAAGGTGATGTAAGAAGCTTCCATGGGCTTGCAACATTTTATAGGAAGTTCATCAAAAAATTCACTCATGTATGTGCACCAATGCTTGAAACAATCTAAGGTGGAAAGAAGACTAAGTTTGAATGGACAAAGGAAGCCAATGATGCATTCCAATACTTGAAGAATAGAGTCTCTCAATACCCCATCTTGGTCCTCCCTAATTTCAACAAAGTCTTCACTGTGGAGATAGATGCAAGTAATTTGGCTATAGGGGCAGCCCTAAGCCAAGAAGGCAAGGCAGTTGCTTTCTTTTCTGAGACATCGAATGAGGCCAAGAGGAAGTATTCCACCTATGACCTAGAGCTTTATGCCATGGTCCAAGCCCTCAAGAAATGGAGGCACTACTTGATCCCAAAGGAGTTTTTAGTCTACACTGACAACCATGCTCTAAGCTTCCTTAATTCACAAGAAAAACTTTCAGTCGAGCATCTTAAGTGGGTAGAACAATTGCAGGCCTATACCTTCAACATTAAGCACAAAAAGGGTGTAGCAAACAAAGTTGCTGATGCACTTAGTAGGAGGATTAGTCTAGTTGAAGAAGTTCAACTAAAAAGTGTGGGAATTGAGTCCCTCAAACACCTATACCCAGATGACCCTAATTTTTTTGAGACATATCAGATTTGTACAAAAATGGAGGGTAGATATCACACTGATTTTTTTTAATATCTAATTCAGAATGGCCTTCTATTCAAGGGAGCACAACTATGCATACCCAAGTGTTCAATGAAAGAAAACATAATCAGACAAAAGCATTGTGGTGGCCTAGGAGGTCACTTTGCATTGACAAGATAGCAGACATGGTAAAGAGGAGTTATTTTTGGCCCAAGTTGAACAATGAGGTCAAAAAGTTTATTGAAACTTGTACAATCTGCCAGCAAGCTAAGGGAATGACAACAAATCAAGGGCTCTACCAACCCTTACCAATCCCTTCAAGACCTTGGGAATCCATCTCAATGGATTTTGTAATGGGACTACCTAAAACCAAGCAAGGATTTGATAGTGTGTTTGTCATAGTGGATAGGTTCAGAAAAATGGCCCATGTTGTGCCATGCAAGAGCACAAATGATGCATCTCATATAGCCAATCTCTTCTTCAAGGAAGTAGTTATAATTCATGGCTTACCTCAAACAATTGTATCAGACAAAGATGTAAAGTTTCAAGGGCACTTTTGGAGGACACTCTTCAAGAAGTTGGGTACAAATCTCACCTATAGCTCTGCCTATCACCCTCAAATAGATGGGCAGACTAAGGTAGTAAATAGGTCCCTAGGTAATCTTCTAAGATGCCTAACCAAGAAATATTCACAAAGTTGGGATACCATATTTCCCCAAGTAGAGTTTTCCTTCAATGACTCAATAAATAGGTCAACCGGCAAGACTCCATTTCAAACAATGTATGGTTTGCACCCCAAGGGACCACTAGATCTGATGGAACTCCCCTCTGATTTCAGAATCAGTGCACAAGGCCAAGAATTGGCAGAACTCATCAACAAGGTATAGTAGCAAGTGAAGGAAACCTTACAAAAATCTAGTTTGAAATACAAAGAAAATGCTGACAAGAGGAGAAGAGAGGTTCATTTCAAAATAAGGGACAGGGTTTGGGCATTTCTAAGTAAGGAGAGACTACCTAAGGGTAGATACTCCAAGATGCAAATGAAGAAAGTAGGCCCCTAAAGCATACTGAAAAAAAATAGGTGACAATGCCTACAAGATATCCCTTCCTCCAACATTGTAGATCTCTCCAATCTTCAACATTGTAGACCTCACACCGTATAAGGTTACAGCAGGTTCAAGCAATGAACAGGGTAAGGACACAAGCATTGAGAATGAGGACTATGTCACTGATCTTCCACAAAGAAAATAGGTGGATATTGAAGAAATTTTGGACTCCAAACTACTCAAGAAGACCAGATCAAGGAAGTACATGTAGTACTTAGTAAAATAGAAGGGCCTACCAAAGATTGATGCTACATGGCTGACCAAGGATCAAATACAGCAGCATGGGACCTCGGTAGAGCAGCTATACTCAAGTAGGGACTTGAGTTTTCAAGTTCATGGGGAGTATGGTGCAGGAGCACCCACTCCTACTCTAGATTCAACAAGCATTCCTATGAAGTCTAAGGTTTCACACTAAGGTCCTTGAGACCTCTAGTCATGCTTAGGATAGGAATTAGTATTGGGATCTCATTGTAAGGCCATAGTTCCAAGTTGGCATTTTATGAGCCCTTGGTCTAACTATTGGTCATTTATGATCCAATACCCTAGGCATAGGTAATTTTAATTTTTTCTATGTTTGGATCCATTAGGGATCATCAAAATAAGGATAGGACCAAGTTTGGTCACTAGATTTGCAAAATGTTAAAAATTGCTAAAATGCTCCAAAAGTTGTCAAAACAACTTTTAAGCATTGTTAACCTATTATTTCCCCTCCCAAATGGATAATTGGTTTAAACCTCTCATGTAACTATTGTTAGTATCCTATATAATCCCTTATAGGTGGGTGATAGGATAACAATATGTAATTTGGCATTTTATCAATAAAAACCATCATTTTCTCTACAAATTCCCATGTTTCAGAACATTGTATGGATAGGTATGGATAAGAGGGCATGAACCAGTGATTCCAAAGGTTGAAGCATTGAATCACCTTTCATCTTCACTTAGTCTCATGTTTTGATCAGCCCTAGGTTGAAAGATATCATACTTTTAGTGATAGTGCCTAGGATTAAGGCTTAAAACCAGGGATTGAGATAGGGCCTGATTGCTTAGGCACATTCCACCATGGGAAATTGATGCCCCTTGGTGGAATAAAATTTTATTCAATTTATTTTCATCTTTTTCAGGTTTGGAGTGATGCCAAGTAGAGGATTGGGTTTGCCACCATACCCTAGGTGTACATCTCAATGTGTGCACTAGTCAGTCAACTAGGACAGTCATCCTAGATTATGGTTGGGGGTTCTCCAAGGCCTAAAAACTTGGATTCTCATTTTTTTTAGACACATACACATGCCTCCATATCTAATTTGTGCATTGGTATAGGAGAAGGAACACCTATAGCGCATTTGGGGCCCTAATTAGGCCTAATAGCCCAGTCCAACGTTGCAATAGCAGCAATCTCCACTCATTTCCACTCCTTGGTGTTTAGGAATGTTTAGTAAACCCCAAAAGGGTATCAAAATCCTCAACCCATTCATTGCTTCATTTGGAAGTATTTTGTCTTTTGTTCAAATTTCCTTCTAGGAAGGGCTACAAGTAGGATACTAGGTTTGTGCAGCAGCATAACCTTAGAAGTTGTTTAATGGTGAAAGAACCATTGGAACTAATGAGATAAGACCTAAATAGGCTAGAACCATGTTTATAAGCCACCGTTGGTCTCATTATCTATTTCATGGGGTTTGAGTACCTATTTCCTTGAAGAGATCTCTTAGTGAATTCTTGTTTCTTGGTGCTTGGGACTTTGACAAGCCTAGTGATTAGGTGATATTGTCTTGTAGGGTTGTGATAACCTAAAATCAAGTCCTCCTTGATACTTGTGATAAGTATTTCAGCACTAGACCCTTCCCCTTGGGTGTTGAGAGATTCAAACTCACCAAATTGCTCATTGTTTGGAGGCTTCTGCTGACCACTGCTGCATCAAGGTGCCTTGATGATTCACAAAAAAATTTAAAAATATCAAAAGTACAAAAAAATTGAATAAATGAAAAATACAAAAAAATGAGAAAAAGAAAAAGTGCCTTGGTGAAAACCTAGAAACATGTGCCTTGGTAGAAAAAATAGAATCTCTACCAATATGGTGAAAACCCAGAAAATGGGTGCCACTTGTTTCAAAACACTCCATCTATCAGTGAAATCTTGGTCTCTCCCAGCTTTCAGTCTTGCTTTAGTTTGTACATATCTCTTGATTTGTTTGTGCATTCCTATTTTCAATAAAGTCGGTCAGTACACCAATCAGCTCAAACACGTCTGTATCCTACCAATGTTTCAAACTTGGGGGCAATCAAAGTCATATCCTATAGTCCTTAGTATCTCAGATGTGTCATATCCAGTTAGGGTCCTTTGAAGCTACATCTGAGTCAGTCAGTTAGTCTCCTCTCTAGAAAAGATTTTGCATCTACAACAATGCAATCAAACATCAACATGAATGAAAACAATCTATGCTTCACATGCTTTTATCTCCTTGTATGCTTACTGATCCGCATTGAGAATTTTGCATATTGTGTCCTTTCGAGCTCTTCGATGATGTCCTTTATAGGATTTAGAGAGTGATGATTGGGGGCATAATCTTTTCTTTATTTTTTGCTTTGAGTGAAAATCTAACAACTTTGAAAATTTTGGATTGAAATGGTGTCCGTCTGTAATAGCCTCCATCACATGTTGGATGGCCATGAGTACCTCAACCATTGATACCCAAAAAATTCAAGGAAGTTTGATCTAGCTAGTTACATCTTTTTGAATGATTTCTCAATCCTATTGTGAACGGCTATTATCCAAGGATGTGAACGATAAAGGGTCACTGTGGGTAATTCACATTGGAGACAAGAATGAATTTTGCAAACTATTTGGCATGTTTATTTTGCAAGGCATATTCAGGTCATCACAACGTTCATGTTTTAATGTTTATACAAATTGCTATATCAAAATGGACATGATATTCAGGTCATCCTGGCATTGGTGCCTTGGTGCTTATATCTAATCTAACATTTCAAAAACAAAATCAATATTCATATTTCCATGGTTGTCTAGCCAGTGGGTGTTGTATTGAATTTTGAGCATACAAATCAATATTCATATGTTCATAGTTTTCTAACTAGTGGATGTTGTATTGATTTATCCGGTTACCTAATAAAAATTCAATGATGAAAACAACCGACACATGATTAGTGACTGGGTCCTAGGTCTTAGGTTTGCCTTTCATTTTGCACTTTGCATGATTATATTTATCTCACAATTGCCCAAATCAGCTTGATGCTTAATGATTCTTCAAAACAATGCTTAACATGACACAAGGACTGACCATTGTATGAAGGTCCCTCCAATGAAATAGCAAGTAGAATCCATTTTTGGGATCAAAATCAAAATCAAAGATCATTTATATTGTCAACTTCTTGCATAATTGACCTTCAATCATCACAAAAATCCAGAATTCAACTTAATTGATTATCTTAGATCAAACTATCAAAATTTCAAATTGGTCACCCATGGTCAGCTCATGGTCAAACCTAGTCAAACTTGGTCTCTAAGACCTCTAAATGATGTAGAACACATTCTCAGACGTGTACAACCACTTCTCAAATTAATTAACATGCTTCTAAACCATTCAACACTGAATTTTCTTGTCAGATTTTGATTTTCATCCTGAAGGGGGCATGGTATTGCACATCAATCAATCTATCAATCAAATCTTTTCCTCGATAATCAAGACAACAACTACGTCTAGTTGTTGATTCATCAAAAGACCTCATCACTTGGGGCATATCAAATTCATCGAGATCCATATCAATCCGGTATCCTAATCAATCTTGTAAATTGTATCAGCTTTTCGTAACCATCTGTTCATTAGTGTCATTTCCTTGGTTCTTCATAACTGAAGGGTTCGGATGTGATTACATTTCGATTCCTTTGGACAATCAGGTCTAGAATCAGGTCACTCACTTCTTCATAATCATAAGGTTCAAAATCAAGTGTTTTGATACTTTTTCATAATCATCAGTTCATTGTTGCTATAGTTGACATCATCACGATTCTTGGTCAACCAGGACCTAAATCAACTTTAACAAATCTT
This sequence comes from Chamaecyparis obtusa, assembly GCA_027943335.1. Lineage (NCBI taxonomy): Eukaryota > Viridiplantae > Streptophyta > Pinopsida > Cupressales > Cupressaceae > Chamaecyparis > Chamaecyparis obtusa. Next base: position 389,496 of record BSBK01009716.1, read on the forward strand.
TCAATCAGTTTCTATCTCGAAATCGATTTATCTTTCAAATCAGTTTCAACATAAAAAATAGACTAATCTTTGAACCACTACGCTTCGCACAGTAATTCAAAGAGGGGCAAAATGTAATACCCCAAAAATGGGCTTTAGGTTCATTAACCTCTTACATCAACAATTCGATCAAAATCGACATTAAAGTCCTAACCTAAGCCACATTTTCACATCATTTTATCAAAAACCTAATTGATTATCTTAATTTTGCATCAGGGAATATTTCTTGAATATTCCTAATTTATCATAATTATCTTTAATTGAAAATTATTTGGCGATAAATGTCATTGTTTATCCTAAAGTTGATTAATTGAATATGATGGATATTTAATTAATTAATTTAATTCTACCACTTAATTATTTAATTAAGATTTAATTATATTTATTCCTAATTAATATTGTTTTTATTTTGACAATAAATCAAAATTCCTACAAACAATCAATTTAATATTTATTTAATTGATTTAAAATTAAAGTTGTCAAATTTAATGATTTAATTGGAATAAAGTTTGATTAAATAATTGATTAACCCATAAATCAATTGTTTTAATTCAAAATCAGTTAAGTGGAAAATAAATCACTTTATTTATTAAATTAATTCATATTAAATCATGCACAATTAGAAAAGCAGTCAACTTTAAATCAATTTTCAATTTCAATTTGTTAACTTTCTAAACTCAACATCTGATGATGAGTTGAAAAAGAGAACTAAACTCTATTTTGAGATAAAAACTTCTTTTGCATGATTTTATGAGTTTATTTATTCTTAATTTCTTGTTAACTCAAAAATCAACCTGAGTTTATCAAGAGTGATTTATGGATTTTCTCAATGCATCCTCAAGCCCTAGATTTATATAAAATCAAGGTTTAGCTCTTCACAATACAATACATATCTCTCAAATTTGCACAATTACTCTGGCGAAATTGCATACGAAGAATCAAGCTTTTGCGACAGGCGACTTTGTGAGATCAATTCATAGTTTTTCACAGCTTTGCATAGAATTTCATATCATTCTTAGATTAAATCTGCATATCATTTTCAATCAATTCTAGCTTAGATTCATACATTTTTTCATCCTAATTGCATAGAAAATTAAAAAATATAGATTAATCTGCATTCATTCTACATTCATCTTTTAGCATTAAATCCTTCATTTAGGTGTTGCATTATCAATGATCTCAGTTTAATCTGAGAATACATACTCACACCTACTAGAAGGCAGTAAATTGCCTGGTTAGCTTAGTTTCAATTACTTGCAGATTTTGATTTTGCTAACCTCTAATGTTTTATTGAAGTGTTGTGTCCACAGCTAGGTACAATTTTCACACATAGAGACCTATTCCTGGAGGTCTAAGAAAACTAGCATTTTCTAGGTTTTATGTTGTGATCGTAAATCCACAGTCGAAAGTCCTGCCAGAGTCTTATATTTGCAATTTTTAGAGAAAAAATTCATATTCCATTGCATATTTCAATATAATTATCTTATCATTTGTTTCATCTATTAGAATAGATATATTTTTTATCTTAATTGGGTTGATTGCATATACTTGGTTCCTAGACTCATCTTACACTTTTTGGCTTAATCAATTAGTTCAATCTTATTATTTTCATTATATATCTATAATCAAATTAGATTGCATGAAAGATACCTTTCTAGTGTACTTCCTTGATATAAATCAGGTTTAGCATGGGCATCCCTTATCACATTTTGGTTTTCTTAATCTAACCTAGGTTGTATTGAGATTTATTCTCAGAAGCCCCTCTTTCTCTTGTGTTGAATGGATTAGGGAGAAAGTGTTAAACTTGATATACCTATCTTGTATTGTTAGACTCATTGATGTCATTTTCCCCCTGAACATTTTAGTGAGCTCGACGTGAACCCTCCTTGTTTGATCTTGGTATTTAGATCTTTCTTTTACATGCATTGCATTTATTAACATAAAAATAAAATTTAAAAATAAAAAATCTTGCTTTGTTAGCATTTGCATTTAATTTCATTGTGAGTAGCTTGTTTTATTTTCAAGATGTATGATTTCTTTTATGAGTACTTTTATGATACATTTATTAGTGAACCTCATGACCTGTGTCTATAGTGAAGTATCAGATGTAATGAATGAGATCTTGATTCAGTCCATTTCTTCATCATCTTCCTCTACATCTATCCAACCTAATCTTTATGATAGGTTTTTATCACAACTTCCTTTGTGTGAGACTGTTTGCAGTGTTGAGCCTCTTAAACCGGTTCTATTTTATAATCCATTTATAACTCTCAAAGGATGTCCTCCTCAAAAAATACTCATTACTATTAAGGGTTATCCTCAAAACAATGAGCCTCTTATAGTTCTTAAAGGAAAGCTTGATCATACTTTGGTTGTGCATGCCTATCAGACACAAAATAATCCCCAACCCAATATTTTAGTTGTTCCTACTTCTCTTCCACCTCCTCAACTGGTGCTTCCCTGAGAACCTCATTTGTCTAGTTCCTTAGGAAGGGAGTATGACTTTTTGAGAAGTTACATGCTACTCCCACTAAGATCTCCCTATGGGAACTTCTTCAAACTTCTCCCACTTATCACGAGGCTTTAATACAAAAGGTTTTGTCTACTCTTCTTGTCCCACCACCTAATCAAGACAATATCAATTCATTTTTGGAGTGCATGTATGTCATATCCACTCCTCCTCAAATCATTTTCACTCAAGAATATTTTCCTCCTAAGAAAGTGCAAAACCAATATGATGCTCTTATGGTTGTTGTTCTCATTAATGGGAATCTCATTCATATAACTTTGATTGATAATGGATCGGGTTTGAATGTGTGAAGTTTAGACATGTTGAAGGCTATTAAGGCTGATATGTCCACTGTTAAACCTGATAATATTCATATTCATGGCTTTGATAACATTTCTAAGAAGACTTTTGGAATCATAACATTACTTATCAAATTTGGTCTAGTCATCCTAGATACCCTGATTCATGTGATGCATGGACCCCTCAATTACAACCTTCTTCTGGGAAGACCATGGTTGCATAACATGCATCATATTCCCTCCATGATTCATCACAAAGTTAAATTTATTTTCAACAATGTGATGTACACTCTTCATGTGGATGACAAACCTAACAGTTGTTTAAACACTGAATCAGCTAAAGACTCAAAATCTAGTGAGAAAAACAAGAAACTAAAGATGAAGATGAAACTCAGTCGAATGAAGGGTCCTCATCCTCATCTTCTACTTTGCCTTAGGATGATTGGGGCACTTTATATTTTACTCCTACCTTCATTGGAGAGTATTGGGTTTCTGATCTTTCTTTCATGAAACCTCAAGAAAAGTCCTAAAACTGAAAGAGTTGTTTCCACTCCTCTTTCAGTAGAGTTGACTAATAACTTTGTTACCGCATTACCTAGAATGAGACTATTGAAACTGTTAAACCTAATTGTTATGACATAGTGACCTACAAGGATCCCTTAACTTGTGGTGCCATGGGGCACATATCTAGGGAATTTCCTCAAAAGGGCAATCAGTGAGCAGCTATGTCTGAGCCTACAGTTGGGGACATGAGCCAGTCACATAGAGTGTTTGCAATGGTAGACAACCGCCAGGCAGAACACCAGGCTTTAGTCATAGAAGCATCAGGTATGATCAGAGGTAATGCAGTTTCTATTTTATTTGATACTGGAGCTACTGACTCCTTTGTTTCTCCATTGGTCATGGAGCGTTGCAGGCTAGTGGCAACTAGATAGGACTTTAGATGGGAGGTTGAGTTAGCTTCAGGAGCTAGAGTATCAGTTACCTCGATGGTTAGGGAGTGCCTGATTCAGATTGGTGGTTTGACCACCTTAGCAGACCTCAGAGTTACACCTCTTGGATCTTATGGACTAGTTCTTGGCATGGATTGGCTATATGCTCACAAGGCCAAACTAGATTGTCATAAGAAGTTGATCAAATGTTTGGATGATGATGGCAATGCTTCTATAATTTCTAGAATTCAGAGGTCGGTGTCCCTTTGTATGATCTCCGCTATGTAGCTTAAGTGAAGCATGTGAAAGGGATGTCAGATGTTTGCTATCACCATCAGTGATAGGGATGATGAGGCTGAGCAGGAAGCCTCACTAGATGATCATCCCATACTGCAAGAGTATGCAAATGTGTTTCCCTCAGAACTACCTGGTATGCCACGTCGCAGGGTAGTAGATTTTTAGATAGACCTAGTACCAAGATCTGAACTAGTTTCCAGAGCACCTTACAAGATGACCACAAATGAGCTTAATGAGCTCAAGTTGTAGCTTGAGGAACTATTAGAGAAAGGACACATTCATCCTAGTGTTTCTCCTTGGGGTGCACCAATGATCTTCGTGAAGAAGAAGGATGGATCCCTTAGGTTGTGTATTGATTACCGACAATTGAACAAGGTAATGATCAAGAATCGGTACCCACTTCCTAGGATTGATGACCTATTTGATCAGCTTCAGGGTGCTAGAGTGTTCTCTAAGATTGACCTTAAGTCAAGATATCACCAGTTAAGGATAGTGGATAGTGATATCCACAAGACCACATTCCGCACTAGATATGGCCACTATGAATTCACCATGGTTCCATTCGGTCTTACAAATGCTCCAGCTATATTCATGAGTCTTATGAATAGAGTGTTTCATACCTTCCTTGACAAGTTTGTGGTGGTATTCCTCAATGATATCTTGATCTATTCTAAGAATGAAAGAGAGCATGAAGAACACCTAAGACAAGTTTTGCAGTGCCTTAGAGATAACCAACTTTATGGCAGCTTGTCGAAGTGTTCCTTCTTCCAATCAGAGGTCAAGTATTTGGGGCATGTGATATCTGGTGATGGGATCTCTGTAGACCCATCGAAGATTGAAGCCATCATGAATTGGCCAGCACCTACCTCAGTGACTTAAGTGAAAAGTTTCATGGGTCTAGCTGATTATTATAGATGGTTTGTTGAATGATTTTCTCAAGTGGCACATCCTATCACTTCTCTTCAATGAAAGGGAAAGAAGTTTGAGTGGACTAAGAAGTGTGAAAGAGCTTTCTAGGAGCTCAAGAGGGCATTGACTAGTGCACCCATTCTTGTTGTGCCAGAGCCTTCAACACAATTTTCAGTTTGCACAGATGCTTCCTTAGATGGTTTAGGAGCAGTCTTGATGCAGGATGGATGAGCTATAGCATATGCATCTAGGAAATTGAAAACTCATGAACTCAACTATCCTACCCATGATCTCAAACTTGCAGCAGTAGTGCATGCTCTAGTGAGATGGCAACATTTTCTCTTAGGACATCAGTTTGAACTTCATTCAGACCATCAGAGTCTACAGTACATCTTCACTCAGCCAAACCTTAATGCAAGGCAATGAAGATGGATGGAGTTCTTGTGTGAATATGATTCCAATGTTCACTACATCAAAGGGAAGGAGAACATTGTCGTAGATACCTTGAGTAGGAGACGGCATGAGCTTTCTTCTATGTCTACCAGCACAGATTTGAGAGATTGTATTCTTCACCACTTGCATGACGATCAATTGTATGTCGAAGTGAGTGGATTGATTTGGTCGTAGAGACCCCTTGAAGGGAAGTATGCAGATTATTCTCTAGAGTCAGATGGACTTTTACATCATAGAGGACACATCTACATACCTTCTTCTAGAGGATTGCAAGAATTTTTCATGCTAGAGGCCCATAAAGCCCCTTATGCAACGCATCCTAGAGTGAAGAAGATGCATGCCGATTTGAGACAGGTATACCATTGGCCAGGCATGAGGATGCAGATTGCTGAAATGGTAGCTAGGTGTCTCGAATGTCAGAGGGTGAAGGTGGAACACTAACATCCAAGTGGTCTACTTCAGCCTCATGAGATACCATTGTGGAAATGGGACACCATATCTATGGACTTTATTGTTGGTCTACCTATGTCATCTCATCGTCATGATGCCATCATGGTTACAGTTGACAAGTTGACCAAGGTGGCTCATTTTTCACTAGTTCGTACTACCTTCACTACACCATCAGTAGCACAAGTGTTCTTGCGAGATATTTTTAGACTGCATGGCATACCTCATAAGATCATTTCAGATAGAGATTCTCTCTTCACTTCATCCTTTTGGAGAGAACTACAAGCAGCTTTGGGCACTAGACTCAATTTCAGTATGGCTTATCATCCAAAGACAGATGGGCAGACTGAAAGGGTCAATTAGGTGTTAGAAGACATGCTTCACATGTATGTTATGGACCATCAGACCTGGTGGGAGGAATACCTACACTTAGTGGATTTTGCTTATAACAATGGGCATCATACGTCCTTGGGTATGCCTCCATACCAAGCTCTTTATGGTAGACCATGCAGGACACCGCTCAGTTGGGATAGGATCAAGGACAGAGTTTCTATTGGTCCTGAGTTAGTTAGAGATATGGAGCAATAGGTGACCTTGATTAGGCAGCATCTTGGAGAGGCTTAGGATAGACAGAAGAAGTATGTCGATGCGAAGAGGATCAATCGAGCTTACTTAGTGGGAGACAGGGTCTTTTTGAGAGTGCGACTGCATAAGAGTCCAATCCATTTTGGAAAGGGCTCTAAGCTAGCACCTCATTTTGTTGGACCTTCCAAGATCCTTGAGAGGATAGGACCAGTTGCTTACCGTTTAGCTTTGCCACCTAGCCCATCACGCATCCATGATGTGTTTCATGATTCAGTTTTGCGGAAGTATGTTTATGATGAGTCACATGTGATAGATTGGGATGCCTTGCAGGTAGAGTCAGATGGACAACTGGCACTAGAGCCAATTCATATTTTGGCCCGATGGACCCTGGCACTTCGAGATAGGGTGCTGGACCAGGTTAGGGTCCAGTGGGATTGTTATGACGAGGTCACAGCTTCATGGGAGGATGCAGCACAGATGAGGTCACAGTATCCCCACCTCTTTGATGAACTCCAAGAGGATGTTCATGCCTAGAGGGGGTGGATGTGAGACCTATCAGACAGTCACACTTTTGCTATTATGTTTTCTATGCTTTCAGTACTTATTTCTCAGACATATTAAACTATTTTGGACACCTATGTATTTAAGGATTTGTTGAATCCTATTTTATATGTTTGGTACCTGATTATGTAATTAGGGTACACTTGAGATACTACATGTTATGTTTCAGTATCATACCATTTTGAGAGGGTTGACTCTTTGGTCAAACCTAGTTGACCTTTTTGGTCAACCATCTCAGATACATGTTCTATCTTTACCAATTGTATCAATAACCTTAGGATACTTTATTTAGCTAAATTTTGACATAGTTGACTTAGTCAAACCTTGGACATCAACTCATTTTGTGTGTCCAAATTATCCTTGATACTTTTTGTTTATTTCTAGCTCGATCACACGTACTTCGATGTGTAGTTGACTTATAGTTGACTCAAGTTGACTTTTAGTCAACTATCTCAATTTGCATGCCGATCAAAGTTAGTAGCTTTAGGAAACTTGTATCTTGTTTAGAGACTCATGCCAAGATAGGACTTGCTCTCTAGTTGTGTAAGTATATTTAGTATGTTAGTTAGTATGTTTAGGAAAAAAATTTGTAACTGTGTTTTGCTCAACTTTTGGGCATGACAAATGAAACTCAGTCGAACGAAGGGTCCTCATCCTCATCTTCTACTTTGCCTTAGGATGATTGGGGCACTTTATATTTTACTCCTACCTTCATTGGAGAGTATTGGGTTTCTGATCTTTCTTTCATGAAACCTCAAGAAAAGTCCTAAAACTGAAAGAGTTGTTTCCACTCCTCTTTTGGTAGAGTTGACTAATAACTTTGTTACTGCATTACCTAAAACGAGACCATTGAAACTGTTAAACCTGATTTTTATGACATAGTGACCTACAAGGATCCCTTAACTCTTTTAGATATAGATGCTCATTATGGTCTTGGTTATCATTTATGGTTTTAATGGTCGAGGTTGTGGAAAGTTTGAACAAGGAATACATGTTCCCCAAAAAAATGATCGTTGTGAACACACCTATGGGTTATGATTTAATCCTTATAAGAATCCTTCTTTCTTTTCAAATGTTAATCACATTTGTAGTGGTCCTCTGAAATTAACCAACCCACATCTTCTCACATTTGATCAAAAATCATCTTTGGACATCTTTTCCTCTGATGACGCTATCATATAATTCTTAGGATATTATGAGGATTTTGATTCCTTTCATCATAATAAAAGAAACCCATATTTCTTAAACACTGATGGATATTTTGGGGAAGAGATTGAATCAGAATAATATCTTGATCCTCTCCCACCTATCGAAGATACTAAGAAAATTAATCTCTTAATCAATAATACAGTGGATGTGCAAATTGATTCTAATGATCCGATAAGGTTATCAATATGGAAAATGTCTAGATAAGAGTGAACATAAACAACTTATTGATCTTCTCTTCGATTTATTGGATATTTTTTCCTGGGTGTATTCAGACATGCCTAGCATTAATCCTAAGATCATCACACATAATATTGTTCTTCCACCTAATGCTAAGCCAGCGAAGAAAAAGATTTGTAAAATGAATCCTAGTATTGCTTTCTTGTTAAAGCTAAAATAGAGAAACTCTTGGATGTCGGTTTCATATGTCCTATAGATTATTCCCTTTGGATTTCAAATATCGTGGTTATCTCGAAGGGTGAAGGAGGTGCATTGATTTTTGGGATTTAAATAAGGTTTCTTTGAAAGATGATTTCCCCCTTCCTAACATTGATATGATCATGGATTCTACAACGGGCCATGCATTATTATCTTTCATGGATGGATTTTGAGGATATAATCATATTTGTATTCCTCCTTATGACCAATATAAGATTGCCTTCATTACTCCTTGGGGAACCTTCTATTGGGTTATCATTCCTTTTGGGTTAAGGAATATGGGTGCTACTTAACAACGTGCTATGACATTGATCTTCCATGATTACATTCATAATATCCTTGAAGATTATGTGGATGATATTCTAGCTAAATTTGTGCAAAGAAATGAACATGTTGCTACACTTAGACAAATCTTTGAAAGGATACATGAATACAAAATGTGTTTGAATCCATGAAAGTGTTCCTTTGGGGTTGATAGTGTAAATCTCCTTGGATTCATTAGCTCTATTAGAGGCATTGAAGTTGATACTGAAAATATTGACACTATCGTTAGCATTCCTCCTCAAAATATTTTGCAACTTCATAGTTTACAAGGGAAGATATAGGCTATTCGTAGATTTGTTTCTCAATTAGCAGGTCATACTATCCCTTTTACTTCCTTGATTAAGAAGGATACCACCTTCTCTTGGAATGAGGACTGTAAGATTTCATTTGAACGATTCAAGACTTATCTCGCTAGTCCTCCTATTTTACAACCGGTTCAACCAAATAAGTTATTATTTCTTTACAGCTTCGCTTCTTTGAAAGTCTTAAGTGTCATCTTGGTTCAACATGATAAAGAAGATAAGGATTGTAATGTGTATTATATAAGTCATACCTTTATTGATTATGAGACACGTTACACCACAATTAAAAAATAATGTCTTGCTTTAGTTTTTTCTTGTCAAAAACTTAGACATTATCTCCTTAATGCAAAGGCATTAATGGTTATGTGAAATTTGATCTTATGAAACATCTCTTTTGAAAAACCTACTTATTAAGACATCTTTCTTAATGGGTCATGCTCCTAACATAATTTGATTTCAATTTTATCTCTCACAAATTGATTAAAGGGCAAGCCTTAATGACCACCTAGTTGAGGCTCCTTTTCCCCTTTCTACATTAGAATTGATAGAATTCGCCAATAAGTTTGTCTTACCTATTGAATTAAATGATAATTAGGAATTTATACTTTGATGGATCTATATTTCAAACTATGTCTGGCATAGGCATTATGCTAATACCTCCGTCTAAGAAACATATTCCTTTATCCTATAAGATCATTTTTTCTTGTACTTAATAACATAGCTGAGTATGAAGCCTTAATCACAAGATTAAGGGTGGCTTTGTCTCTACAAATTAAACATGTTAAAATCTTGTGTGATTCACAATTAATTGTGCAAAAAATTAATATTACCTATCAAGCGAAGAATGATAAATTAACCAAGTATTGTGATCTTGCTATAGGCTTGCTTGGAAATTTTTATTCTTTGTCCATTTAAACATTACCTCAGAAAGATAATAGGAATGCAGATGATATGGCTAGTACACCATCTTTAATCTCTCTAAATGATGGAGTAGTGAATTTCTAGTTTACTATCCAAACTATTTCGAGTCCTGCTATCTTTGAGGATCCTTGGTTATGTACAGTTTGTCTCAATATGCATCTTGATGAATGGTATTTGCATATCTTATTGGTGATTTGTCAGCAAGCTAGTGTTGACTGTATGTTTTTCATTGATGAAAACATATGGTAAGAAGCGTGTGTGGAAGCTTGATGGAGAGATCCTTGAGTATATGTTTCCTAGATATGTTATCAACATGATATCATAGATGCAGAGGTTGATTCTGAGTGAAGACAGTAATATAGTAGTATGTATTAGTGAGTGTTCCTGACAGGTCCTGAGAAGAGTTATGTATGTGATTTACAATATGGTTGTAATGAAGCCTTGCACATTTATATTTATGTTGTAGACATGTGTATGATGAAATGTTCATGGACGTGGAGTCAGATATGTAGTACAAGTTGAATTATGAAGTTTCCAGTAGTCAGTTATAGTTTCCTAAATTTATCAGATGGATCCAGCTATTTTTTTATTGTTGTAGTGGGTGTGCCTATCATTATGATATGTGTGTTTAAATTAGTGTTTGGAAGAGAGTTAAGAATTTTTAGTTAAGAGTGCATCATGCAATTCATCATGAGAAGAAAGTATCAGTTAATTTAGTGGAGCCGACAGTGTGAAGTGACGCATCTACTCTTAATGAGTTGCGTGGTCTCATTTTGTGTTGTGTGCTTAGTATAGCTGATTGAGATGTTATTGGAGAGTTGTATTATTTCTCTAATATAATTTAAATATGGTTCTAACAGACCGACTTGATTATATCATTTATAGGAAAGTTATTTATAAGCAGTCATTTTTGATTGTTGAGTATGGCAGATAGTTGAAAGATAAGAGAGAGCAGAAGGTGAGAAGTGTGGAGCCATCAGTAGAAAGTCTATGTGACAAAGTAGAGAGTGTATGCTATCCATTGGAACTGATCAAGACAATAGCTCTAACTCAAAACTCACCAAGATCCAGATATAGTGTGTATCTGTTAAATAGAAGGTTGTGTTGGTTCCTAGATAGGATTTTACACTTCATGACACACCAATATACCTAAGACTGATTATGGGAATGGTTAGTTCTGAATATGGGGAAATCTATAGGTAACTGGACCAACTATAGGGACAAGACTACCCTCTTCACTTCTGGCTCTACAAAACCAAGGTGGGTGCACCTAATCTAGTTAATGAAACACTCTTTACAACACCAAGACTGGATTGAACAAAGAAGATAATAGCAAGAAAGTACTAAATGATAACCAGTCATTTATTGACTCTCCATTGCTATGATGAAACTGATACCCACAAACATAAAACTAAAAGGATTGAAAGAATTGAAAGGATTTTAATTTGAGTTCTTGCAAAATGTAAACAACCATGCTTTAAACCAGTGTCCGTACAAGAGATACTAATTTTTTATCAGTGCCTTGTCCATTGGGCAATATATCTAAAACAAATACAAAATACAAGAACAAAGATTCCAAACCATAAACACAAGAAACCAAATTTATACACTGCTTACAAAACATCCTCCATGTTGAACCAAATGAATCTATGTTCTATTCAGAGACCTTTAACTTGATCTTAGATCAAGGATGAGAAATAAAACACATACACGGATAAACTCTGAGCAATGAATCAGAAAACCCAAAACTCAAGAAGCATAACAAAAGGAGAAATCTGAAACTAGAAAACCATATTAAGTACAAGGAATCAAACTCCTATATTACAAACTATTCCAAAATATAACACTTAGACAATATGCAAAGGATTTTGAAGGGTTTTCCAATGTATTAACATAACTAGCAAAACATATTATAATATGGACTAAGGATACACACTTAGCTTCTCAACTTCCTGTGTCAAGAATTTCCAGCTAGCCCTTTCTAAATGATCATAAAATTCATTTTATAGAGACAAGGATACAATAAAAAAAAGATCATTTAGGTTAAAAAACCCTAAACTTAACCAATCAAATCCAAGGCCTGTAGGAGAACAAAATCTGATCTTCCCCCTTTCCTAGATTTGTAAATCAGTCACATTTGTAATAAAAAATCTTCACCAAACTTTGATCCCAAAAATACCAGTCATTACTGCTTCTACCAATTTGGTCAAAACTGATTTTAACCACTGCCATTGAATTCTTGGTCTTCTAGCATTTTCAAAAACATATAATACTTGTATATTTGGATAAAAATTAATCCTTGGACATCATTTTTCATGAGCAGACAGCACCATTTAAATTTTTGAATTATTTATATAGTGCAAACTATACAAATTTGGATTTTAATATCTGCTGCAATTTTGAATTTTGAGGTGGGGCCCCATGTGCCATGTGGCACTATCATGTTGGTTCGATCGGCCACCTCATTGCTATGTTTGGACCTGTCAACACACCCTATGCCACATGTCACTCACTAATTTGTCTGTACCGCTGATTGGGTGTCAATCTGCAACCTCATCGACCAGCTCACTGGATGACACATGGTGCTCTATCACTAATCCACAATGTTAACTTTTGTGCATCTTCATCCTTCTAGAATAGCGAGCACCGTTTGACATGCATCTCAAGGCATCCATTAAGCACTTCAACATTACGTCAAAACTTATATACCTATCTATGGGGCCCACTTGCTAAGTCTCCATCCACCTAAGCACCTCGGTCCTTGCACGCGTGTGAGCCTGGCCCTCCAACTGGGCGTCTGCTTTAGACATCAACATATTGTGGGTTGTTTCTTATAAACTCATTTTTCTTCCCCAATGGGGTCAATGTGGGACTAAGTTCCCTTTGTTTATAATAGTATTTCATTCAAAATTTATTGTAGTGCATGCCTAGCTGGGCCCACCAAATTCAGCTGGCTCCACAAAGGCTCTCTTTCCTTTCTCTCTTTACCATGTATTGTGGCAATGTTTCTTTTAAACATTTCAAAAACGTGAAAACTAGCCAATGTGGGATTAAAGCCCCAAATGCTCAGTCCACAAAATTGCATCCAACCAGCTCCAAATGGAGGCTCATGTAGCTTCAATGGGAGGCTTATGCAGCTCCTTCTTCACTCTTGGTGCACCCAGCTTATCTCCCATGCATGCAACACTTATTACATATAAAAATTGGCTGCCTCCTCATGCGTGAGTGCCCATTTTCCCTTTTATTTGTTTTGCCTGGGAGTATAAACATGGTCCAGAACTTGAAAGAATGGACAGCACTTCAAAATACCTTCATAGTCATTTTCCAAGGCAACCCCTCCTCTTATTTGTATGTGCAACACTTAAGGAAAAGCTTGGTGCATATAATACATTCACTAGTGCACATATTCTTTCCAAACAGTGCACTTAGCATGTAGAAAACTGTATGTAGCCTTTTATCTTTATGTCTTTCATCTATTTGCATGTTTTCCCCTACATTTTATTTTACCTTCCTTGCTGCCCCTTCATTCGTTATCTTTATGCCACACATTTGGTGTGCATGTGCTGAAAGAGGAGACAAAGCAATCAACTCCCAAATGGTGCACAACACATGAGGAAACAAGTGCCGCCAACATAAAACTCATGCCCAATTCTTATGGCATGTTTGATCATTGAAGAACACAACATGGTTAGTGCATATAAACAATGGTAAGCTTAGGAAATAACCATAGCCGGAAAATGCACACAGGAAATGCTCATCCTGAAAACCTCTTTCCCATCCGTTGAATCCAATTTTATTTGAATAAATACACTCTGTGAATCTTAAGAGGGAAAAACTTTATGTTTATCAACACTTTCAAATTTGACTCCCAAATATATGTGAATATAGAAATTTGAAATAAACTTAAATTCAATCTGGAAGAAAATGGAGTAATTCGACTGTGCAAAAATCGGGAAGCCTAGAGCCTTGAAAACTTCAAAAAGTTTATGATAATTTGAATAATCAACTAGGTCATCTCTAGATTCCATGTAACCCACCAAATTTTAGTACTTCCTTTGTAAAATGGCCTATTCTATCTTGTTCGACGAATGCCAAATAATCATTGTAAACTGCCTTAGAAGCAGATATATTAAAAATATCAAACGATGAGCTGAGGGCACGCCACTAAATCTCAAAGAAATTTCATATGAAAGGATCGAAACAAAACAACCCTTAATTAGAGATGAGCATCTGAAAAAAACCTACGAATTTCCAAAATGGGTTACTTTACAGAGTTATGCTATCTGCACTTTCATCATTATAAAACACCTTTTTGTCTGACCTTGCAATCAAATCAAATGGAACCCTCATAGTCTGAAACGCTGGGTGAATGATCACTCTCACACATAGAAAACAAGGATTTGATCAAATTCCCAAAATGATCAACCGATTATCAATAATTAATCTTCAAAATCGGCCACTTGGAACATCATGAACCGAAACATAGTGAAACTGTAGAATTTGCATTCGGAACTGAATGAGCAAATGGGTCAAATGGATTCGTCATAATCAGAAACTTATCAAGGGGAAATATTTCCATGTCTAAAGTATGGAACACCATTCAATTATGTTTGACCTCGAACTGGGCGCAAGCAGAAAGGCCCCAAAGTAAGCCACTCAGAAAACTAAACTGTGCATTCCTGGAGAAACTAAGAAATTGCAAACAAAATGGCTCTGGCAAACATGTCAAACAGGCACATGGGGGGCTAAAAATTGGTATGGACATTCTTTCTTATGCCAACAACATTATGCAACAATCTTTTCATCATGACCATCATTCTGGTATCAGATGCAAGCCTCCAAAGTAGGCCATTTAGTTAAAACTGGACAAGATGTTAAATGCAGATTTGTAGAAAGCCCTTCAAATGGGTACCTTCAAAACTTGTCCGAATTGAATTCTGGGAGTTTTGACCAACTATATATGCCAAATGAAATATGAGGAACACATGTCCCAAGTGGCATCATATGAAAATCTATGGAGCCTCTTTGTATGCACTCAAACTAGGGTCTCTTCACAAGGATTTTTTCGAAGCACTAAACTTTGCCTTAGGAGAATTATCTGAATATGGGCTCATAGCTATCTGGATTTTTCAGAGTACCAAGAGTGGCTCTAGTTGGGGATGCATGCCCCTTGTGGGCATGCAAAGAATTCATGAATCTTTGGTAAAATAGACCGCTCAAAAAGGAAAACCGACTTCTTTTTCTCTCTCAAAAACATGGAACCTTACTAAAAGAAACACACCACACAACTGAAAGAAAGAAACTATATAATATATACATTACTTGCAAAGGCTCAAAGCCTCAAAATTGGAACCACTTGTTACCTCTATCAAACATATGATTTTCATCCATATATGAGACCAGTCGCTTAAAAAACTTTTGACAAACATGCTGCCAACATATATGAAAATATTTGAGCTGGAAGATAACTCTGTACTTGCCACAACTCACACTTTTTCGATCACAACCACCTCATATTTTAGAAAACATAGAACATCTTTCATTTCATCTTGATGTTGACTGAAAATATAAGGTCTATCTAGTAATGCATTAAAATATAAGCTATAATGACCATCATGCATTACTAAAAACTTATCTGGCTGAAAATGAACTGAATCCCCGAACTTATCTTTGTGAGATGATTCAACCACTGATGACTTAGCTCCTCTAGGACATGTTCACAGTCTGAATCATGAACCAAGTGAAATCCCTCTTCATGATCATTGTGACACAAAGACAACTGATCCATACCATCATTTTTATCAATAAATTTGTTGTCATCAACACTATTACAATCATCATCATATTCATCCAAAGAAAGAAAAGAAATTGAACAAGAAACTTGTTCATCATTAGGATCTTCATGACTGAACAACATATTATCATGGTCTTCCTTATCTTTATTAACCAACTGAGAAGAAAAATATTGCAATTCAATCCAGCGGTTGCAATCATCAAGCTTAACTTGGTCATTACTTTATGAAGAAACAATTTGATTAGTTACTACAAGATTGGTTTGCAAGCTAAGGGGAAACATATCCTCACAAAATGACCAAAAACCAACACCCTTCTCACAATTTCTATTAATGTCTTGCACACATAGATCTGGATCATTAAATAATGTTTCTTCTAAAACTTGTAGGGCTGAGGAGTCACATTCAAATTCATCACTTTCCTCAGTACTCTAATTTACACAAGAATCTTTGACACTAAGCTGATCAAAATCTAAAATTATATCATCATATGAATCCTCATACTTATCATACATGACATTCTTATATTCCTCACATTCATATGCATCATAATCTTGCAAAGCATCCAATCTAGTTATAGGAACAGAGTTGAGATTATATGCATGATACTTCACACCCTTGCTAATATCATCACTGTCAAAACACATAACCTTTGGGCATGAAAATGTAAAGTCAAATGTAAGAGCATACCTTTGAAAATCAGCTTCTAAGAGTTCTGAGATTTCCTTACTAATTAGTGTGCATTTGATTCTATTTTCATTCTCTTTGGCTTCTTGTTTGATGCTGAAAACTTCTTCCTTGTTTGGAACAAGGGCTGCAAACTCTTGGTTCCCATTATCTTGTGCAAAGCCATCACTGCAAGAACTTTCATCTGCATCATAATCATCTCTTTGATGTTTGCACAAATATCTTTTATACTGAGACAATAAGATTGTTCTCTTATGCTGATAAAAAAAAAGGTCTACAAACTTAATAGAAGCATTATCAACTATAGACTCTTCTCCAACATCTTGACATTCACTAAATTCACTATCAGCATCATAACCAATATTATCAATACAAAGGGAAACAACATCATCATCTTTATCTGCATAAGGGTGCCCACAAGAAAACCTTTTTGTCATATCCCTGCAATCTGATTTTGTATTTGCAACCAGTCCATGATCATCACAAGAACTCATACCCTGATCATTCTCACCAAAGGATTCACACTCATATAAATCCTCTACAACATTTTTACTATCAAAACAAAAATCAACAGGGCCTAATGTTTTCTGATTGAATAGATGTGTAACATTACTATACTCAACTGTCAACAAATCAGAGATTTCATCACTACTGAGAGAAGGATAACTTGACTCATCTGTATGCATTGCCTCTTTATGAGCAGAAGTACTCGCATCATTCATATCAGAATCCTCATCATTTTTACTAGTAGAAGAACACACTTCCTTATCCAGCACACAATCATAATCAATGTGAATCTTGGAATTATGAGAAATGATGTCCTGATTTTTCAGCACTGGTTCACACAAGTCTGGAAGAAATTCATCCTTGGTATCTTTATCAAAGTCTTCAGTCAAATAGTTTTCATTTTCAAATTCAAACATCTCTGAATCAGTTGGAGACCTTGTATACAATGATTCTAATTCTTTATCACTACTATAATCTAAATGTTCTCCTGACATAACTTTATCATTGTGAGAAACATTCTCATCTTTAAACATAGGATGCTATAGGATACTGTTTGTATTCTTTCTTTGTGGATGATCCTTTTGCAACTTATCCCATTCATCATCATCAAAAAATTCTTCTAAGAACAACCACTTGAAGTCAATCAAAGAAAATATATGTTTTAGGGGTAAACTTAAATACCAATCAGCTGCAACCCCTTTGAGGGATCTCCCAAAAAATATCATGCTGACATCTTCATCATAAATCTGATATTTCACAACAAATCTAAAGAATACTAGAACATGTTCTAAAGCTCAATCTGACTGATCATTGAAGACTGGAACTAAATCAATGAACTCACTAGGAAAAGAATTGGGGGATCCTGAAACATGATCACAACTTAAAGCTCTATCCAGCCTGTTGAAACATGGCCTTCTAGGCTGGCCTATTTGTTGATTACTCATTTGGTTTGAAACAAGATGAGAACTATTCATCTTATTTTGTCTTTATAAGAGGTATACCAAAACATTCAAACCTCTATGACAGTAAATTTAAAGTTTCATGACAAGATACTCAACATGGAAACATGAAATTGTTTTATGTTACTCTTCCCTTCTTACTAGTGCTGAAACATTTGATACGGAGCAAAATATTTTACAGCTGATATTGTGGAAAAACACATGAAGATAAAAAATACCTAGAAGTGTAGAAGTTGAAACTCAACTTGCTGGATGGAAAGCCTCTGAATCTGAAATTTGCTTTGCTGAAACAATTGTAGACCCGCCACCTCCTTGAAGAGGACTGACACCTTAACCGCTAAAAACTCCTTTTGTATCTCTTTCCATCAACACAACAAACTTCAACAGGGTATAGAAACTGTTTATCAAGACTAAAAATATATCATTATATGCACTGATCAAACAAAGAACTCAAAGTCACCACTCACAACTGGGTGAGATAATTTGAACTTTTAAAACTGACTCTTATACACTTCAATGGAAACCACTAGATATATAATAAGCCAGCCAGGAGTCAAGATCTACTCATACCGGCATTATTTATAACTAATTTATAATATTAGACATATCAATTGATTGAAATAGGCAAGCCAAGAGTCCAGCTCAACTTGGAACCTGTACTATTTACCCAAATTCATAAAACCAGAGATCTCAACTGGATTTAGCATGACTTTGCATCTCTATCCCCAACAGAGTTGCCATTTTGTTGGTTCCTAGATAGGATTTTACACTCCATGAGACACCAATATACCTAAGACTGATTTTGAGAATGGTCAATTTCAAATATGAGGAAATTTGTAGGTAACTAGATCAACTATAGGGACAAGACTGCCCTCTTCACTTCTGGCTCTACAAAACCAAGGTGGGTGCATCTAATCTAGTTAATGAAACACTCTTTACAACACTAAGATTGGATTGAACAAAGAAGATAATAGCAAGAAAGTACTAAATGATAACCAGTCATTCATTGACTCTCCATTGCTATGATGAAACTGATACCCACAAACATAAAACTAAAAGGATTGAAAGGATTTTAATTTGAGTTCTTGTAGAATGTAAACAACCATGCTAAACCAGTGTCAGTACAGGAGATACTAATTTATGATCAGTGTCTTGTCCATTGGGCAATATATCTAAAACAGATATAGAATACAAGAACAAAGATTCCAGGCCATAAACATAATAAATTAGATTCATACACTGCTTACAAAACATCCTCCATGTTGAACCAAATGAATCTATGTTCTATTCAAAGACCTTTAACTTGATCTTAGATCAAGGCTGAGAAATAAAACACATACACAGATAAACTTTGAGCAATGAATCAGAAAACCCAAAACTCAAGAAGCAGAACAAAAGGAGAGATCTAAAACTGGAAAACCATATTAAGTATAAGGATTCAAACTCTTGTATTAAAACTATTTCAGAATACAACACTTAGACAATATGCAAAGGATTTTGAAGGGTTTTCCACTGTATTGACACAACTAGTAAAACATATTACAATCTGGAGTGAGGATACACACTTAGCTTTTCAGCTTCCTATGTCAAGAATTTCTAGCTAGCCCTTTCTAAATGATCATAAAATTCATTTTATAGAGACAAGGATACAATAAGAAAAATATCATTTAGGTTAAAAAACCCTAAACCTAACCAATCAAATCCAAGGCCTGTAGGAGAAAGAAATCTGATCTTTTTGTACCTCTGTAAAACATTCCCGAGAATAATCAACTACTTCCTCTGAAAAAAAACAAATCAACAATGAATACCTTGGAAGAAGCAACAAATCTGATCTATTCATGAATCAAAAAAAAACAACTTCAAAGCAACCAAGTTGTAAGAAATCTGATCTTCCCCCTTTCCCGGATTTGTAAATCAGTCACATCTGTAATAAAAATATCTTCACCAAAATCTGATCCCAAAGATATTAGTCATCACTGCTTCTACCAATTTGGTCAAAACTGATTTTAACCATTGCCATTGAATTTTTGGTCTTCTGGCATTTTTGAAAACATATAATACTTGTATATTTGAATAAAAATTAAGCTCTGGACATCATTTTTCATGAACAAACAGCACCATTTAATTTTTTTAATTATTTATATAGTGCAAACTATACAAATTTGGATTTTAATATCTACTACAATTTTGAATTTCGAGGTGGGGCCCCATGTGCCATGTGGCACTATCTTGTTGGTTCGACCAACCACCTCATTGCTAAGTTTGGACCTGTCAGCACACCCTCTACCATGTGTCAATCAATGATTTGTCTATACCATTGACCAGGCATCAATCTACAACCTCACCTGCTAGCTCATTGGATGACACATGGTGCTCTGTCGCTAATCCACAATGTTATCTTCCATGCATCTTCATCCTTCTGAAATAGCGAGCATCGTCTGATTTATTTGCATGTATCTCGAGGCATCCATTAAGCACTTCAACATTATGTCAAAATTTATATACCTACATGTGGGGTCCACTTGCTAAGTCTTCATCCACCTGAGCACCTCAGTCCTTGCGCATGTGTGAGCCTAGCCCTTCAACTGGGCATCTGCTTTAGACATCAACATATTGTGGGTTGTTTCTTATAAACTCATTTTTCTTCCCCAATGGGGTCAATGTGGGACTAAGTTCCCTTTGGTTATAATAGTATTTCATTCAAAATTTATTGTGGTGCATGCCCATCTGGGCCCACCAAATTCGGCTGGCTCCATAAAGGCTCTCTTTCCTTTCTCTCTATACCATGTATTGTGGCAATGTTTCTTTTAAACATTTCAAAAATGTGAAAATTGGCCAATGTGAGATTAAAGCCCCAAATGCTCAGTCCACAAAATTGCATCTAGCTAGCTCCAAATGGAGGCTCACGTAGCTTCAATGGGAGGCTTATGCAGCTCCTCCCTCACTCTTGGTGCGCCCAGCTTAGCTCCCATGCATGCAGCACTTATTACATATAAAAATTGGCTGCCTCCTCATGCATGAGTGCCCATTTCCCCTTTTATTTGTTTTGCCTAGGAGTATAAACACAGTTCAGAACTTGAAAGAATGGACAACACTTCAAAATACCTTCACAGTCATTTGCCAAGGTAGCTCCTCCTCTTATTTGTATGTGTAGCACTTAAGGAAAAGCTTGGTGCATATAATACATTCGCTGGTGCACATATTCTTTCCAAACTGTGCACTTAGCATGTAGAAAAGTGTATGCAACCTTTTATCTTTATGTCTTTCATCTGTTTGCATGTTTTCCCCTACATTTTATTTTACCTTCCTTGCTGCCCCTTCATTCGTTGTCTTTATGCCACATTTGGTGTGCATGTGCTGAAAGAGGAGACAAAGCAATCACCTCCCAAATGGTGCACAACACATGAGGAAACAAGTGCCGCCAACATAAAACTCATGCCCAATTCTTATGGCATGTTTGATCATTGAAGAACATAGCATGCTTAGTGCATATAAACAATGGTAAGTTCAAGAAATAACCAAAGCCAGAAAATGCACACAGGAAATGCTCATCCTAAAAACCTCTTTCGCATCAGTTGAATCTGACTTTATTTGAATAAATAAACTCTGTGAATCTTAAGAGGGAAAAACTTTATGTTTATCAACACTCTCAAATTTGACTCCCAGATATATGTGAATATAGAAATTTGAAGTAAACTTAAATTCAATTTGGAAGAAAATGAAGTAATTCAACTGCGCAAAAACCGGGAAGCCTGGAGCCTTGCAAACTTCAAAAAGTTTATGATAATTTGAATAATCAACTAGGTCATCTCTAGATTCCAAGTAACCCACCAAATTTTAGTACTTGCTTTGTAAAATGGCCTATTCTGGCTTGTTTGGCGAATGCCAAATAATTGTTGTAAACTGCCTCAGAAGGATATAGATTAAAAATATCAAACGATGAGCTGAGGGCATTCCACTGAATCTTGAAGAAATTTCATATGCAAGGATCAAAAAAAAATAACCCTTAATTAGAGATGAGCATCTGAAAAAAAGCTATGAATTTCTAAAATGGGTTACTTTACAGAGTTATGCTATCTGCACTTTCATCATTATAAAACACTTTTTTGTCTGACCTTGCAATCAAATCAAATGGAACCCTCATAGTCTGAAACCCTAGGTGAATGATCACTCTCACACATAGAAAACAAGGCTTTGATCAGATTCCCAAAATGATCAACCGATTATCAATAATTAATCTTCAAAATCAGCCACTTGGAACATCCTAAACCGAAACATAGTGAAACTGTAGAAGTTGCATCTAGAACTGAATGAGCAAATGGGTCAAATAGAATCGTCATAGTCCAAAACTTATCAAGGGAAAATACTTCCATGTCTACAATATAGAACACCATTCAATTATATTTGACCTCAAACTGGGCACAAATGAAAAGGCCCTAAATTAAGCCACTTAGAAAACTAAATTGTGCACTCCTGGAGAAACTAAGAAATTGCAAACAAAATGGCTCTGGCAAACATGTCAAACGGGCACATGGGGGGCTGAAAATTTGTATGGACATTTTTTCTTATGCCAACAACATGATGCAACAATCCTTTCATCATGAACATCATTCTGGTATCAGATGCAAGCCTCCAAAGTAGGCCATTTAGTTAAAACCAAACTGGATGTTAAATGCAAATTTGTAGAAAGCCCTTCAAATGGGTACCTTCAAAACTTGTCCGAATTGAATTCTAGGAGTTGTGACCAATTGTATATGCCAAATGAAATATGAGGAACACATGTTACAAGCGGCATCATATTAAAATCAATGGACCCTCTTTGTATGCACTCAAACTAGGGTCTCTTCACAATGGTTTTTTCGAAGCACTGAACTTTTCCTTAGGAGAATTATCTAAATATGGGCTCATAGCTATCTGGATTTTTTAGAGTATGAATAGGTTACAGCCTTCACCCCTTTGAGCAGTGTGGTCTCGGGTAGTGTATCCTCACCCCTAACAGGGTTAATTGTAAAAGACTCCTAATAGGGTCCGTCCTTTGATTAGGTCATTATACTTAATGCGTTGTAAAGATCAACTCCTAACAGGGTTGTAAGGTCTTCTAACAAGGATCATTATACTTTAGTGCAGTTCATAGTCGCTGCTAATTCCCATGGGGGTGTTTACCTATTTGGGTCTCCCCATAACCAAAATTGTGTTGTTGTGTTAAGTGTTCTTATATTTTGTTTATGCTTAATGTTCTTCTGTACTTAATTGGATAAATAATTGAATCTTGTAGATAACTGATTCACACCCCCCCCCTCCCGCTCAGTTATCTCTTGGGACTATTCTTAACAATTGGTATTAGAGCCAAGTGCCTCGAGGAGAAATTTTAATAGCTTGAGGTTGATCAGATGGCATTCTTTAGAAAAGAAAGTCCTAAGTTTGATGGAGAGAACTATCTAGATTGGAAGAACAAAATGATGACACACTTGCAGTGCATTGCCCTTGAGATTTTTGAAATAGCTACCAAAGAAGTTCAGATTCCCTCTCTGGCAGATCTTGCAAAGGAAGATGCAACTCTTAAGCAGAAGGAGATGTTCACTCAAAATGCTATTGCCAAAGACGCCCTTATCAGCGCATTGTCTGACAGTGAGTTTTCAGAGATCAAGAAAGTAGATAAAGCCTACAAGATATGGAAGCATCTAGAAGACATGTTTGAAGGAGATGTCCAAGCCAAGAATGTGTGTAGAAAAACATGGAATAAAAATTACAATACATTGGAGATGCTACCAGAAGAGAACATTAGAGCCTACAATCAAAGGATTAATGGAGTTGCAGGAATCAGAAACAATGGTGGAGAGATTTCTGAAGAAGACATAATGGATAATTTTATGACAACTTTGACACCAGAATATGAGAGAAAAATGAACATCCTAGATGAGACTATGCAATTTTCAAAAGACTTCATACGAGAGACTTTAATTAGCAAGATTTAAGCTTTTGAGATATCAAGTTTGAAGACAGAGCCTAAAAGTGAGACAGCCTTCAAAGCTTCAGTCCATGGTAAGAAATCCTTGAACACTTCTGGTAATTTTGTTGATGATGATCTGAAGAGAAAGAACTATTGTCATATTTTTGACACATTTTGAAAGCCTGATTACTAGATGAGCTACAATAACCTAGTTTGTGTTATTAGGTGATCTGGATTAAATTTGTGTTCATTTCATTGCAATACATGGAAAAGAAAAGGAAATGAATAGCATCTATATCTACACATACATCTATCTGTATCATTTTGTACTGAGTAGAAAGTAAAGGAGCTGAAAAGAAAGAACATCTATCTAGGCTCACATAGGTCATGAGCATAGCCTTTACCAGAAATAAATGAATGAGTGTAAATATACATTTAAATTAAGAGGTGGTATTGGGGTACCAAACATTACCTGGTAATGAGATGTTGATACTTTTGTGTGCCTAGCGTGCTCCCATGATCCAGAACCTGCAAAAGAAGAAGGGGATTTGGGTTAGATCCAATGGATCTAAGCAATGACTGATATCACAATACAGTAATGCATATACACACTCAGCCATGCACCTCTAACAAAGGTTGTGCTCAGGGCATGTGCATGAGAATCATCCAAAGAACCAAAAGAGGCACCATGTTTTCACTGACGTGTTTGTTTCATGTGCAGATATAGGGAAGCTAATCCAACAAAGAGTTACATGCATGATCTGGGCCCTTGATGTGGGTAACGATAGAATAATTTCATCATACTTTATCTGTTACCCCCTCAAGGGCCAAGAGCACACATTATGTGTACATATAGAGGGACATTCAGATGGTCAAGCATCAAGTCAATAAAAGAGAAATAGAAGGTTACATGGCACTTGGTTATGGAACAGAGCTAGTTACAGAGTACATGGGTCTATGGATCAGACAGGGCACTCTGCTTCATAGGTGTTCACAAGGCATTCATCATCAGCATGAACAAGCTACATAAAATCCACATGTTCAAAGAGGTAATACAGATGATGCTTAAAGATAAACTCAATGTATTGCATTTAGGGCTTACATATGTTTCAGAATCTGCATTCTATAATGGTACTATAGTATGAATATGATAAATCTGCATTATGAGATAAAGGCCAAAAGGGCCACAATGATACAGTGATGGCATATTGTCAGAATGATAGAAATCAATAGGGCATGATGACTAATGATAGTATAGGTCATGACAAGCTTTGGATCCATTCAATGCTCCAATATCAGCAGTGAAGATCAAATATTGTAATGCTATAACAAACATCAATAATATTGATGCCATGAACAGTATCAAGAAGAGATGAATCAGGGCACATAGGTGAGGGTACCAACATTGATTGCATTATAGAGTATCTTTCTTATCATACAAAAGGTACAATCTATATTTCTATAGTATCCAATATTTAGGCATACAATGGGGATGGCATTCATGCAGTGGAAAAATGAGCAAATGGTTAATAAATTAATAGTGTCCCTGTTTCTTTTCTACATGGCACATCTTATGAGGAGGTAGGCTCAGGTCTTTGAGACACCTATATGTGTGAAGGAAAACAATAATAGACCATAGTGCTTTCAAAGCACCTCATATCTAATGGAAGCAAATAGTGATTACAGCATGGTGCCCTCGGGTTCAACTCAAGTGAAGATGCTAAGATCAAAAGAGAATGCAGAGATAATGAATATACATGCTTGATTTATATATAAATTCAATAACATAGTGCTAGTATGCATCCAATCAAAGGAGGGGTATAGTCTACATTTAAGTATATAACCAGTAGAAAACACCAATAAGGAAATGGTGAACACATATGTAGTGCCATACTTCCAGTATTCCACGGGCCATACAAGGCAATCAAAATGAGACAGTGCCCTTAAAATAGCATGATGATACTAAGAACAAGAGAATACTCAAAGGTACATGCATTAGTAACATTGGATGTGTTCACAGGCTATACCCAATCGGTGTTTCAAAATACATAATGCAGTAAGCCAAAATTGTACATAGCAATGTCTGGTTCAGCACCTTCATAATGTGAATAGTAGAAGACACAATGCAAGCGGCAATTGCTAATACCCGATATTGTGTTCTTGGGTTTGAATAGGTAGAAAGACCAGCATAAAAATAATAGTCAAGCATGCCCTCAAAGGTGAGCATTTACAGTTACACGACAACAGCAAACCATGCCAATGATTCATGGGCCGCTAATGATGCAGACAAATCAAATACAAGGGAGGGCCAATGCAATTTACAGTGCCCTCGATGGATAACAATATAAGATATCAGGCTATGTTATGTTGATAACTTCAGTCTGCAATAGCAAATACAATGGTGGTACAGCAAGAAAATACAACAGTTAATGTGCCCTAGTTTGAAACAGAGAAAGAAATATATGAACGACAACATAGTCTTGCCATAGCCCTTGGTTCCAAACACAAAATACAACAATACATTAGCAATACACTAGTGCCATGATGCATATTTTTTATGCCCTTGATTTACAGTGCCCTAGTTCAAATTCACCAGCTTCAAATTCTCAGGCTCATCAAACCACAGCAATACATATACAATGCAAAACGACACAGTCTGCGGGCTTGTACATGAGAAGTTCAACATTGATGCCCTAGGCTGTCAACACCAAAACTCATCAAATGCAGAAACATGTTATTGAATCAAATACAGATATAGATGTGCAAGCCAAACATAAGACAGGGAATTCAATAAAACAAAGTAATATCAAATGCCACAGGAGAAAACAAAGGAAGGATAAAATTAAACAATGCCCTAGTTTTTCTTTCTTTCTCTTTCTTGGGCCTCAATATCATTAGAACAATGGTGCATCTCATGGCATGAAAAACAATGTAATGAACAAGAGAATAAACATAGTATATCAAGAATAAACGGCAAGATCAAACAGTGCCCTAATGCCAATGCAAAGATATGATTTCATAAGCCTGAGCTACATACAATACAAATGCCTCTCAAATTGTAGTAAAATGAAATGTCGATACCTACCTCCAAGCATTTTCTTGAGATGAGGTTGTTGTTTCCAATTTGAGAAGGAGATTTCCATTCAAAGCTTCAATGGGTTTTAGAAGTTGCCAGACGTTGTGATTGCAGAGTTGCCCTTCGAATGAGGGTCTTTTTAGAATCTTTCTTTTATGTCTCCCCTTTTTAGGGTTGAGCATCTTTTTGGATCCCTTTACTATGCTATTCACGGCCATAATCATATTGTAATATTAATATAATTATCTCTCTTAGGTAATTATATTAATTATTGAATGCCCTAGGTTCTTAAAATGATAGTCATTTTTTGACTTAAGGATAAATGTTATATTATGGGCGGGAGGGGGTTTATTATTTAGAATATTCATGTTGGCCCTAGGATTGAATTTATTTTGAAATGTGGATTAAATTATTATAAGTGTTTTAGGTATTTTCCTCAATTTTTGAGTTGAGAATATCTTAAAATATATTTAGAATCCACTTTTTTTTTAGGGAGGGGTAATATCTTTTGATGTAAGTCAATGCATGAGCTCATTGTAAGATATTTTGGACATGTGGTATTTTTATAAACCGCTGTCAGAATATCATTATTCTGCATGACTTAGTGGGTCTTAGGTCTCATTTGACTAGTCTATTTTAGGGACCCCATTTTTTCTGCCCCCCTATTTTCTCGGGAATGGGGCATCCACATTTTAGAGTGGTGGGATCATGGTCCTTATGGCTGAGACTTTTCTATTCTTGGTGAGGAGTGGTCTTTATTGCAGATTCTACAGATTTCCTATATGGGCCTTTCAATTTGATGATGGAAGTTTAGTTCTTCATTCCCTCATTTCTCAGGAGGTGAATTTTGTAGCTCTTGTGAAGAAATCTGATATTGTAGCTCCTTTTTAATTCCAGCTAATAGCAAAATTGTCCCTTCTTTTTTTGTAGTTTCTGAGGTTGTTAATGAGCTTAGTGTTGTGTATTGTGGTTGAATTTGATCCTTTGCATAGTATTATGTTCATTTGATGGTTTTGCAAGAGTTGATGTTCTGGAAGGTTTTCAAATCTGTGTGCATTATATTGTGTTGAGTTGTGAAAATCATCTTTCCTTCTCATTCACATTCAGCACCTGATTGTTTTTTCTAAAAGAAAATCATCTTTGAGGAAGTTGTGGAATCCTTGTTATGTGCTAGAGTTATACTATGAATTGGTTTTAGTTTGTGGAGCTATTCAGTTTGGTGAATCACCTAAGTTAGATTTAGTAGTCTCTATTTTATGTAATCTCTCTCCCTTTCCCCTCAAAGTTAGTGTATTTCAGGTGATACAAATAGGGAAGCCAACCCTTAATCTGGAGGTCTATTCTCAAGAAGCAGTCCCACATCCTGAGAGTATTCCCATGTTTCACAGGATTGCTAGGTTTTACACTTAGCCATCACAGGTGCAATCCCTAGTGACAACAAGAACTAGATGATTTCATTTCTTTGATTTCCAAGAAAGAAAAGAAAGGAAAAGGGAAATATGAAGGTTAGGTACCATTCAAATGCTTTTCATGTAACAAGATTGGTCACTTTGCATCTAAGTGTCCTACTAGAGTCAAGAAGTTCAAAACTAACTACAAGCCCAAGTATACAAAAGAATGTTACTATGCTGGAGATGGAGTGTCAGATGAAGAGTCAGAAGAAGATGAAATTGGATTCATTTCTCTTGAAAATATGGAGAAAATTTTTGATGAAATGGACCTTGAAGATGAAAAGAAAGCACAAGAGTTAGCACTGATTTCACAAGTTGACATCAGGATAGATTGGATCATTGATAGTGATTTCTCACATCACATGACATGAGACAAGGATAGATTTGTAGCTCTAGATAGATAAAAAGGTGGCATGGTTAGATTTGGAGACAACACTCCTAAACCTATCATAGGTAGAGGAGCTATCACCTTGGATGGAAAGAATAGCACTGATGATGTTCTTTATGTTGATGGTTTGCAGCATAACCTACTAAGTGTTGGACAATTACTTGACAAAGGATATCAGTTGGAATTCAAAGACAACAAGTGCATCATTAATAACAAGGAAGGAGAAATGATTGCATCAAGTTGAAAGACTAAAGGTAATGTTTTTCATCTTAATCCTAAAGCAAGTTGTTTTGTTGCTAAAGTAGATGACAGTTGGTTATGGCACAAAAGACTATGTCACGTCAATTTTGACAACATAGTAAAGATAAGCAATGTAAAGGCAGTAAGAGACCTTCCTAGCATTGCAAAACTAGTTGATACAATATACAAGGAATGTGTGATGGGAAAGCATGTTAGGAATTCATTTAGAAGCAAGCATAATTCAGTAGAGAACAAATTAGATCTAGTGCATATAGACCTATGTGGACCAACTCAAAAAAGATCATACTATGGTGAAAGGTTTTTTTTTTTTGTTGGTGATTATTCTAGAATAATGTGGGTGGCATTCTTAAAAGACAAATCAAAAGCATTTGAGAAGTTCAAAATATTCAAAGCTAAGGTTGAAAATGAGTCTGGATTGAAGATTAAATATCTGAGATCAGATAGAGAAGGAGAATTCACCTCTAATAGATTTTATGAGTATTGCAAAGAACATGGGATAAAGAGAATGACATAGACCAAGGTAGGGAGAATCCAATTAAGGATAGTCCAGCCTTGCATCTTTAGAACAACACAATGGATAACTCAACACAACAAATATTTTCAACTCAAATTTTCATTAACATGCCCAACTATAAAGCCTTTCGGGTTAGGGTCAATTACAATCAGAAGTAATTCTACAAGATCAACAAGATCCAGTACAACTCTAGCTAGTTCAACTCTGAAAACTATTAGCAACTAATGAAAACCCTAAGGCAAATCTAAACTTGAGCTCGCAAGCCTCCAAGAAATCTCCTTATTTCCAAGCCTCAACCACTAGCTCTACTAAAACCAACTATCAGAAATTAATTTGATCTGCAAGATCTCGTAGGATCTTTTCCACAACTTCACCACTCAATCTACTGTCAGAATCTCCTATCTGATCATCCAGATATGCCCCTAAACATCTACCCAAACATCCTACAAATACTAATCATCAACCACAAGTCAGCTGGATGAAACCATTAACTCCTCCTAACAAATATTAAATGTAAAAAAAGTCAGCTCTCAAATAGCCTTACAACATTAAATACATGTCAACCTATAACAATAGCTACCAATAATAAATGCACCAAGTCAGACCAAAAAATCACACAGAACTCCAGTCAATAAACTAGAACTATTGAACACTAGTGAAATAACCAAGCATGCCAAGCATCACTGAGCACTAGTGTCGACTAAGCACCGTAGGCATCACCAAGTAACACTTCCACTGAGTACCAGAGATTATCAAGTTCTCTTCAATGACCGAGCTTCCTTCAATGACTGAGACCGTTGGTCAAGGCTGCAACTGGGTAACACTAGCCAAAAAACACACCTCCATGTAGATCCACCGAGTACCCTACAATGCCCCTACATCACACACCCCAGGTTTGAAAAGATGTTCATATGTGAGAAGAACATGTTTTGGGATTCAGCACATAAACCCTGAACTAGTTCTTTACATACAAGCCCTCCACCTTTTCAGTTTGCATACTTTTCCATTTCAGCTTTCTTTGTCTCTTCAAGTCTTTCCTTGACAACACATAGGTTTGTCCTTCACACTGATCAACCATACCTTTAGGATCCACCAACTCAACTCGGCTACCAATACTTAGGCTTCTCCTACCGAGCGTTGTATCTAGTAAAGGCATCAGGGAAAACTTCTTGTCATCCTTCTCAATAGTGAAAACATTTTTGACACAATCATACATAGCTCTGCAATCATATTGCCAATGTCTACCGAGCAATATATCACAACTATTCATCTTCACAATATCACACAACATAAGATCCTTATACTGGCCAATCTGAACATCAATAACATTGTTCTCTTACTTCTAGAGCATGAACATCTTGCAACCAGCCAATCCTATAAGGACAAGGATGCTTCATTCTTTTCAAACCAAGTTTTTGAACCATGTCCTCAGCAACAAGGTTATCAGTAATACCACTATCAACAATAACATCACAGATTTTACCTCCATACTTGCACCAAGTCCTAAACAAGTTATTCCTCTGACAAGGTTCCACCTTTGTACCGAGCAATGTTCATCAAAGCAGCAAGTTCTCAGATTTAGGTTCATTCTCATTTACCACAGCAATTCTTCGGTCACCAAGATTCTTCTGTGTACACTCAAAAGAACGGTGTCCTTCCTCTCCATAGTTATAGCAAGTACCCTTAAAGATAACTTTGCCTATCTTCTTCTTCAGTTCCACAAGTTTCTGTTCATCTTCTACATTAGTCAATTTATCCTTCACTGAGTGATCAATATTTTCCTTCCCTCGAGAGTTACTATGTTGTTTCCTCTTGAACTTATCTTTTGTCTTCAAAGCATACTAATAAGCATCTTCAATAGAATCAATCCTCATCATACCAAGCTCATCCTAAATATTGAATCTCAAACCATTCACATACTGAGCTACCTTTTCCTTACCAAGCTCTCAGTGTCCAGACCGAATAGTAAGTTTGTAGAACTCCTTGGTATAATCTTCAATAGACAAATCCTTATGTTTCAGATTTTGCAACTTCTTAAACAAGTCAAGCTCATAGTCCACCAGTATGAACTTAGCTTTCAATTTTGTTACCATCAACCTCCACTGATTGATCTTCATTTCACCTTCATCTTCTCTATCTCTTTGTAGTTCTTTCCATCAAAGAGCAGCATGTCCTTTCAACTTAGTCTATGACAATCTCACCTAAAGAGGATCTTCAATTTCTTCTAGCTCAAAGAAATCTTCAAGTTCACCAATCCAATCAATCAAGTTCTCAGGTTTCAAGGTACCAGACAAAGTAGAAACTTCTATTCGATAACTATTACTTAACCGAGCTCTATATCTAGGCAACCGAGCAGTTCTTTCTTCACCAAATCTATCCCTCCAATCATCACCACTAGATCCAACAGGTTCAAAGTCTTCAACTTCCTCATAACCATCTTCAGTACCAATATTCCAGGGTACATGAGTAACAACTCCCATGATCTCAATGACCATGTCATTCTTCATCAATTCCATCTCAGATCTGAAATCTGATATCACCTTCTCTGTAATCCTAGATTCCACAATATCACAAAGATTTTCAATCACTCTAGGGTCCAATCTTCTCTGAGGAATCCTTAAAGATAAGAGAAACCCTCTGCAACAAACCCTACACTAACCAACTTGTGACAATCTCCAATTTGTATGCAAGTCATATCTCAACCTGCCACCTTGTAAAAATAACTAGGGCAAGATCCACAAGTTCAGTGCTATAGATCTGCAACTCAGATCATACGATCTCTTCACCAACAAGATCAACTTCGCAAGATCATCCTTGCTAGGTCAACCTTTGCTCCAACAAGATCAAACCTTAGCTTTGATACCACCTGACACAAACCAAAGCAGGGAGAATCCAATTAAGGATAGTCCAACCTTGCAACTTCAAAACAACACAGCGGATAACTCAACAAAACAAATGTTTTCAACTCAAATTTTCTTTAACATGCCCAGCTGTAAGGCCTTCTAGATTAGGGCCAATTACAATCAAGAGTAATTCTACAAGATCAACAAGATCCAATACAACTCTATCTAGTTCAGCTCTAAAAACTATCAGCAATTGATGAAAACCCTAAGGAAGATCTAAACTTGAGCTCGCAAGCCTCCAAGCAATCTCCTTGTTTCCAAGCCTCAACCACTAGCTCTGCTAAAACCAACCACCATAAATCAATCTGATCTTCAAGATCTCACAGGATCTTTTCCACAACTTCACCACTCAATCTTCTATCAGAATCTACTATCTGATCATCTAGATCTACCCCTAAACATCTACCCAAACATCCTATAAATACTAATCATCAACCATAAGTCAACTGGATGAAACCATTAACTCCTCCTAACAAATATTAAATGTAAAACAAGTTAGCTCTCAAATATCCTTACAAACATTAAATACAACATGTTAGCCTGTTGTTACAGCTACCAACAATAAATGCACCAAGTCGGCCCAACAAATCACACAGAACTCCAGTCGGTAAACTAGAACTACTAAGCACCAATAAAATAACTGAGCATGCCAAGCATTGCCGAGCACCAGTGTCGATCAATCACTATAGGCATTGTCGAGTAACACTTCCACCGAGCACCAAAGATTACTGAGTTCTCTTCAGTGACCAAGCTCCCTTCAATGATCGAGACCGTCGGTCAAGGTTGCAACCAAGTAACACCGGCCAAACAACACACCTCCATGAAGATGCACTAAGTACCCTAGAGTGCCCCTACATTAGAGACAGCTAAGTGCTCCTAGAACCCTTCAGCAAAATGGAATTCCAGAAAGAAGGAATAGGATCATACTTGATACAGCGTGCACCATCATGATTGAAGGAAAGCTCACACACACCTATTGGAGAGATGTGGTCAATACTGTAGTCTATACTATCAATAGAATTCAATTGAGGCTAGGTGCAGACAAGACACCTTGTGAGCTATGGTTTGGGAATGTACCTACAGTTAAATACTTCAGAATCTGTGGAAGCAACTGCTACATCAAGAGAGATGAAGCTATAGGCAAGTTTGATGCAAGAAGCAATGAAGGTATTTTTCTTGGTTACTCCACTAAAAGAAAAGCATATAGATGTTTTAATTTAACATTGAAGAAGATCATTGAAAGTGCTCATGTTAAGATTGATGAGAAGTTTATAATTCAAGAAAGATATCATGATTATGCACCTATGATTGAAGAAGAACCTAGACCCACCATTAAAAAAATAGTTGTTGATGAAATGTTTGATAGCATTGATGTATTATTTAATGACCCTGAAACTAGTGAAGAAGAATCACAGAAGTTAGATGAGAGAGTCACACCTAATGTTCCTAAATTCACATCTAGATATCATTCAAAGGAAGACATCATTGGAGATCAGGACAGTAAAGTCATGACAAGATCAAAAGCAAAGAGTTCCACAGAAAATGAAGAGGTATGTTTACTTTCACATATTTAACCCTTAAGTGTTGAAGATGCATGTAATGATTCAAATTGGCATTAAGCAATGAAAGAAGAGCTAGATCAGATAATTAAAAATGATACATGGGAATTGGTCCCTAGGCCTAGTGATAAGAATGTGATTGGAACCAAGTGGATATTCTGAAATAAGATGAATGAAGATGGAATAATGGTAAGAAACAAAGAAAGACTAGTATGTAAAGGATATGTGCAAAGAGAAGGAATTTATTATTCTGATACATTTGCCCCTGCAAGAAGATTGGAAGCCATAAAATTGTTTCTATCATTTGCTACATTCAAAGACTTTAAGGTATACTAGATGGATGTCAAGTCAGCATTCCTAAATGGAGAGTTGAAGGAAGAAGTATACACAAAGAATCCTAAAGGATTTACCTTATCAGACAGACCTAATATGGTATGCAGATTGAAGAAAGCCCTCTATGGACTTAAGAAAGCCCCTAGAGAATGGTATGAAAGACTTGATGGATACTTGACAAAGATTGGATTCAAGAAAGGAGCAGCAGATTATAATTTATTCATAAGAGAAAAATCTAATGGATTGTTGTTGGTTGCTATATTTTTTGATGACATTATATTTGCTAGTAATGACAAGCTTAGTGCTGAATTTTCTAAGGAGATGCAGAGTGAATTTGAAATGAGCATGATTGGACCTATCCAGTACTTTTTGGGACTAAATGTGCAGCAGACAGACAAAGGTATTTTCATTAATCAATCTAAGTATGTGAAAGAGATATTGAAGAAATTCAAGATGGATGATTGCAAGCTAATAAGTACCCCTATGATAACAGGATGCAAGATTTCAAAAGAAGATGATTCAGCAGTAGTAGACATAACCTTGTATAAGTCTATGATTGGTAAACTAATCTGTCTTACTCAATCTAGACCAGATATTTCCAATGCAGTTAATATTGTTGGAAGATTTGTAGTAGATCCTAAACAAA
The DNA here is from genome assembly GCA_027943335.1 of Chamaecyparis obtusa. Classification (NCBI taxonomy): domain Eukaryota; kingdom Viridiplantae; phylum Streptophyta; class Pinopsida; order Cupressales; family Cupressaceae; genus Chamaecyparis; species Chamaecyparis obtusa. Next base: position 424,744 of record BSBK01009716.1, read on the forward strand.
TTCATCTCATGGTAGTAAAGAGGATATTCATATACTTGAGAGGAACTATAGACTATGTTTTATGGTATCATAATTTAGAAAATGTAGAACTTCATGTGTATACAGATGCAGATTAGGCAGGATGAATGGATGATAGGAAGAGTACCTCAGGAGGAGCATTATTTCTTGGAGATAGGCTTGTTACTTGGACAAGTAAGAAGAAAAATTGTATTTCTCAGTCCATAGCAAAAGTAGAGTATGTTGTAGCAGCATTAACTTGCTCTACAATTGTGTGGATCAAGTAGATGATAAAGGATTTTGGTATCCAGATTGATTATCCTATTATTATTCATTGTGATAACACTATCACTATTAATATGTCAAAGAACCCTATGATGCATGCAAAGAAAAAACACATTAAAATAAAATATCACTTCCTAAGAGAGAAAGTAGCAAAGAAAGAAGTAAAGTTGGACTATGTGAGCACAAAAGATTAGCTAGCAGACATATTCACAAAGCCTTTACCTAAGGATACATTTGAGTATCTTAGGGAGAAGCTTGGAGTAATTCCCTTCCCTGAATCTGATTAGAGTTTGCAGGAGTGCATCAGTCCTCGGTAACTAATGAATGGTTGACTACTCTACTTCAGGAGTAGTACTGGTGCTTAATTGATTGGTGCCCTTTGCCATTAATGCCAAAGGGGGAGTAAGTATATAATCATGCAAAACAAAATAGTAAGAGGATACAGCAGTTGATATTTAGCAGTAGATGGAGGATTCATCTTTGAGGAAGTTTTGTTGAGGAAATGGAGAATGTTATAAAAGAATTTTAGAAAGGGGACTGAGCATTTAGAAAGAAGGAAAAAAATAGTAAGAAAAGGAGGATTCATCCTTGGGGGAGTTTTGTTGAGGAAATGGATAATATTATAAAATAATTGTATATTTGGATTGGTGGTGTTTTTCATTCCATATGTTGTCATCAATGCCAAAGGGGGAGATTGTTGGAGACTTGCCAGCAAGCTAGTGTTGATTATATGTTTGTCATTAATGACAACATATGGTAAGCAGCATGCATGGAAGCCTGATGGAGAGAGCCTTGAGTATATGTTTCCTAGATATGTTATCATCATGATATCATAGACACAGAGGTTGATTATAAGTGAAGATAGTAATACATTAGTCTGTATCAGTGAGTGTTCCTGACATGTCCCAGGAAGAGTTTTGTATGTTATTTACAGTATAGTTTTAATGAATCCTTGTGTGTATATATTTATGTTGTAGATATGTGTATGATGCAATGTTCATGGACACAGAGTCAGATATGTAGTACAGGTTGAGTTATGAAGTTTCCAGTAGTCAGTTACAGTTTCCTGAGTTTATCAGATGGAACCGATAGTATTTTTATTGTTGTAGCAGTTGCACATATCATTGTGATATGCATTTTTGAATTAGTGTTTAGAAGAGAGTTAAGAATGTTTGGTTAAGCGTGCATGATGCAATTCAGCATGAGAAGAAAGTATCAGTTAATTTGGTGGAGCCAACAATGTGAAGCGACGCATCTACTCTTAATGAGTTGGGCGGTCCCATTTTGTGTTGCGTGCTTAGAATAGCCAACTGAGATGTTATTAGAGAGTTGTATTGTTTGTTTAATATGATTTCAAGATGGTTCTAATAGGCTGACTTGATTATATCATTTATAGGAAAGATATTTATAAGCAGTCATTTGTGATTGCTAAGTATGGCAGATAGTTGAAAGATAAGAGCAAAGCAGAAGGTGTGAAGTGTTAAGACATTAGTATAAATTCTATGTGATAAATTAGAGAGTGTATGTCTATTGGAACTGATCAAGATAGCAGCTCTAACTCACAGTTCACCAAGATCCAGATATAGTGTGTATCTATTAAAAAGAAGGTTGCATCCTTCACCCCTTTAAGCAGTGTGCTCCCAAATAGTGTGTCCTCACCCCTAACAGGGTTAATTGTAAAAGACTCCTAATAGGGTCTGGCCTTTGACCAGGTCACTATACTTAATGCATTGTAAAGATCAACTCCTAACAGGGTTGTAAGATCTTCTAACAAGGATCATTATACTCTAGTGTAGTTCATAGTGGGTGCTAATTCCCACCAGGGTTTTTACCTATTTGGGTTTCCCCGTAACCAAAATTATGGTGTTTTGTTAAGTTTTATTATATTTGTTTTATGCTTAATATTCTTCTATGCTTAAATGGATAAAGAATTGAATCTTATAGATAACTAATTCACCCCCCCACTCTCAGTTATCTCTTGGGACTATTCCTAACATAACTATCATTACTTAAAAGATGGTTCAATGCACGGGTCGACAACTAGGAATTGTAGAAATAGAATCTGAGATTTTGTAGCCCATTATATAATTCTTGTAAATTCTCTCTATAAGGATTCTTATGATGGCATTTTTCTTAGATGCCTTAGTAAAAGTGAAATCCCTATGGCTTTACAAGAAGCTCATGTTAGATCCTATGGAAGACATTTCGGTGGAAATTCATTAGTTAACAAACTCCTTTGCATGGGGTACTATTGGAAAACTATAGAGCAAGACTCATTTTATTTAGTCAAAAAGTGCCCTCAATGTTAGCATTATAAAAATCTAATTCATGCTCCTTCTTACGCATTACATTCACAAGTGCCTCCCTAGCCCTTTAGTGTTTGGGGCCTAGATCTCATTGGAAATATCTCTCCCCCTTATTCTCAAGGACACGCATATATTCTTACAGCCATCAACTATTTTACTAGGTTGGTTGAAGTTGTCCCTCTTCATTGAACTACTGCGAAAGTTATTTGTGATTTCACTCTTCAAAATATCATTGCTCAATTTGGTATTCCCATGGAAATCATCTCTGATAATAGAACTCAGTTTAAGAGAAAAGAAGTGAAATATTTCTTGGAGAAATACCACATCCATCAACATTTCTCTACTCCTTATTTTCCCCAGTCTAATGGTCAAGCTGAAGCTTCTAATAGGTCATTGAACAAATCCTTTGGAAGATTGTTGATAAGAATGCTAAGGATTTGCATACATTCGAAAGACTGTTGATAAGAACGCTAAGGATTGGCATACTTAATTAACCTATTCTTTATGGGCTTATAGAAAAAGTATTTGTATTGTGACTAGAACATCACCTTATAATCTAGTCTATGGAACTGACGCATTTATGCCTTTAGCGATAGAGATTCCTTCTTTAAGAGTTGTGTTTAAGGGAATAATTGATAAAGATACTTTTAGAGAGAAAATATTACAAGAGATTGAGATATTAGATGAGAAACATATTAATAATTTATAATATATCATGGCCTATCACAAATATGTCAAAAAAACATACAATGGAAAAGTGATTGAACGCTCCTTCTCAATTGGTGACTTGGTTCTCTACGAAAATTAGAGAAATTTGAATGCCTCACCTAGGGAAAAAGGAAATTTTAGTCCTAATTGGCTAGGTCCTTACATTGTCACAAAAGTGTATGGATATGGTGCATATAGAATTGCTTATATGAAAGGTGTGCCTCTTAAATAACCTATTAATATTATGCATTTGCATCGTTATTATGCTTGATCATTCATCCTTACTTTATGTGCTTACATTTTTCTCTTGGGTATTCTTTATGTTTTCTTAAATGTGATGTATAATATTAAAAGGTTATAATTTAAAATGTAAGTACATATCTGTTATCATCAATTCATGTTTCTTCCTTTAAATTTCTTATGTTATTAATCATAGATTAATCATAGAAATAATAAAAAGAGATAGTAAAAATGTAAGTCCATCATATATATATATATATATATATATATATATAAAGTTGTTTTGGTATACAAAGAAGGCACTGAAAAAAATGTGTCTGATATCAAACTAGTACATCAAGCATCATCCATAGGATGGTGAGATTTGGATCTCTTAGATCTAGGTCAGGATGATGGTGTTTCTCTATGTATGGTTGAGGTAAAGGTATGGCTTTAGGATGAGCTCCTCTATGACTGACTATGAGATCCATGTCGTTGCTCTTGTAGCTCACACTCTAACTACTCCACCCTCTTTGCCAATAACTATAGCTCCACTGTTGCAGGCAAGAAGATATCCCTATGCCTCCCAAGATCTTGCACCCCCTCATAGTGGAATCATGATGTGGAAAGAATCCTTGATGACATGACCATTCCCATCAAGACATCTCTCACAAAGGATCTCCACTCCTCTATTCTAGCTGCATATCACTTTTTTTTTTTTATCATTTATCACATATTCATAAATTTTGCACTTATTCTAAATATTCATACCTAGATCTCCCTCACAGAGGTTGGGATCTATGTATTGGTGGGGTTTTTTGGGTGAAATTCATCCAAACTCCCCTTGCTCTACCTACCTCATCCGGGGTGGGGGCATCTTTGCTTGAGAATGTGTTGACAAGGATCATAGGGGCCTAGCTACTATGGGAGATGGTGGTGCCTCATTTTCTACACCACCTATTTTTGGTACATCCTCCCTACCCTCTAACTTCATGACCTCTCCACATTGTGGTGGTTCCTCCTCCTCCTCATCCCCATCTCTGCACTGAACCCTAAAATATGGACTTGGATCTCCAATAGCATATTCATCTAGGAACATGAGTCTCGTGCCCTGCACACTGATGTATTGAAAGTAGACCCTCAAAACTCCTGCATCCTTGATTATAGGGGGGACCTCAACATCATCTAGAATCTTAGTATCTATCATCTTTATATCATCGATAGCTCAAGTATGGTCCCAAGCCTCCTTACGTATCTCTTCATGTGTGTATATCAAGGTACCTATTCTGGAGGGCCCTATTGAATACTAAATTGTTACATCACTCTCTCATAATAGTAGGGCACCACTATATAGTTTTTTTTTCCCTCTAATAGCCTTTGTCTTTGTATCTATCTCAGCTACACTATTGAGTCTATCTATGCTACCATGTAGCGGTAAGGCCTCCACACAACCTTTGTACCTAGTAGTCAATCTAGTCTGACCCTCCAGTATAGAACATCACCAAACTACCAAGAGTGGCCCAATGTATATGCAAATACTCTCAATGACTCAATTGTTATGTCCAAAGGACACCATGTAGGACTCATAAATGTAACATTCTCAAGTACCAAACCTGTAAGAGTATACACATTATTAGGTTGTGTCTTTGATATTTAAAAAACTTCCCAAGCTCATAGTAAAGGTGTGCAATCATGCTTTGACCCCACACATATAATTTGGACTCTCTCTCCATGTAATGAACAACATGTGTAAGAGGAGTACAAAATATTGTACCCTTTGTATCGGGCATCACTATTGTGGAAATGGTACAAAGTATGAGCCTCCTTAGCAAAGGATTATGTCCAAGAAGAATACCCTTTAGGCTCACCTGATTAGGTCTCTCTCTCTCTATATATGGCAATCTCATACAGTACTCAAAATCTCTCCTAGTCTCCTCTACATAATCATTGACCCATGGTCTAACCATCGATCCTTGGATTGGTATATGTAAGATCTAGTGAACATACTCTAATGTAACTTTCATCTCCCCAATGTTAGGATTAATAAGCCAGAAATAATAATTACATGAAAATATAACCAATATTAGAAAACAATAAACCACATAGAAGATAACACAAGACATAAATATTTAACATGTTTCACCCAATCCCTAAGCTATGTCCACCAATAGCAAGTCCAATATTTTATTATCCAGTGATTACAACCTGATTACAATTTGTAATCCCTTATAGCTCAATCCCACCGCAAGTACTAAAATCATACATCATAATGAAATCCCTAACCCTAAGCCAATATAACAAGGCTTATGTTGGTTAACAAGTTAACCCTAAAATACTTGACGAGTCAACCTAAGAAAAGGCTTGACAAGTCAACCTAGGGAAATGTTTAACGTGTCAACTCAAAAATACTTGATGAGTTAACGAATGAAAAGTGTATAGTACTTTCCTGGATAGTACTTTCCTGATCAGTCACCACAAGCTAACAATCTCCCACTTGGGGACTGATTAGACTCCACACCAAACAACAATCTCCCACTTGGAGACTGATCATGTAGCTAAACCGCTACCCTATGAGGCTCCCACTGGATCCAACCACCCTGGACTCAACTGTCCCTTTATTCTGTTCAGTCTAGTAGACCAACTGAAGTTGAACATGAGTTCAACTTCTCCCTTGTTACTACCTTTGTAAACATATCTTTTGGATTATCATATGTATGTATCTTTTCCAGCTTTAACTTCCCATCATCCAAAATTGACCGAATGAAATGGTACCACAACTATATGTGTTTTGTCTTTGAGTGTAAAGCAGAATTCTTCACAAGATGAATGGCACTTTGGCTATTTGTATACAAAAAATTACCCATCTGAGGATGTCCCAATTCTTCCATGAATAATTGAATCCATATCATCTCCTTGGCTGCCTCTGTAGTAGCAACATACTCTGCCTTTGTAGTGGATAAAGCAACCACCTTTTGTAGTCGAGAAATCCAACTCACTACTATCCCACCAATAGTAAATACATAACATGTAGTACTCCACCTTCTATCTATATCTCCTGCCAAATCTGAGTCAACATAGCCTTGTACAGTAGTAGTAGAACCCCCAAAGTGTAAACACTTACTAGATGTACTTCTCAAATATTTGAGAATCCATTTGACTGCATTCCAATGCTCAATACTAGGGTTACTCATATATCGGCTAATGACTCCCACTGCATGTGCAATATCTAGCCTAGTACATACCATAGCATACATTAATCTCCCTACAGATGAAGCATAAGGTACCTTGGACATTTTAGCCTCTTCTTCTGATGTCTTAGGACACATATCCTTAGTAAATTTCAAATGACCAAGCAAAGGTGTGCTGACAGCTTCGGCATTCTCCATAGAGAAACATTGCAACACCTTCTCAATATAATCAACTTGAGATAGAGACAACTTCCTATTTTTCCTATCTCTGCAAATTTTCATACCAAGGATTTATTTTGCTGCCCCCAAATCCTTCATAGCAAATGAATGTGCTAACTATTGTTTCAACCCCTTAATGTGATCCATGTTAGACCCAGCTACAAGAATATCATCAACATATAAACATAAAATAATATAGTTGTCATCATCCAACCTCTTAAAATAAACACAATGGTCAGAATTACACCAACTGTATCCATGTTCATGCATAAAAGTGTCAAATTTAATATAGCATTGTCAAGGTGCTTGCTTCAAGCCATATAAACTTTTCTGCAATTTGCACACTAAACTCTCCTTACCCTTGACCTCAAATCCCTATGGTTGTACCATATATATTTCTTCATTCAAATCACCATGAAGAAAGGTTGTTTTAACATCAAGCTACTCTAAATGAAAATCTTTAGTAGCCACAATACTTAAAACTGTACGAATAGAAGTCATTTTAACAAATGGAGAAAAAATCTCATCAAAATCAATACCATGTTTCTGTGCAAATCCTTTTACGACTAATCTGGCTTTAAATCTTTTCGTACCTCCATCTTCTTCTTTCAACCTGTAAACCCATTTATTTTGCAAAGACCGTTTACCTACAGGTAACTTACATAAATCCCAAGTCTAATTTTTTAGCAAGGAGTCCATTTCATCTATCATTGCAGACTCCCACTGAAGCTTTGTATCCACCTCCATAGCTTCATTATAACATTCAGGTTCACCAGCATCAGTTAATAAGATAGAATACAAAGAAGGGGAAAATCTATCTAGAGGTCTACTTAGCCTTGTTGATCATCTAACATTCACTGGGGTGTGTGGTATTTGTTGTTGTTGTTGTTGCAGAGCATAAGGATCTACTGGAACATCAACTTTCGGAGTATCATCCAATACTACATAGTCATTTTTTTTCTTCTCATGCTGCTGCAACAGATCTTTGTACAATACTTTCTCATTGAATATGACATCCCTACTTCTTACAATTTTATGATTTTCAAAATCCCAAAGCCTATAACCAAATTCATCAATGTCATATCCAACAAATATACATTTCTTAGATTTAGCTTCCAGCTTGGTTCTTTTTTTAGAATCTATATGTGCAAATGCTTCACAACCGAAGGTTCTGAGAAAAGAATAACTCACCTTCTTACCTGCCCATGCTTCCTCTGGAATACCACAACCCAAGGGAGTAGAGGGGCCTCTATTTATCAAATATATAGCATTATTTATAGCCTTTACCCACATGTTTAGGGGAAGCCCAGCATGCAACCTCATGCTCCTAGCATGCTCCATTATTGTCATGTTCATGCGTTTAGCCACTCCATTTTCTTGTGGAGTCCTTGGTACAGTTTTCTACCTATGAATACCATTATAGGAACAATAATCTTCAAATTTTGTGCTACAATACTCACCACCATTATCAGATCTGAGACATTTTAACCTTTTACCAGTCTCATTCTCAACCAAGTATTTCCATTTCTTAAAAGTTTGAAATACATCATATTTTTGTCTAAGGAAATAAATCCATACTTTTCTTGTTGCATCATTTATAAATGTAACATAATACAGAGAGCCACCAAGGGAAGATACCTGAGCTGGTCCCCATACATTTGTATGCACAAGCTCTAATCTCTCATTTTTCTTTTCCTTCCCACTCTTCACAAAACTAACTCTCTTTTGTTTTCCATAAACACAACTTTCACAAAAATCCATATTGACACATTTCAGACCAAGTAAAACTTTCTTTGAATGAAGTAATTTCATACCTTTTTTCACTGATGTGCCCAAGTCTATTGTGCCACAGTGTTGTGTCAGAATCTATAGCAATGGTTTGATGTTCTTCCTACTCAACTACAACCATTGTTCCTGAACATTCATTATCTTCTGAAAAAATTAAAGTAGAAGGAACAGTATGACCTGTATAAAGATATAAGGTGCCTACTTTCACACCTTTTGCTACTACTAAGGAACCTTTTGAAACCTTCCAATTTGTATCATTAAAAGTAACTATGCAACCCTCATCAACGAGTTTCCTTGTTGAAATTAAATTGCTACTCAGCCTTAGAACATGTCTTACCTCTTGTAGTAGCCAATGATTCCCATTGTGCAACTTAATCTTGATTTTCCTTTCTCCAACAATTTGACAGGGTTCATTATCTCCCAAATAAACTAGCCCAAAATCCCCTTGGACATAATCAACAAAATAACCTCTATGGGGTGTAGCATGAAATGAAGCCCCCAAATCTAACACCCATGAATCATCAACATTTTCTAAAGAAAAGAGCAAAGCATCCTCTTTGGATTTGTTACTTACCACATTTGCCTCCTTGTTTCCATCATGTTTGTCTCCTTGATCTTTCTTCCAAGACCAACAATCTTTCTTCTTATGACCTTGTTTTCCATAGTACCAACAATCATTTGGCCCTTTGGATTTAGACCTCTTTCCCTTTGATTTTTCTCTTGATTTCCCATGATTTCCAGAGTTGTTTCCTCTATCTCTTGTTCTACCTCTTCTTTCTACATGCAATACACTACCCAATGTGGATACCCCTGAGCTTTTCCTATGAATTTCCTCACTCAATATAACACCAATAACATCATCAAACTTTAGGGTATTAGAATCAGAAACAAAACTACTAACAACCATTACCAAACCATTCCAGCTTTCTAGCAAAGAACACAAAATCAAGAGAGCCCTAACCTCTTCATCAAAAGTAATTTTAACTAAGGCTAACTGACTTGTAACTGTATTAAACTCATTCAAATGATCAGCGATTGATCCACCTTCTACCATTTTCATATTAAATAAACGCTTCATAAGAAATACTTTGTTTGAAGTTGAAGGCTTTTCATACAACTTCTGATGAAGGGTGCTCCCCTTAATACCACAAACACATAACAGAAATAGAGAAACAACAACAATTTGCAAGAACAGAAAATTGGCCTCTTATTATCTCCACAAATGTGGAATTACAAACTTTCAGAATTACAATATGCAAAGCCACATGGGCATTCCCTTACAATATTCTGTAAGACAAAGCCTCGAATCAATACCCAGATCTACTACCCAGAACTATTCTGAACTATTCCCAACTGCCTAAGACAATAATACAGCCTTCCTTATATAGGCAATTATCCACCGCCTGGGAAGGTTCCAGAATTTTAGCCAATAAGGCCGACCAAACTTAGAATTATTTTATTTTACATTTTTATTACATCATAGTCGGCTCAAAATAACTTTTGAAACCCGAACAGAAATTTTGAAGAAAATTATTTTCTGCCATTTCAGGTGGCCCAACTTCCGAAGACCATAAGTCATCACTAGTTGACCCGCTCGGCTATTATAACCCCATTTTGGAAATGCCACGAAGCGCTCTACAGGCTTGACCAGTGCAAGTGCCTGTCACCCAAATTTTTGACCTCATCCGGAGCCTCTAATGCCTTCAAAACTGAGTTCAAAGTTTCTGTACCCTGCTGCCAATACCGAAAATCTTCAATATCTTCCAATATACGCTTGATCTGGCAATGAAACTTTACTGGCAGACTTATATGACCAAAATGAACCTCCAAGAAAGAAATCAGATCATTTTGAGCACATACAAAAATTACCAAAAATAGTAACTTTCCATAAATAGCAGCTCTGCACAAAATAGCCCTTATTGAATACAAAAATAGAAATATTTTTGGGTGATGCAAGCTTGCTCTTACACCCAGGATGCTCCTGCATCAGACACCCGGGGTAATTTGAGAAGTGACCCTGTCACGACTCAGGGGTGCAGAGGAAAACCAAGACGGTTAACCTCCTCCTTTGTTAGCCATGATGAATCTTCAACAGGTCATCCTTTCCATTTGACCAGATATTCTTCATATGTCCTATTCCTTCTGCTTCTACCAACACGACTGTCCAGTATATCCTCGATCTCCTTAGTGTCTGAACTAGTTGCTGGAATACTCCATTGTGCTGCTGTGATCTCATCTTCAACACCTCCTTCATGATACTCTGTCAGATCTGAAATGTTAAACACTGGTGAAATATTTAGCTCAGTAGGCAATTCTACCTCATATGCGTTTCCTAAATCATGTTTCTTCAATATCCTGCATGGTCCAAACTTCTTCATTTTCAGCTTGTTATATGTACCAACCGGAAACTGCTCCTTCCACAAATGAACCATGACTTCATCTCCAACCTGAAATTCCTTATACCTCCTTTTCTCATCCGCCTTAGCCTTATACTGTGCATTCATCTTGGTAATATGCTTCCTCACCTCCTCATGGATGTTCTTCAAGTGTTCTGCAAAATCCTCAGCTTCAGCACTACTTATTTCTCCTTTATCTATCTTTCTCAATTCAGATGCATTTCTTGGACTACTTCCATATACAATCTGGAATGGTGATTTACCAGTGCTCCTGTTGACAGAATTATTGTATGCAAATTCTACCTGTGGTAAAATCAAATCCCATCCTGTTGGCTTATCTCCAAGCAAACATCTTAGCAAATTTCTCAAACTTCTATTCACCACCTCTGTCTATCCATCAATCTGTGGATGATGTGATGAACTAAACTTCAAATCTATCTTCAGCTTCTTCCACAATGTACGCCAGAAATATCCAACAAACTTCGCATCCCGATCTGAAACTATGGTCGTTGGCAAACCATGTAGTCTCACTACCTCTCTGAAAAACAATTCTGCTACATGAACAGCATCAGTAGTCTTCTTGCAGGGAATGAAATGTGCCATCTTTGAAAATCTGTCAACCACCACAAAAATTGAATCGTGTCCCCGCTGTGTCCTCGGTAAACCAAGAACAAAGTCCATGCTGATATCCTCCCAAGGTTTCTCTAGTACGGGTAATGGCTGATACAATCCTGTATTTTGCTTCACTCCTTTCGCCATCTGACATACTCGGCAACTCTGTACAAACTTCTTCACATCTTGCTGCAACTGTGGCCAATAATAATTCTCACTAACCAAACCAAGGGTTTTATCACGACCAAAATGTCCAGCCAATCCTCCGCTATGCTTCTCCTTGATGAGATTCTCCCTCATAGAACTTCGTGGAATGCACAACTGACTCCCTCTGAATAGCATATCATCCTGGATGATGAAATCCAACCATTTCGTCCTGTCTAGAGTAACAGGTTCTGTACAAGCTTTCCAAGCTTCACCAAAATCAGGATCCTCTGGATACAATTTCTTGAGTTCCTTGAACCCAACCACTTCAATCTGCATTTCTGTCAGCAATAGTTGCCTTCTGCTAAGAGCATCTGCAACCCTATTAGACTTTCCACTCCTATGTTTCAAAACAAATGTATAACTCTGCAAAAATTCAACCCATTTCAAATGCATTTGATTCAACTTTCTTTGACTATTCAAATATTGCAAAGCTTGATGATCAGTATACAAAACAAACTCCTTAGGAAGCAAATAGTGTCTCCACTTCTTTAATGCTTGAACTATAGCATAAAATTTCTGATCATAAACAGAATATTTTCTCTTGGCATCATTCAACTTCTCACTGAAATAAGCAATAGGTTTACCTTCTTGGCTCATAACAGCTCCTATTGCAGTACCACTAGCATCACAATCTACTTGAAACACCTTATTAAAATCTGGAAGTGCTAAAACAGGTTGTTCTGTAACTTTTTGTTTCAATAATTGAAAACTCTTTTCTGCCCCATTAGTCCACTTAAACTCTTTTCTATCCCCTCTCATTGTTTACGTCAAGGGTCCACAAATACTGCTAAAATTTCTGATAAACTTTCTGTAAAAGCTAGCCAAACCATGAAAAGATCTTACCTCAGTAGCACTCCTTGGAGTAGGCCATTCAAGGATAGCCTGTACCTTCTCTGGGTCCATTTTTAGACCTTCTGCTGAAACTACAAATCCCAAATACACTAACTCTTTCTTCACAAAACTGCACTTCTTCAAATTAATCAACAATTTCTCTTCTCTCAACTTCTCAAATACCATACAAATATGCATCATATGCTCATCCAATATCTTACTAAAGATCAAAATATCATCTAGGTAAACAATGACAAACTTACCCAAAAATTCTTTCAGAACCTCATTCATGAGCCGCATGAAAGTGCTCGGTGCATTGGTTAGCCCAAAAGGCATGACTAACCACTCATATAGTCCTTCCTTTGTCTTGAAGGCAGTCTTCCATTCATCTCCTTCTTTGATCCGAATCTGATGATATCCACTTTTCAGATCTATCTTTGAGAAATACACAGCTCCACTCAAACAGTCCATAATATCATCCATTCGTGGCAATGGAAACCTATACTTGATTGTGATCTTGTTTATTGCTCTGAAATCTATACACATCCTCCATTCTCCATTCTTCTTTGGTGCTAATACCGCTGGTACAGCACAGGGACTCAGACTCTCACGGATCAATCCTTTCTGTAACAGTTCATGTACTTGTCTGTTCAACTCCTCACTTTCTGCAGGTGTCATTCTGTGTGCTGCCTTATTCGGCAAACTCGCTCCTGGGATCAAGTCCATCTGATGACTGATCTTCCTGACTGGTGGTAATCCATCAGGCACGTTATCGGATACAATATCCTGAAACTCATTCAACAAATCTGCAACTTCTACAGGAACATCTTCTACTTCCTCTTTACCAGCTTTTGGAATTAAAGTAAAACATACATGCTCATGCCTCATACCATCTAGGAAATTTCTTCCATCAACAAAAGTTATCCTTGCATTACCACATACCTTTTCTTCAGTCTTCTTCAATGGTTTTAGCTTATGTCGCACTCCATCCTTTGTCAGGAAATAGGTATTCGCACGACCATCATGTACAGCACATCTGTCAAACTGCCATGGTCTACCCAACAACATATGACATGCATCCATAGATATGATATCACACAATACCTCATCTTGGTATCCGCCAATCTTGAACTTCACCAGGCATTGTTCATTGACCATGACTTTGTGGTCATCCTGTACCCAGGCAATCCGATATGGATGCGGGTGTTTCTGTCTCTTGAGCTTCAACTTTGTCACCATCTCTTCAGACACCAAATTGTCAGTGCTTCCACTATCGATAATCACATCACAACATTTACCTTCACACTTGCACCTGGTGCGAAACAGGCTTCTCCTTTGCTCAGGTTCATTCTCACCACTCATCAGGACTCTTCTGTTAATCAATGTTTCTCCTCTTTCAGCATCTTCAGAATTTGATGATCTGGCATCTTCATCTACATGTGCAACTTTGGCCTGGCCTTCATTTCTCCTGTCTGTTCTGCCTTGGCGCTGAGGACATTCAAACGCCCTATGACCTTCTTCTCCACAGTGAAAACATGTTCCACGGAAGCCTCCTCGTCCAGATCCTTGTCCTCTTCCTCTTCCCCTCTGATCTCTATTATTCTGATCCTGGAAGCGATTGGAATTATTTCCACGCTAATTCTGACTGCTACTGGCCTCATCCTTCTTTTTCAGATCTTCATTTCGGCCACCATATGACCGTCCACCAGATCGTCCACCGCGACCTCTTCCGTTTTGTCTGCTCTCAAACTTCTTGTTTAGCTTTTCCTCTACTTTTAGGGCAAACTGGTATGCCTCTTCAATACTGCTCATTCGAACCAGGTTCAGCTCCTCCTGAATGCTTGGCCTTAACCCATTAAGGTATCGGGCAACTTTCTCCTTATCAACTTCTGCATGGCCTGTTCTGATGAGAAGTCGATAGAACTCCTCTGTATACTCCTGAACAGATCTTCCTGCTTGCTTCAAACTCTGCATTTTCTTCAGTAGGTCAAGCTCATAATCAACAGGAATGAACTGTTGCTTCAATTTATCCACCATTCGATCCCATCTCGTGATTTTTGACCTCATTTGGGGCCTCTAAAGCCTTCAAAACTGAGTTCAAAGTTTCTGTACCCTGCTGCCAATACCGAAAATCTTCAATATCTTCCAATATACGCTTGATCTGGCAATGAAACTTTACTGGCAGACTTATATGACCAAAATGAACCTCCAAGAAAGAAATCAGATCATTCTGAGCACATACAAAAATTACCAAAAATAGTAACTTTCCATAAATAGCAGCTCTGCACAAAATAGCCCTTATTGAATACAAAAATAGAAATATTTTTGGGTGATGCAAGATTGCTCTTACACCCAGGATGCTCCTGCATCAACTTCGCTAGGGTTTCCATTAGAGTTTGAGCTGTCATTGCTCCAATAATATTGAATGCCACCGATTGTGCTAGGCATAGATGAATACTCCCCAGTGCCTTCCTATGCAAAATATCCCAATCTTCCTAAGACATTGTTGCCTCTTTCTTGGTTATTCCCTCTAATGGCCACCATAAATCCTTCTAATAGAGATAGTCCTCCATTTTCATCTTCCATAACTGGAAGTTCTGCCCATTAAACTTATCAACCTTCAGCCTACCCTCATTTTCCATTTCTCCCACTTAACCGAGAGACTCTCCCACTGACTTGTGAGACCTGCTTCAGAGAATAGATGAAAGAACGAATGAAATAACCTCGCTCTGATACCACTTATTAGGATTAACAAGGTAGAAATAACAATTACATGCAAATATAATCATTATCAGAAAATAATAAACCACACAGAAGAGAACACAAGATGCAAAGATTTAACATGGTTCACCCAATCCCTGGGCTACGTCCACCAACAGCGAGTCCAATATTTTATTATCCAGTGATTACAACCTAATTACAATCTGTAATCCCTTACAGCTCAATTCCGTTGCAAGTACTAAAATCATACATCATAATGAAATCCCTAACCCTAAGCCAATATAACAAGGCTTATGTCGGTTAACAAGTTAACCCTAAAATACTTGACGAGTCAACCTAAGAAAAGGCTTGATGAGTCAACCTAGGGAAATGTTTGATGTGTCAACTCAAAAATGCTTGATGAGTTAACAAGTGAAAAGTGTACAGTACTTTCCTAGATAGTACTTTCCTGATCAGTCACCACAAGCTAACACCCAACAGGTAGATGGAATGAGAATGTGTCCTCATCCCACCTCTCCATCAATGCTAGTAGCATAGCTTTGTGAAATTGAATATGAGGTAGTAGAGCCCAGTGTCTCTCATAACATGTGTCTCCACTGTGTCTAGGTCTCCTATATTCTCTTGAACATATATCATAATGTTCGACAAGTAGTGCTCTCTCATCACTGGCAGCTCTTGCGATAGCAACATGGAAAAGCTAAATCAGTACTCAACATCAAAATAGAAGCTCTCAACATATATAATATTGCATTCTGACCTATCTATGGAATAGGTCAAATTATCATGAAAAGGTTGACTTCTTGGGAAGAGGTTGCCTTTCTCCTTGAGGAACATGTCAACCTCCCAGGTCCAGCTTGAATTCTTGACCTAGCTATCAAAAACAACTTCCTACAGCATGCAAAATAGCTTCCTAAATCTACAAAAAGCATGGAAATGGAAGGAAAACATAAGGAAATGGGCATGAGCATCAAGACATACATCCTCTATATTTGTGCCATTGTGTACTGCATGTCAGAGCACCTCTATCTACATTAGTGACAATTCCTCCTTCCTCGACATCTTTTTCCTTCTCCTTCTTCACCTTCAAGAAAATGTTCCAAATGAGCTTTCACAAAGGTAACTTCACTTTATATTTGTTGGGTTACCTTTATTTTTTTGTTTTGAAAAATTATCTTATCATTCTTAGATGTTAATTCCCTCCTCTCTTTCGATCATATCTTGAGTTCAGTAGCTCTGATTAAGGCATTTTCACAAGCGTCAAAATTGTGACTTAGTTACCTTGCTATCCAATTACCTTTGAATACATTTAGGATTCATATTGAATGGATTTGAAGGCTACTTGTAGTCATATTCCTTATTCAATTTTCTATGGTAAATATTATACCATGTTTCACCTTTCTTGAATGAGAAAGCCGAAATAGGGGGGTCATATAGTTACCCCTGAACTTCATCATCTTTCTCTAGTAAGTCCTAGATGATTTTGATTATCACTAACCCATGGTTTTGCAGGATGCGGTTACTAATGTTTTCTTGCAAGAACTGTGCATGTGGACTTAGCCATATCCTTTTTCAGTTATATATATGATTTTCTTACTTTAGCTTTCATATGTACGTATAAGTGTCATATACCACTAAACTGGGGGCTAAATGTACCATCTTAAATTTGATGCACTTCAATTTATGACCTTCTAGCTCCTCTTTAGTGTGTTTGCATTGCACATTTTCACTTGGAGTACACACTTTCCTCTTTCTTTGTCTCCTTCCTAGGTGAAATTGAGGTAGGACCTAACACTTCCTCCTTGATTTCCCTTTCTCTCACTCATTGGCTAAGGTAGGATCTAATTTATATGCATCCTCCTCTTTCTAGGCCCCATTTTCCCCAATCTAGCCTCAATTTATCAGTCCCTGATACACATTATATCCAGATCCTTTGTATTTCTAGAAGCCTAGGTTACAAACCCAAGACATTGGCCTCATAGGGGATAGAAATAGGTCAACTGAGTCAACATGTTCCTTGGTGGATGGAAAGTGTTGGGCCCAATCCTATTTCAAAGTTTCATTGTTTCCTACTCACTATAGTCGGCTCCCGTGGGGGTAATTTAAGAAATTCACTATAAAAAGACATCCAATGCCTCATTTGCCTCATGATGGAGGATGATATAAGCAAGGTAAAAGCATTCGTGGACACCCCAATCTGACATAGAGAAGTTGAAAGGTGGAAGCTGAGGGTTGAATCTAATTCTTTCATTGCAAATTTAGACCTTTATTTACATTTATTCAATTCACGCATTCAAGCATTACATGAAATCATGGATATGCAAGGGGATCATGAAGATGGTTAGATTACTTTAGCCTTGGGGGATTCATATGATTTTTGTGCTATATGCAGATCTAATATTTTTCTCTTCATATTTTACACACAATTATATTTACAAGAAAACTTACATTCTAGGGTTTCACTCATAGAGTACATTCTTAGCATTTGCTAGCTCTTTTACATTCTAGATCTATAATCTAGGATTCACGAGCACTATATACACATACAAAATCTTTCCTAATGGTTATTCGTGGAGATTTAAATCACCAAAATGGGGGGTTGACTAAGGAAAACCCCTTTATAGCCACCCGCACACACCAATTTTATAGCAGACTCGCAAGATATCAATTTGGTGACCACAGATCTGGAATCTACTCCCTGTGACCTTTTCGAAGAAGTTAGGTTGACTTTGCTACAATGTCCTGAGAACATGGTGACTTCATGGAAAAGTGTCTAGAACATGTTGCACTAGGTTGTCCTATTCCTAGAGGTCTAAGAAAAACATCATTTTCTAGGTTTTTTGTTGTGATCATAAATCCGCAGTCAGAAGTCCTGCCACGGTCTCAGATATGCAATTTTCAAAGAAAAAATCCATATTCCATTACATATTTTGAGGTAAGTACCTTATCATTTATTTCATCTGTTAGAATAGATCTATTTTTTATCTTAATTGAGCTGATTACATATACTTGGTTCCTAGACTCATCTTACACTTTTTGGCTTAATCAATTAGTTCAATCTTGTCAATTTTATTATATATCTATAATCGAATTACATTGCAAGAAAGAGGCCTTTCTAGCATACTTCCTTGATATAACTCGGGTTTAGCATGGGCATCCATTATCACCTTTGGGTATTTCTAATCTAACCTAGGTTGTATTGAGAGTTATGCTCGGAAACCCTCTTTCTCTTGTGTTGAATGGCTTAGGGAGAAAGTCTTAAACTTGATATACCTGGCTTGTATTGTTCGACTCATTGAAGCCATTTTTACATTGAATGTAATGATGTGTTATGAAAGTGTGATAAACTTGTACCTTTTTTGTGTATCAGATGGTTGGAGTTCGTTATAATAACTAAATTTCCACCAAAGCAATTATTTTGGCTTCTTTACTTTATGTACAAAGTTTTTTATTACATTTAAATGGAATTTTGAAACAAATCTAATAATTCCATCTTTCACTAACTTCTTAAAGTGCACAAATTTGTCGATGTGTATTCAATGCTTTCCAAGGGTTTTGACTAGGGAAATCCTTAAAAGAGAAATATATTTGATATCTTAGGATGATTGGGGACATTTTTTATGAGGGGTTTCCAAGCTCAAGTAATTTGCCAAAAAAGTTTGAAATTTGGAAGTTTAAAAAATGGGCCCAACACAAGGAAATGAAAATGGATGTAGAAGACCCAAGATCATCATCCAATGAACAATTTGCAAAGAGAAGTGATGTCTCCTAAAGCATATCCACCAAATCTACAATAGAAGAATGAGAAACCAAGTCAAATAGACCTACAACAAAATCATCTTTGAACCACAAATCTAAAAGATCAATCATATCTTATTGTGTCAAAGCCTTGGAATCCATGTCAACTATAATCTATAATGTAGTAGCAAAAGAAGGAACCATGATTAAGCCCACAAACCCATTGGAATTGTACTCTAATCACTAGAAGGAGAATTCAATGAAATATAAACTATCATTATCAATGAAGTGATCAAAGAAAAATACCCTAGACTAATGATTAGCCCTACAAGTTGCAAACATATCTCCTCTAGAACAGCAAACCAACGTTGAATTGGGAGTGAGCTCAATTGTTTTTCCCTGGTGTGTGATCTAATATACTGATAGGATATTGTGAGAGATTTCAATAATAAAATGAATATTACTCACCAAACCTATATCCAAAATGCTATCACCAACAATCCCAACATGAAAAACTTAATTTTTGTAGTAAAGAGTCTACCCTTAAATGGTTCTCTACAAGAATTTGAAATCAAGGAATCACCAAAATGAGCAATGTGAACTCAATCTCCTAAATCAATGATTCATCCAACATCCCTAGGTGCATAGTGGTAATCAGGGCATGACCCTTTCCAAAGTTCTTAGGAGACATATCCTCATGTTTGGTAGAGGAAGAAGGTGAACTCAAAGAAGGTGAAATATGATGCTCCTTGAGTAATTATTTTAACTCATGGATTTCCTTCATGTAAAAATTATGTTCATCATGCCCCTGTTTATTACAAAAGCCACATGTAGGTCTATTTTTCTTCTACTAATTTTTTTTAGTATGGAAAGATTTATTGCAATAGGTGTGTTTTGGTCTCTCCTTACTAGGATTAGAAAAGGTGGGAGAAGGCTCACTGGGTTATATCTTGGGATTCTTTTAAGGTTGATCTTTCCCTTTTGGTGGAGTGACAATTATTATATAAGACTTAGCAATGTTATTTTAACTTTAAGCTTTGACTATTCCCCAATCAACCTCCAAAAAAACTTTCAAAAGAAGGCATGTCAAATCTTGTACCCAACCCATCCATAGTGGAACAAAAGGAAGGAGTAAAATAGGAAAAGATGCCTAATAAGTTTGACAAAATCAAAAAAATACATTCCTCGTCTCTTTTTTATTTCTCACAAACCTTCAACTTAGAACACAAAGACTTGAATTTGACCAAATAATCCTTAATAGAAGAAAATGTATCAATAGAAAGGGATGCAAGTTTTTCTTCTAGCTATAGAGCTTTAATTTCACTAACTGAACCAAAAAGATCTTGGAGTTTATCCACTACCTCTTTTGGTGTAGTGCAATCTTTGATGCGGAAAGACAAGGAATCTCAAATGTGGGTTGTGGTCAATCCCATCACCTCATCACACTTAGACCAATGTGTAAACCTATTAAACTCCTTGACAAGATTAGGTTGAGTTTTGTTCAAAGTCAACCACGAGCCCTTTGACCAAAACAAGCACTCCATGTTCAATTTCTAAATGTAATAATGGTGCAAGGTAAATATTTCGAATTCTGATGTTGTCGTATTATCCATTGTCAAAAAAAGATGGCATCAAAGAAAATAGGGAAATAATTGTGCAAGGTAAATATCTTGGATTCTGATGTTGTCATATTATTCATTGTCCAATAAAAAAATGGCATCAAAGAAAATAGGGGCCCTCAAGGACGTGATTCTTTATAAATTTGGAGGTTTCACATGCCAAAGCCAAAACTCTAATTTGTGGAGGAGTACAGATTTCACCAAACTGTGCAAGCTGGTGCTCAGACTATATGTTTCACAACACGGGCTATAAGAACAATGAGAAAAACAAACACGCAAGGAATATGGGGCTAAGTGTCCCTTACAGATCCACAGGCCCACCAAGAACACACAACAAAAGCCTAAAGAGTAAAATATTTTGCAAAACTATAGAACTTGCCTCCATAAAAAATGAGCACATTGATTTCCAATTGCCCAACACAATGATAAGTGGCACGATACAAGAGATCTATTGAAGCCTATGATTAGGGATCCATATCGCCCAAGAGAAAGATTACGTTGAGCTATCAAAACCAAGGCAAAACTCACAATAACTGTCTTTAGATTCTATCATTGTCAAAGGTTGGAAAATGCTACGAGACATACATATTGGATGAAATGTAATGCTAGCATTGCTTCAGCTACCACCAAGAGAGAAACAACCCCAATTTGCAAAAGGTTAAGTGTGCCAACGTCCCCACGTATACAATGGAGAATAGACCAATCAAATTAACATGCATCTACAGAATAAATCCTTGGCCTAGTAAAACCACCTCCAATATCTCTTGTTCAACAAAGGTCATTGACCTACAAATCAAACTACGACATCAAAGTCATTTGGAAATCATAATGCAAGAATAAAACGACCCAAAATATACGGGTTGTCAAGAAGAAATTGGGCTTTGCAACTTTTATACACGCTGACTTCATTAATGCAGTAAGATCTGTTGCCAAACAAGCTAGTCGATGTTGATCACCAACACATTATAAATTGAGCAATTACCAAAATGATGAAACCAACTGCAATATATCAGTCAATCAATACAATCTTCAATCTATGACAAGTTGGCAAATGAAATCAATGATAAATGAAGAGACTCTCAAAATAGAAGAACGTATGTCAATGAAATCAATGATAAATGAAGGGATTTTTTTATTTTGAGAAATCATAAACCCGAAAATAATATCCCACCAGTAGAGAAATTGATCCCACCAGAAAACTAAAGCTTCTATGGATCTGCAGAAATAAGACTCGAATAAAGCCAAAATAATTATACAGTTGCAATAGTCGGGATCCCAGCAGCCGATGAATGCAAATGTATTGATGTGACGAGAAACAATGTGCATAATCTATGCTTATAAATGTATGAGCAAGAAAGAGAGAACTAATGAAGTGCGATGGTAGGTACAACAATCGTATAAATTAATTACAAATTAGCTAATAAAATAATAATAAATTATATCTTCTCATCTAGAAAATATTAATGACAATTCATATGTCTAAGTGGAACTTGAGAAAGAGTAAATAATGATTTACTCTAACACCTACTTCACCCAATATCACTAAGTATTCATCATAATCAATTATTCCATGCTAAGCTCCAAGAGAAACATAATGCCATTATGATCCTTCCATGGAAATGACCAATGTAATCAACACAAAGAAAACTAACATGATTGTTTTTAAAAATGACCAACTACAAAAGTAGGATCCAATAATGACAACATAATCTCACATCTCCTCGTGAGAAGATCATATGCTCCAAAGAACATATTATGCACCAAGAGCACATGTACCATGTCAATTCCAACTAATATCAAGAGTAAACTAGGATGTAATATCATTCTATTCGAGCTCAATAAGGATCACATCTCAAAGAAAAAAAACCATAAATGGATACCTCAACCATAGACTCCAAGAGTCCTCCATGGCTAACCAGAATGTCTAGATCTCCAATTGCAAGAAGATAGACAACTCTTGACCTAGATTAAAATATGGTTGGCTTCTCAGTGATAAGTATACTTATCCTAAGAAGTTTTTGGCGGCAAGAAAACCTTTAACTTTTGTGTGCAACTTATCGCAACAAAGTTACAAAAATATCAATGATAACTTGACAAAATATCGTGACATTCTTATAAAATATCATTCGTAGTCTACATATAGGGACTAACAACTCAAAAAAGGTCAAAACATATTTTTTTGATTGCAAATATCAGTTTGGAGAGGAAAAAAAGGGTTTGGAGGAGAAAGAACATGATTTGCAATGTTGTAGAGCGATTTGTTATGGATTTGAAGCGGATTCGAAGAGATTTTTCAAGCAAATTTGAATTCACAAGTAAGTTTTCAAAATTCTTTTTTTTTAATCACTTGGTGTTGTCTTTTTTGCATCTAAGCTTATACAAACTCTATAATAGCATTTCCAATGTACTCTAAATTATTTTAGAGAGTAATCTGAACAAGATCTAACATCATTTTTTAGAAAGTTTTGCAAAAAATTTCATAGTTTCCTCAATATTTTCATATTTTCTTAAGAATTTCAAACCCCAACATTTTTTTGTTTTTTCTTTCAATTTTCAGCTATTTATAAAATTATTTAAAGTTTTAAACTAATTTAGTTTGTTTGCTAATTTTCTTTATTAAAATATAGTATATTAATTTGTGCCTTCAATTTGTATGTGTAGGTTGATAATTCATTAAAATGGCAAATAGGGATAGCTCCACAACTGGGTTAGTTGCAGTGTCTTCCAATGCCCTAATAGACACAAGTCCATCTAGATATGTAGTCACACACCCTAAATGAGCTAGAGACAAGGCTTGGAAATATTTCTTTGAAGGACACAAGTATAATATTGTGATATGCATAAAATGTGAATAAATAATTAGTGGAGGCTATCTCATTTGAAATACCACCTTAGAGGGATCACAAAACATGATACAAGGGTTTGTGAGAACACCACAGAAGAAATAAAGAGAGATGAATATCTTTCTCGCTACCCAAGAAGAGAAAATGTTGCAAAGAGAAAGGGCAAAACTAGTCATGTCACTAGTACATTTTGCACCATTTTTCAACGCAATATTGATCAAAGTTTCTACCCAACACGGTCAAATAGTCGACCAACTGGTTCATCGCTATTATATGCGTCGAAATATCAACCCATACCTGAAATCGTCGAATGATCGACTCCCATATTGGTCGAAAAAGAGGGCATTCTAGGCCAAAAATAACATTGGCATGTGTTCGTGTGTTGTTCAATCTTTCGACCAATATAAATTAATATTGGTCAAAAAAATTGGTCACTCTGACCAGGATGCCAAACTCGTGATGGTCATATTTTGACCATAGTTGGTCAAAATATTTAGCGGCTCCAACCAGGATGCCTAACCCACGACACCACATTTCGACACAGAATGGTCGATTTTATGCCAGAGTTTCGACACAAGGGGGTCAAAATATCGACGAAACATGCAGTGTTTAAAAAAAAATTGAAGATAAATATCCAAACTAATCACCAACGGCATCCTGATCGGTGATTAGTCAAGATATTTATCTTCAGGGGTCCACACTCATTTTGCTGCTTGTTGCCAGCGGGTCCCTGCTCGTTCTATTTTCCAGACTGCTTTGGGCTCTAGCAATCCATCTACTCTGCTCTGCGTGAACTGTGGGTTTTTTTCATTTTGTTTGAACTATTTGAGAGATAGGATCTGACTAGTGATCCGTGAATTGGTAGAGCTTCCTTTTAGACGCCCAAAACTCTTCAAATCTATTGGTGTGAAGCCCCCAAAGGGTATTCTGCTCTATGGGCCTCCTGGTTCTGGGAAAACTTTAATTGCTAAGGCAGTGGAAAATGAAACCGGTGCCTTCTTTTTCTGTATCAATGGACCTGAGATCATGTCAAAGTTGGTTGGAGAAAGTGAAAGCAATCTCCGGAAGGCTTTTGAGGAGGCTGAGAAGAATGCCCCATCCATTATAGTTATTAATGAGATATTACAGAGATTTTTCAGTGAACTTGCAAGTATGCTATTAGAGAAAATATTGAGAAGGTGAGTTTCAATTGTGGTGGATTTTGCAAACTAGATTTGGTTATGAATTTCGTAATGGTTTTTTTTTAACTGGTTTGTTAGAATTTTACATTTTTTTATTCAATTTTTGTCAACTTGTATCTTATTTTTTCAATTTGTCATGTTCTCTTTCCTCTGCACTTTTACAAGATAATATTGAATGTGAAAGAAAAAGAAGTGAGAAACCCGAGGAAATGGATGAGGATGATAGTGATGAGGTAGCTGAAATAAAGGTTGCTCATTTGAGGAGTCAATGAAATATGCCCGAAGAAGTGTCAGTGATGCTGATATTCAGAAGTATCAAGCCTTTGCACAAACACTACAGCAATCTCAAGGCTTTGGTTCTAAATTTTGATTTCCCGGTGCTTCTATTGGTGCTTCGGATGTATTTTATATAGCAGATAATAAAGATGACAATGACTTATATAGTTAGGAAACTTAGTACACAATTGTTCTTTTTAATGAAGTGACAAATGTGTCTGTTCTAGTCGAGGACTTACTAACTTGTAAGTCTTTAGAGCAATATTATCTATGGCAAGGAAATTTAGCTATGGAAACTTTTTCTCAAGTGGTAGATAATGCTATGAAAACCTTTCTTTTTAAAAAAAAATCCCGCTGAAAAATATTCTATACTAAATCAATTCTACAACAAAGAAAGTCTAGTTCAACTAATTCTGACTGGTAATCCATGAATTGGTAGAGCTTCCTCTTGGATGCCCACAACTCTTCAAATCTATTGGTGTGAAGCCCCCATAGGGTATTCTTCTCTATGGGCCTCCTGGTTCTAGGAAAACTTTAATTGCTAGTGCAGTGGCAAATGAAATCGGTGCCTTCTTTTTATGTATCAATGGACTTGAGATCATGTCAAAGTTGGTTGGAGAAAGTGAAAGTGATGAAGGGTGCTCCCCTTAATACCACAAACACATAACAAAAATAGAGAAACAACAATAATATGCAAGAACAGAAAATGGGCTTCTTATTATCTCCACAAATGTGGAATTACAAAATTTCAGAATTACAATATGCAAAGCCACATGGGCATTCCCTTAAAATATTATGTAGGACAAAGCCTCAAATCAATACCCAGAACTGTCCCAAACTGCCTAAGGCAACACTACAACCTTCCTTATATAGGCAATTCCCACTACCCCAGAAGGTTCCAGAATTTTAGCCAACAAGGCCGACCAAACTTAGAATTATTTTATTTTATAATTTATTACATCAAAGTCAGCTCAAAGTAACTTTTGAAACTCAAATAGAAATTTTGAAGAAAATCATTTTCCACCATTTCAGGTGACTCAACTTCCGAAGACCATAAGTCATCACCAGTTGACCCGATTGACTATTATAACCCCATTTCGGAAAGGCCACGAAGTGCTCTACAGGACCCACTTGCGCAAGTGCCTGTCACCCAAATTTTTGACCTCATCTAGGGCCTCTAAATGCTTTAAAAATTAGTTCAAATTTTTTGTACCCTGTTGCCAATACTGAAAATCTTCAATATCTACAAAGCTGGACTTGATTTGACAATGAATTTTTACTAGCAAGCTAATATGACCAAAATGAACCTCCAGGGAAGAAATCAAAACATTCTAAGATCGGATGACCAACTTACTAAAAATAAAAAGTTTACATAAATAGCATCTCTGCACAAGATAGCCCTTATTGAAAACAAAACCAAAAATATTTTTGGGTGATGCAAGATTGCTCTTTACACCCAGGATGCTCCTGCATCAAATACCTGGGGTAATTTGAGAAGTGACCCTGTCACGACTCAGGTGTGAAGAGGAAAACCAAGATAGTTAACCTCTTCCCTTATCAACCATGATGAATCTTCAATAGGTCATCCTTTCCACTTCACCAGATATTCTTCATATGTCTTGTTCCTTGTGCTTCTACCAACATGACTATCTAATATGTCTTCAATCTCCTTGATATCTGAACTGGTTGCTGGAATACTCCACTATGCTAATGTAACCTCATCTTCAACACCTCCTTCATGATACTCTGTTAGATCTGAAACATTAAATACTTGTTAAATATTCAACTCAGTAGGCAACTCGACCTCACATTTATTTCTTGAATCATGCTTCTTCAATATCTTACATGGCCCAAACTTCTTCATTTTCAACTTGTTATATGTACCAACCAGAAATCACTCCTTCCACAAATGAACCATGACTTCATCTCCAACCTGAAACTCCTTATGCCTCCTTTTCTCATCTATCTTAGCCTTATACTATGCATTCATCTTGGTAATATGCTTCCTCACCTCCTCATGTATGTTCTTCAAATGTTCTGCAAAATCCTCAGCTTCAGCACTACTTATTTCTCCTTTATCTATCTTTCTCAACTCAGATGCATTTCTTGGACTACTCCCATATACAATCTGGATTGGTGATTTACCAATGCTCCTGTTGATAGGATTATTATATTCAAATTATGCCTGTGGTAAAATCAAATCCCATCCTGTTGGCTTATCTCCAACCAAACATCTCAGCAAATTCCCCAAACACCTATTCACCACCTCTATCTGTCCATCAATCTATGGATGATATGATGAACTGAACTTCAAATTTGTCTTCAACTTCTTCCATAATGTACGCTAGAAATATCCAACAAACTTAGTGTCTCTATCTGAAACTATGCTCTTTGGCAAACCATGTAGTCTCACCACTTCTCTGAAAAATAATTTTGCTACATGAACAACATCATTAGTCTTCTTGCAGGGAATAAAATGTGTCATCTTTGAAAATCTGTCAACTACCACAAAAATTGAATCATGTCCCCGCTGTGTACTTGGTAAACCAAGAACAAAGTCCATATTGATATCCTCCCAAGGCTTCTCTGGTATAGGTAACGGCTGATAGAACCCTGTATTCTACTTCACTCCTTTCACCATCTGACATACTCTACAACTCTATACAAACTTCTTGACATCTTGCTACAACTATGGCCAATAATAATTCTCACTAACCAAAGCAAGGGTTTTATCATGACCAAAATGTCCAGCCAATCCTCCGCTATGCTTCTCCTTGATGAGATTCTCCCTCATAGAACTTCTTGGAATGCACAACTGACTCCCTCTGAATAGCATATCATCTTGAATGATGAAATCAAGCCACTTCATTCTGTCTACAGTAACAGGTTCTTTACAAGCTTTCCAAGCTTCACCAAAATCAAGATCCTCTGGATACAAATTCTTGAGTTCCTTGAATCCAACCACCTCAATATGCATCTTTGTCAGCAACAGTTGCCTTCTGCTAAGTGCATCTACAACCCTGTTAGACTTTCCACTTCTGTGTTTCAAAAAAATGTATAACTCTGCAAAAACTCTACCCATTTCAAATGTCTTTGATTCAACTTTCCTTGACTATTCAAATATTGTAAAGCTTGATGATCAGTATACAAAACAAACTCTTTAGGAAGCAGATAGTGTCTCCACTTCTTCAATGCCTGAACTATAGCATAAAATTCCTAATCAAAAATAGAATATTTTCTCTTGGCATCATTTAACTTCTTACTTAAATAAGAAATGGGTTTACCTTCTTGGCTCATAACAGCTCCTATTGCAGTACCACTAGCATCACAGTCTACTTGAAACACCTTATTAAAATCTGGAAGTGCTAAAACAAGTTCTGTAACTTTATGTTTCAACAATTTAAAACTCTTATCTGCTCCATTAGTCCACTTGAACTCTTTTCTATCCCCTCTCATTATTTCAGTCAAGGGTCCATAAATACTGCTAAAATTTCTGATAAACTTTCTGTAAAAACTAGCCAAACCATGAAAAGATCTTACCTTAGTAGCACTCCTTGGAGTAAGCCATTCAAGGATAGCATGTACTTTCTATGGGTCTATTTTCAGACCTTCTGCTAAAACTACAAATCTCAAATACACTAATTCCTTCTTCACAAAACTGCACTTCTTCGAATTAATCAACAATTTCTCATCTCTCAACTTCTCAAACACCATACAAATATGCATCATATGTTCCTCCAATGTCTTGTTAAAGATCAAAATATCATCTAGGTAAACAATGACAAACTTACCTAAAAAAAATTTCAGAACCTCATTCATGAGCCGCATGAAAGTGCTCGGTGCATTGGTTAGCCCAAAAGGCATGACTAACCACTCATATAGTCCTTCCTTTGTCTTGAAGGTAGTCTTCCTTTCATCTCCTTCTCTAATCTGAATCTTGTGATATCCACTCTTCTGATCTATCTTTGAGAAATACACAGCCCCACTCAAACAGTCCATAATATCATCCATTCGTGGCAATAGAAACTTATACTTGATTGTGATCTTGTTTATTGCCTTGGAGTCTGTACACATCTTCCATTCTCTATTCTTCTTTGGTGCTAATACCACTGGTACAGCATAGGGACTCAAACTCTCTTGAATCAACCCCTTCTGCAATAACTCATGTACTTGTCTATTCAACTCTTCACTTTCTACTGGTGTCATTATGTGTGTTGCCTTGTTTGGCAAACTAGCTCCTGGAATCAAATCCATCTGATGACTGATCTTCTTTACCAGTAGTAATCCATGAGGTGCATTATTAGATACAATATCCTAAAACTCATTCAACAAATCTACAACCTCTATAGGTACATCCTCTACTTCCTCTTTACCAGCTTTTGGAATTAAAGAAAAACACACATGCTCATGCCTCATTCTATCTAGGAATTTTTTTCCATCAACAAAAGTTATTCTTGCATTACCATATACCTTTTCTTTAGTCTCCTTCAATGGCTTTAGCTTATGTCGCACTTTTTCCTTTGTCAGGGAATAGGTATTCGCATGACCATCATGTACAGCACATCTATCAAACTACCACAGCCTACCCAACAACATGTGACATGCATCCATATGTATGATATCACATAGTACCTCATCATGGTACCTGCCAATCTTGAACTTTACTAGGCACTGTTACTGACCATGACCTTGTGGTCATCCTGCACCTAGGCAATCCGATATGGATGCGGGTGTTTCTGTCTCTTGAGCTTCAACTTTGTCACCATCTCTTTTGATACCAAATTGTTAGTGCTTCTACTATCAATAAACACATCACAACATTTACCCTCACACTTGCATCTAGTGCGAAATAGGCTCCTCCTTTGTTGAGGTTCATTCTCACCACTTAGTAGGACTCTTCTATTAATCAACGTTTCTCCTCTTTTAGCATCTTCAAAATTTGAGGATCTGACATCTTCATCTAGATGTGCCACTCTAGCCTAGCCTTCATTCCTCCTATCCGTCCTTCCTTGATGTTGAGGACATTCAAATGCCCTATGACCTTCTCCATAGTGAAAACATGTTCCATGGAAGCCTCCTCTCCCTAAACCTTGTCCTCTTCCTCTTCCTCTCCGATCTTTATTATTCTGATCTTGGAAATGATTGGATTTGTTTCCTCTCTGATTTTGACCACTACTGGTCTCATCCTTCTTTTTCAGAACTTCATTTCGGCCTCCATATGATCATCCACCATATCGTCCACCGTGACCTCTTCCATTTTGTCTGCTCTCAAACTTCTTGTTCAACTTTTCCTCTACTTTTAGGGAAAACTGGTATGCCTCTTCAATACTATTCATTCGAACCAAATTCAGCTCCTCCTAAATGCTTGGCCTCAACCCATTAAGGTAATGAGCAACTTTCTCCTTATCAGCTTTTGCATGGCCTATTCTATTGAGGATTCAATAGAACTCCTCTATATACTCCTGAACAAATCATCCCGCTTGCTTCAAACTTTGCATTTTCTTCAGTAGGTCAAGCTCATAATCAACACGGATGAACTGTCACTTCAATTTATCCACCATACGATCCTATCTTGTGATTTTATCTTTCCCTTTTCTATTTCGCTCCAATTGAATCTCTTGGCACTAGATCTTCGCATGACCTTTCAGTCTAGCATTCGCAAATTTGACCCTATCAGGATCCTTAATATCTTCATACTCAAAATATTCTTCACATTCATTGATCCATTCGATCAACTCCTCTGGGTTAAGTTTTCTTGAAAATGCAGGAACCCCAATCTTAGGTCTTTTTTCGATCTTGGAAATAGCCTGAAAAAGTCTTTCTTCCTCCTGGTTCACAACTTCGACTTCTTCTTGATCTTCTTCTTTGGCTTCATCCTCGCTTTCATCTCTGACATTAAGATTCATTCATCTATGAATCTCTTCTTACAATGCTCGCACTTGTCTCTTGAGCGCTCTAACCTCAGGTGTTACAACACCAGCTCTTCTACCACGTTCCCTTCGTGGAGGCATTTTCGCGATGAGCGTTGAAACCCTAACCATGGTCCTAGTGCAAACTGCCTCACAGTCGGTGATCTATTTACACACTTAGGAACTCCTACTCTGATACCACTTGATGAAGGGTGCTCCCCTTAATACCACAAACACATAATAGAAACAAAGAAACAATAACAATATGCAAGAATAGAAAATGGGTTTCTTATTATCTCCACAAATGTGGAATTACAAACTTTTAGAATTACAATATGCAAAGCCACATGGGCATTCCCTTAAAATATTTTGTAGGACAAAGTCTCGAATCAATACCCAAATCTACTACCCAGAACTATCTTGAACTGCCTAAGACAACACTACAGCCTTCCTTATATAGGCAATTCCCACCACCCGAGAAGGTTCCAGAATTTTAGCCAACAAGGCCAACCAAACTTAGAATTATTTTATTTTACATTTTATTACATCAAAGTCAGCTCAAAGTAACTTTTGAAACCCAAACAGAAATTTTGAAGGAAAATCATTTTCCGCTATTTCAGGTGACCCAACTTCCGAAGACTATAAGTCATCACCAGTTGACCCAATTGAATATTATAACCTCATTCTAGAAAGGCCACGAAGCGCTCTACAGGCATAACTCATGCAAACACCTGTCACCCAAATTTTTGACCTCATCCAGGGCCTCTAAAGCCCTCAAAACTGAGTTCAAAATTTTTGCACCCTATTGCCAATACCGAAAATCTTCAATATCTACAAAGCTAGACTTGATCTGTCAATGAAACTTTACTGGAAGACTGATATGACCAAAATGAACCTCTAGGGAAGAAATCAAAACATTCTGAGATCGGATGACCAACTTACTAAAAATAGCAAGTTTTCATAAATAGCAGCTCTGCACAAGATAGCCCTTATTGAAAACAAAACCAAAAATATTTTTGGGTGATGCAAGATTGCTCTTTACACCCAAGATGCTCCTGCATCAGAAAGAAATCTTTGGAAGGCTTTTGAGGAGTCTGAGAAGAATGCCCCATCCATTATATTTATTGATGAGATATTATAGAGATTTGTCAGCGGGCTCTAGCAATCCATCTGCTTTGCTCTGCGTGAAATTGTGGGGTTTTTCATTTTATTTGAACTATTTGAGAGATAGGCTTTGACTGGTGATGCATAATTTGTTTGCATGTTTGTACCATGGAAGCAGTGTTGGGGATGCTGGTGGTGCTGCGGATAGAATCCTTAACCAGTTGTTGACAGAGATGGATGGTATGACAACCAAGAAAATAGTTTTCATTATACGTAATGGCATATACCCAAGGATTCAATGGAGTCGATATTACAGAGATTTTTCAGTAGGCTTGCAAGTATGCTATTAGAGAAAATATTGAGAAGGTGAGTTTCAATTGCGGTGGCTTTTTCAAACTAGATTTGGTTATGAATTTCTTAATGGTTTTTTTTTTACTAGTTTGTTAGAATTTTACATTTTTTGATTCAATTTTCCTCAATGTGTATCTTATTATTTCAAATTGTCATGTTCTCTTTCCTCTACACTTTTACAAGATATTGAACGTGAAAGAAAAAGAAGTGAGAACCCCAAGGCAATGGATGAGGATGATAGTGATGAGGTAGCTGAAATAAAGGCTGCTCATTTTGAGGAGTCAATGAAATATGCCCGAAGAAGTGTCAGTGATGTATTTGTTGTTGTTGCTGCTACTGCTTCTTTTGTTGTTGCTTCGGATGTATTTGCTAAGACAATTTTCCTCGCCAAGATGATGTGCATCCATTTTATGGAGATCTACCAAATGTTTTATATGATAAAGATCACTACAAGTTGGCCCTTGGCCTAATCAATATTGCTCACAATCTCATTGTCAAAGTGGCCAAAGACTATGTTAGGCTGATAAAATATGGGGATTCTCTTTACCGTTGCAAATCTTTGAATGTTGCTACACTTGGACAGATATGTACCATTGTTAAGAGAATTGGACCGAGTTTGGCTTACCTCAAACAAGTGAGGTAGCATATGGTTATGTTCTTTTTTCTATCTATCTGGTTTTCACTACCTAGCATTCCTTGGGATATCTTGCAAGGGTTCTATAAATTGATGGTCTATATTTTGGTGGGTGTCTTGTATGGGCCTATGAACTTTTTTATCTTGTTTTTTTTTTCAATCCTACAACTAGATTTTGATACGTGGATTGATTGTAAGGAACTTTGATACTGCCATTTCAGTAGTTCTTCATATGATAGTTTTCTATGCAATCCCCAGTCTAGGCTTTATTTCTAGATTTTTTATCTCAATATTAAAAGAATTAATTTAGCTAAATAAAGCTTTATGTCCCAAACACAATGACAACTAGGATGTGAATTTAATCTTTTTGGCAACTAAAGAGTCAAAAAATATAACAGATGGTTCAATATAACCTACAACTTTGTCCATGTAAGAGTTGAACTCTAAAATTTATGGTATGAAGACCTGCAACTTGCAGCTAAGAATATGATACTGAATAATTATGACTTATTTTAAAAATTCAAGAAAACTTAACCATTTCTGTAGCGATTACTTAAAAAAAAGTATACCTGATCGATAACTCAATATTTGTAACCTCTCATAAACTTTTCCTTTCCACTTCAATATCTTTCCTTGATAATTCTTGATCTCCTCAGAACCACTAGAAAATAAACAATGACAATAGAACTTGCTACTTTCAAAAATTGCATCAATACTTAACTTAAACATTACAGTCATGAAGGGTGTAACAAAATCTGATATGCTAATAGACAAACTCATTTTGCACAAAATGGCATTAAGCATGGATTTTGGTTTACATGTGGTACATCAATTCCTTCATTGAAGACATTATCTATTACATTTATAATTGTTTATTTAGGTCCCATAGCACTAGCATATACACAAAAAGAATCTGTACTAAAAAAAAACATGGACACTACATATATATATATAAATACCTATTAAAAAAAAAGAGGCCACTAAGGAAAATTGCACAAGTCTCCAAAAACAACATTACCCAACTCTTTCTCTCAAGCCAAAGACTCAGTGTGTTCAATTGCCCATCCTAGCAGTCAATTCTATGTTGAGTATATCTGTCAAGCCCTCCTGCAGTTTGAACGAATTAAGAATAGATGATAGGAACTGATTTAACACTTCACCTACTCAAAAACACAAACCAATGAAATAATCCACATTAGGCCAAGAGAGGTTGATGCATTCAATATGAGAATACTTACACAAAATGAAGCTAAATCATGCTAGACAATGATAATGAGAAGTTGACTATTGGCCCTTCTAGTTTTTTATTTGATAGTTGCCTGACAATGACACATTCAAAATGCACTTATGAGAAAAGACCTAGAATGAATGAAATTGATTAAATAATGAAGGTATGTTAGTTTGAGCTTCACTTGGTTTCGATAATACTTTAATATTCTCTACTTAACAAGGCCAACCACATGAAGGTGGAATCTCATCTGGCCTCACCCCCCCTCCCCCTAACATCAATCTAAATTCCCCATTAACACATAACAATATTCATTAACATGACATATAATTCAATATTAATACACAACATTCATGGAGTTATTATGATAGTTTTACTGATATTTTTGTCACAATTTTATGTTCGAGATAGGGGAAAAGCACCTACAACAACAGAGGCAATAGTTGTAGATACAGATGACGATATCCCAGAAATCCCTAATATAATAAATATGGTGAAGAAAAAAATAAAAAGATTCAATGCATAAATTATTACTATTTTTCATGATGCTACTACCGGCCTCATCGCAATGTCCATGACCAGGTAATTGAGCAAGAAAAAAATCTTGTAACAAGAACAAATACATATTTTAGTTCATGACATAAAAGAGTATAAAATATAAACCTTTATTGAACTTTTGTTATAACTAAAGATTCATTACTGCCTACTTCAAAACAATGTGCTCGTGCCATCAATTCATCTGTCCTCTTTAGCATCTCCTCGGTTGGATTTGCATCTTCCAAAATAGTAATAATTTATGCATTACTCTTTTTCTTCACCATATTTATTATATTAGGGATTTGGGATATCCTCATTTGTATCTACAGCTATTGCCTCTGTTGTTGTAGGTGCTTTTCCCCTATCTGATATTTAACTTCAGGTGTCCACACTGATTTTGTTGCTTGTTGCCTGCAAGTCACAGTCGGTGATTGGGAGAACCCTATTTTGGCACCAGTCATGTAGTACAAGCACTAGAATTGAGTTTTTCGGCACAGCTAGGAATTTTTTGTATATCAACATGCGATAGAGTTTTTTTCCCAAACTCTATCGCATGTTGATATACAAAAATTTCCTAGCCCATGCCAAAAAACTCAATTCTAGTGCTTGTACTGAGACCTTAAATTATTAACATTCTCTTTGTTTCGAGAATAGTTTAACATTCTCTACTTAATAGGGCCAACCATGTGAAGGTGGAAGATCATCTGGCCCCTCCTAGGAGCCTCTTATGACCCTTTAAAATATTTTAAGACCTCTAAGATGTATTCTTAGGGATCATAAATGGGCGTAAAGGGTCATAAGGGGTCCTAGGACATAACCATTGAGAAACATAATTGTAGGCATCATGGTCACATTTTTTTGGAGACAACATAATTGAGTGGTATACGTAGATGATGGAGAGAAACTTCTGTACCTCCGGTTCCAAGTTGTTCTCCATCTCATAGTGTCAACTTGGAATCAGAGGTGTGAAAGTTGCACTCCGTCTAGGTATACAACTCAATTATGTTGTCTCCAAAAAAATGTGACCATGATGCCTACAATTAAGTTTGTCAGCTATTGTGAAATCCTTGTCACCCTTAACTACCATCCTAATTAAGCCCTTCTTCCCTCTCTAGTTCTTCAAGCCTCTACAAGATATCTAGATCAATAAAGTCTGCAACATTGTGTCCATCCATGATCTCAGGAATATCATCTTCTTTCCACTCTTCATTTTCCAAAATATATTGCTTCTTTAGGCTTCTAGAGTAGTCTCTAGTGGTTGCAAATCAATCTTATTACAAACTACAATAAGAGGCTTAGTAAGTCTAATTTAATTTGTACGTGGACTGAGACCATAAATTATTGAGCTTCTCTTTGTTTCGAGAATAGTTTAATTAACATTCTCTACTTAACAGGGCCAACCACA
Organism: Chamaecyparis obtusa; assembly: GCA_027943335.1. NCBI lineage: Eukaryota > Viridiplantae > Streptophyta > Pinopsida > Cupressales > Cupressaceae > Chamaecyparis > Chamaecyparis obtusa. Next base: position 461,043 of record BSBK01009716.1, read on the forward strand.
TGAAAGTGAAAGCTAATCTGGCCTCTCCTAGGAGCCTCTTATGACCCGTTATGATATTTTAAGACCTCTAAGATGTATTCTTAGAGGTCGTAAATGGTCGTACAAGGTCATAAGGGGTCTAGGGACACAACAGCTAAGAAACATAATTGTAGGCATCATGGTCACATTTTTTTGGAGATAACTGTATACACCTAAAAATGGCTTCATTAATTAATTAAATATTTATTATTTAATTACTATTGACTTGACAAATTAATTAAATATTTTATTATTTAATTAATAATTATTTCTTCTATTTATTAAGTAAATTATTCAATTTATTTAATAAATTCACTATAGTCTAATTCTATATCCTAAGTCTTCTAAATAGTCTATTAAAGTGATTTAATTAAATACACAATCACCTAAATATGACTAATTTCCTTAGTCCACTTCATCCACCTAGTCACCTAACACATCACCTTGGCTAAGATAAATAATTATTATTAATTATTTATTCATATTTTTCCTCACCCACACATGTCCTATTCTTAAGGGCTATGTGGCCTCATAGGACTTGGTCTCATGACCACTTGTCCTCTCAACAACCAAGTCAAGAGACATTCCCTATTCCTAAGGGGCTTCTCAAGCCACCTCTAAGGGTCAAGGGTGACTCATAGGACACTTGTGCAAAGAGTCCTCATGAGGAAAAGATCTCTCCCTCTTTCTCTCTTTGGTCTTTGTGAGACACTTGACATGTGTCTTTCCCTTCCACCTTCTTCTCCTCTATGTCAATGTGAGAGGAACATCATCCCTATTCTTTCTCTCACAATCCAACTACATTTCCCTTTCTCTCAACTCCTTTAACCAAGTCAATTCTAGCCCTAGGATCTTCCACCTTTCATTCTCAACCGTAGGATTCTGCCACCTAGGCCTAGATCCTCCAAAACTCTATAAAAGGAGCCTCATTTTCCATTTGAAAGCTAATAGGTATTTTTGAGAATAAGCATTCAAGCATCCAAGCATTCAAGTAATCAAGCAACCAAGCATCCATATTATCATCCCATCATTTGCATTTCATCCACCATATTTGCATAATCAAGTTTTAGTTGTGCACTCATTTCATTCAATCTCCACACTTTGGAATCATCTTGGGAAAGAGCTTCACTTGGAAATTTGAGAGCTCAACATCTTCAAGAAATCAAGGCTAGGAGGACAATGGAGACAAGCTGCATTTGTAGGTGAAGGTAAATTGTTAATTTGGTTTCATTTGTTATTGCATTCTTCATTGTAGTTTGCTTATTAGATAGATTTATTAACCTTTTATTAGTTAATTCATCATTTAGAATAGTATCCAACTAATTTGCATACATTTTTGGCACTAGAAGGAGGGCCCAACTGGGCTTTTCACTTTCAGTTTTTAGTTTTCCATGTGCAGGTTTTTCTACAAGTTATTTCTGCGCATTCGTCCATGATTTCTACGCATCTGTTCATTTCAGTTGCGCATCCATTCTCTGGCATAAAATTTTCATCTATTTTCCTCTTTGTTATAATTGTTGCGCATTTGTCTGCTGTTCCTATGCATTTATCCATTTTCACTGCGCATCCATAGTAACTGGGCATACATTCCACCAGGCTGCACATTCATTAAATTGTTTCTCGCATACATAATTCCTACGCATACATCTATATTTACTATGCATTTATATCACTGTTCTACGCATTTATCAATTTCTGTAGAAAAATTCAATTTTCTGTTAGATTTGTTTTTAACTAACATTTTGACAAGTGTCTGTTCGTTCTGGTAGTATTTTTTAGGCTATTTTGCAGGACGTAAATTTTTGAAGACCCCATTGCTAAAAACATTTTTCTAACAATTTGATTTGCAAATTGCCAAGGGGTTTGCAAAATAGACTATAATCTCGTTTGGGCTTAAAATATGACATGTTTTTGCTTTGTGTGTTTTCCTTAGCCTAGATTCAAGCGTCTATTGTGTTTTTCTTAATAGCATAATTGTAATCCCAAAATTATAACAACGTATCCTCTCCCCTCGCCATTCATGGACCTTGGGTGTAAGAGAAATTGTTATAATTTTTAGAGGGCGGTCTTTGGTGGGAAAAGAGGTACTCAGCCCAAGGAACGACCCAACCGGTAACAGGCTAAAGCCAAGCCCTTCCAAACCAGTATATAAAAAATGCTAGTGTGATTAGTCTCACATTAGACAGGTGTGAATTCGTTGTGGCAACCAAAATCTCCTCCAGTACCCCAGTGGTGCGTTAAAGTCCTACTTAGAAGAGGTGAAAGCCTTGCTTTGAAAGGATTGGGAGAGCCCCCTTAATTGGGAAAATGACTTGATCACAACCACCTGAATGGATTTCCTTACTACAAACTTTTGTTTAGTGGCCAAAAACCTTCTATCTGCTAGCTCAAGGAGTCACCCAAGCTTGTGAAGACACCCCACATTACTCACGGTTCATAGTAGAGATAGCAGTTCTTTGGGAAGTAATGACCCATTGAATTCAGAACTTGGTGTGCCTGAGAAGTGAGTGCACTATAAGGAGGAGCCCGTGCCTCCAAGTTCCTAGGCTGTCTACTGTGGATTTGTGTGGCTGGATTTTATTATCCTAGTGGGGATTCAGCAGATATTGTCCTTGCCAACCTTAGGATTGTAAGCGTGTTTGTGCATTCATACTAGATTAAATTAGATTAAAATCATCTTTGTCTTGCGTGTGTGTGTTTATGCATTTTTACTTTGCCAAAAACCAGAAAACATCAGAAAAACAAAAACAAAAAAAAATTCCCCATCATCAAAATAGCAAAATCATCAAAAATTTGACAACCTGCGCATACATCCAAAATTGTTGCGCATACAATTCAGGTTACTGCGCACTTACATTTATCAGTGCGCATCTGTCAAAATTTACTGCACATTTGTTTCATTTTACTATGCATATATCACACTGTCCTGCGCATTTGTTGCTGCACATTTACAACAAAGAACATTCCCACAGGCTTTTTGAATTTCAAAATCAAACATTCCCACAGGCTTTTCGAATTTCAAAATCACTTTTTCAGCTACCCATTTTCATCCTTAGTAAGATTCTGAAAAAAATAGTTGAGTTACATAGACCTCTGATTTCTAATTTGACCACTTTCATCATTTTCCATCATCATTCTCTTCTCAAGAATCAACAAGTCACTTTCTTCCAATCTTAAGATTTTCAGTGTGGTGTTGAAGATTTACCTTATCTATCAGACTTTGATCTTGGTGAGCTTATCATATTAGGATATATCATCCTTAACCATCACGCTTACTTAGATTATTGTTTCTTGACCCCAATTTTCAATACTTATCATATATTTTCTACCAATCATTCTCCATATCTTTTTATCAAGAATCTTTCTTTTCCGTAATCAATTTCATCCATTTTATGGTTCAAACTCGATCTTAGAAACTCAAACAACCTATTAATCCAGAATCCCTAGACAAAATGGAAGGCAATAACAGCAATGATGAGAATCCTTGGCCCAAAGAGCCTCCTAAGAAAACTAATCCTCTCACATTTGATGACGAACCTATTGATGAGGAACTTAGGGATGCTGCACAAGATCCTAAATTTTTACAAGTCATGGAATGACTCATAGGCTTGGATAAAGAGATATATTTCCTCATGCTTGCTCAACAAGGAGCTAAGTTACCAAGTGATTTTGATGTTACAAATCTTAGAGAACCAACTCCTACAAAAAATCAAGATATCCTTAAAGGTTCTCAAGATCCTCATGGAGAAAAGGAAATCAATCAACAATCCAATGCGTCCCATAGTGATCAACAACAAAATGTTTTTCAAAATAATCAGCAATCCAATGATCCTCAACATACTCAACAGTATAATGTTTCCCAAAACCCGCAAGGAAACACATTATCTTTGAATCCCGTCCTACAACAAATCCAGATGCTTCAACAACAAATTTGTGATATCCAAACTGGATCATCAACTAAGAAGTATTCTTTGGATGATATATGTCCTTATCCTTTTGATAAGAATTTAGCAATGATTCTATTCCCTCCTCATTTTGAGGTACCAAAATTTGACAAATACAAAGGGAATTCGGATCCACAAGACCATATTCACATGAGGTCACTATGCTTGATCTTTGCAATGCACATCAAAAGAATGGAGAACCTTTCCTTACTTTTTTGCAAAGATGGCATCAATTGCTTTCTAAATATCCACGAACGATTCCTGAACAAGAAAAGATGGATATTTTTGTGCATAACCTTACACCAGAAATGAGTTATAGGTTACAATTGCAATGTCCACCAAATTTCAATAAGCTCATAGAAAATGGTATCAAGATTGAGGAAGCCATGGTCTGAAAAGGTGAGATAAAACTTTATTACAAAGACAATGCTGGATCCTCAAATTCGAATTCCAACACTTATAATTCCAATTCCAACAATGACAAATCAAAATATTGGAATAAAAACAAAAATATTGTCAATGATGGAATTGTTGATAATCATAATGTCCAACCGACTAAACCTCTTCTAAATCTCACAAGTACAACCAATGCTACTCAAGCTACATACAACAATCAGTCGGCAAGTCAAAATACCACCAAGGATTCACCTAAACCAAGATTTCCTTTTATCTCACCTCGAATAAACTTTACTCCTTTAGGGGAATCTCTCGAATCAGCATTACGGAAGTTAATCACCAAGAAACTCATCACACTTCCTGAACCGAAAGATTATGAACCTAGAGTGAAGCCTTCTTGGTGGAATGGAAATGATTATTGTGAATTCCATAGAGGAAAAGGACATATAACTAATGAATGTCAAAGGCTTAAAAATGTGATCCAAGACTTAATCGAAAGTGGTGAAATTAGTGTTGACGAACATGTCTCGAATGAATCACATACGGCCTTCAAAGATCCACTTCCTGAGCATGAAAAAGGAGGTTCTTCCAACAATAAGGGTGACAACCAAGCCAATTATAATAACACACCCTATAGATATGTTGGTAACATTTCTGACCATCATCCTTCTGCATATTATGCCAATGTTATTACCATAAAGGGAAAATTAGAGAGTCAACCAATCCATGCTACTACTCGTGCTCAAGCCAAGGTTACTCTCCAAGGAGTCCAGTCTAAACCAAGCACTACTCAGAAAAAATTCATTTATGTCCCAAAGTCCATACCCAATACTTCCAACCAGTACAATCTTTTGGAATAGCTCAAAAAGACACCGGCCCAGATATCCATCTTAGAGCTTTTGCGTCTTTCTCCATCTCACAAAGATATCCTTGAAAAAGATCTCTTAGAGACCCAGGTTCCAACAACTCTAGATCCTAATCAATTTCAAGCTATGGTGGGCCATTTAACAACCCCACATTATTTGTCCTTTACTAAAAATGATGATTTAGCCATCACCCAACCTCATAATGCTCCTTTACATATCGAAGTCCTTGTCCAGAATCACAAGATTAAAAGAGTATTAATAGATGGGGGAGCTGGTTTGAATATCTACACATTAAAGCTAGTCCTTGCATTAGGATTTTATGAGAATGTCATTGATCCAAAAAAGAAAATCACAATAAAAGCCTATGATGAGGAAGAGCGATCATCCAAGGGGTCCATTTTTCTTCCAATTAGTATTGGTCCTATTGTCAAAGATGTATCTTGTCAAGTTCTGGACATGGATCTTTCTTATAATATTCTTTTGGGAAGGCCATGGATTCATTCCATGCAAGCTGTGCCATCAACTTATCATCAATGTATAAAATTCACTCACAATGGTTAGGAGATCACTATCAAAGGAGATTCCAATCCTTTTCAATATTGTAGCAATGTGAAGATTTCTGATTCTTTGGTTCCCAATAATCATACTGGATCTTCTACAACTACACCTGGTGACCCTAGTAATATAGCATCAACTTCTAAATCAGATGGGATCAAGATAGATATCAAAGAAAGACGTATGGGAGAATATACTTTAGGTCAAGCTCTTTGTATCACTGAGTTACCTTTATCTCCTAAATCATATGGTAGGTCTTTGATCACTAAACAACAATCAGAACCCCCTTCCACACTTGTTTATAACACATTTATAAGTGGGGGCACAATATCCAAAGAGGTAGCTGAGTGTAATGCAAATTATTGGCTTAAGACACAGAAGATTGAAGAGGATATTAAACATGATTATATATCACCTGATGTCTATGGAAAATGGTATAATTTTCTACAAAAGATGGGATATCAAGGTGTTGGACCTCTAGGGTTACAAAGAGAAGGTGTTATAAAACCAATTTTGCAAAATCCCAATTATCAAAGAGACACTACAGGATTAGGATATAAAGGAGAAGGACCACAAGAAACAAAAGGAAAAGAAAAAATACCACCTTTTCATGAGACATCTAAAGATCCTTCCTTACAATTCAGAAAGCATGGTATGTATGTCGATCCAGAGAAACAAAGGATAGCTCAAAGAATCATTGATCGACTTGAAGATAATGATGATTCTAATTCTAATGATTATGAATGGGATTCCTTATCTAATGGTACTGAAGAAATAGGAGTCGATGTTGTCCATCAATATAGTAACGATTACCATGAGGGTGAGAGTTCAATGAGTGACTCACTAGGATTGGTCCCACATAATACTACTCATGTTGATCATGAGTGAAGTGAGCATTATCTTGTGACAGATGATTTAGATGAGAGTATGGAAATAGACCTCACTGATACTGTCATAGACCTTGACAACTTTTCCATCAATACCATCTTTGCTTTTGAAACCAACCCAAATGATCCAATGCCCCTTGTCCGTCCTGACCTTATTGATTGGGATTCTCCCGATCACCCCAAACTTGATGTCTTCCATAATGATGATGTGATTATTGACTATCTTGGTATCAGGGATCATTTTCCACCAGGGGATCACAAGTCAAGATTTTTGATAGAACTCAATGACATGGCCTATTTTGGAGAGAGTGCCAATCCTTTCAATCATAAAAAGATAAAAATAATCAGCAGATCTAATGGTGAAAACCACTCAGTGGCAGTATTAGATCCAAAAATAGTAAAAAGAAAAGATGCATCTGATGGTGAAAACCTCTTTGAGGCACCTGACAATGGAAGGATTGACACTCTTCCCAACTATCTAGATCGAGAGCAATCTGCCATTCTTATAGAACTGACAGTACCACTTAACATTGGAACAGAGGAGTCTCCATGCATCCTCAAGGTAGCAGCATCCTTGACAAAATTAGAGAAAGAATCTTTTGCAAAATTCTTTAGAGAATGACAAATCAACTTTTCTTGGTCCTATGTTGATATGCCTGGTTTGGACCCCAATCTCATTATGCATCATTTATCTATCAAACCAGGTGTAAAACCAGTTAGCAGAAGCTCCACAAAATGCATCCTCACATTGCTCTAATGGTGAAAGTAGAATTGAAGAAGCTCCTAGATGTTGGATTCATTCGGGCTATTGACTATGCTGAGTGGATTTCAAATATTGTTCCGGTTTCAAAACGAGACAAGTCTATTAGGATTTGTATTGATTTTTGAGATCTTAATAAAGCTTGTCCAAAAGATGACTTCCCTTTGCCAAATATTGATATGATTGTTGACCTAACAGCTGGGCATGAGATGTTATCATTAATGGATGGATTTTTTGGCTATAACCAAATCAAGATTGCACCAGAAGACCAAGAAAAAACTACTTTTACTTGTCTGTGGGGTACATACTACTAGAATGTAATGCCTTTTGGCCTCAAAAATGCTGGAGCAACTTACCAAAGAGCCATGACCATGATCTTCCATGATATGATGCATACCATCATGGAAGATTATGTTGACGACATTTTAGCAAAATCCAAAGACAGAGCTGGTCATTTGAGAGTGTTAGATAAAATATTCACCTGGATGGAAAAATATCAGATTTGACTTAATCCAAAGAAATGTGCATTCGGGGTCACATCTAGCAAACTATCAGGGTACATTGTCTCGGCTAAAGGAATTGAAGTAGATCCAGAAAAGGTTAAAGAAATATTGGAGATGGCTTCCCCCACTAACATCAGTCAGCTAAGATCTTTACAAGGGCGTCTACAATCCATCTGAAGATTTGTTTCTCAACTAGCAAATCACAGTCGTCCCTTTCAACATTTGTTGCATAAAAATATCTTATTCCAATGGGATGATAAGTGTGAGGAAGCTTTCAACAAAATCAAGTAGTATCTAGCAAATCCTCCAACTCTGATGTCACCAATTCCTGGCAAGCCACTCTTGCTCTACATTTCAGCCACGACAGCCTCACTAGGTGCTCTTCTCGCTCAGCAAGATCATGAAGGAAAAGAAAAAGCCATCTACTACATTAGCCGCACTCTAGTGGGATATGCGTTAAACTATTCCCCTATTGAAAGAGCATGTCTGGCTATCATCTTTGCTTCACAAAAGTGGTGACATTACATGTTGTCACATTCTACTTAGCTTATTGCAAAGATTGATCCATAAAGTATTTGTTAAGCAAGACTGCATTGACAGGAAGGTTGGCTAAGTGGGTCATGCTACTTAGAGAGTTTGATATTGAATATGTAGACAGGAAGGCTATCAAAGGTCAAGTGATCGCAGATCAACTAGCTGATGCACCATTAACAGATGAACATCCTATACACATAGAGTTTCTTGATGCTCATATCTTAGCTTTGTCTACACAAACATGGAAATTATACTTTGATGGCTCATACACTCAACAGGGTTTAGGAGATGGTATACTTTTTATCACGCCACAAGGATACACTATTCTGAAATCTTTCAAGTTGTTATTTCCTTACACTAATAATGTGGTAGAATATGAGGCTTTGCTGATTGGGTTAAAAATGGCTTTACAATGGAATGTATCTGAAATAAATGTCTACGGAGATTCTCAGCTGATTGTTAACCAGGTTAATGATGATTACCAGACCAAAGATGATAAGTTATTGCCATATAAACGTATGGTGGATGACTTTAAAAAGAATTTCTCTGTCATCACTTTTGAGCAGATTCCTCAGCATGAAAATAGGCTGATGATGCCATGGCAAAAATTGCTTCTTTATTTGATATAGAAGATACCAAGGCCCATTTTGAGTTCTTGGTGGAATCCCTAACTTGTCCTGCATATGATGACCCTGATATGAGTATTATATGTCATCTGATTGGACATGACTCCCCAACCTATGGAAAGATCTATTCTTACCTCAAAGATAACACTTTACCTCCCGACCTATCTGCAATCAAAAATGAACTTTTCTCCACCAAACCTCCCGCTATATTTTAATATCCAACACCCTTTATCGGCGAGGTTTTGATGGTACTCTCCTGCGATGTCTCAAACATGATGAAGCTCAACTTTCCTTACGGGATGTACATGAAGGTATTTGTGGGACACATTCGAGTGGTCCCTCTTTAGCTAAGAAATTCATGCGTATGGGTTATTATTGGCCTACCATGGAAGTAGATTCCTTTCATTTTGCTAGGGCATGCAAGAAATGTCAGATACATGGAAACCTTATCCATGCTCCAACACAAGAGTTACATCCTTTTACAACTACTTTTCCATTCAGTCGGTGGGGACTTGACCTCATGGGCGCTATCAATCCTCCATCTTCCAATGGTCACAAATGGATCCTCACTGCCACAGAATACTTCACTAAATGGATTGAGGCCATTCCATTGATTACCGCCACAGGGAAACAAATATCCATGTTTATCTTAAACTATATCATCTGCAGATATGGTATACCTATGTATCTCATTACTGATCATGGGAAACAGTTCCAAAATTAGGACATGGATGAACTATGTGCCAAATTCCATATCACCCACAACTATTCCACCATCTACTATCCCCAAGGAAATGGCCAAGCTGAGGTGTCAAACAAAACAATTGTTAAAATCCTACAAAAGATTGTCAATGATGCTGGCCATGACTGGCATCTTCAACTTAATCCTGCCTTATGGGCTTACTACACCTCTATCTATACTCCTACTGGAGCCACTCCATACTCCCTTGTCTATGGATCTGAAGCAGTCCTACCCCTCGAGGTCGATTTGCCTTCACTTCGTGTTACTCTTAAAGATTTAATTCCTGATGAAGAGTATAGAGTTGCACGCTTGACTGAATTGGAACTCCTAGATGAACGCCGTCAGTGCACCTATGATCATTTGAAAGTTTATCAGCAGTGTCTGTCCCATCAGTACAATAGCAAGGTAAAGATCAGAGACTTTCAGTTGGGTGACTTAGTCCTTCGAGAAAATCCAAAGAATCAACAACACCGTGAAAAGAAGGGTAAGTTCGAACCTAATTGGTTAGGACCTTTTGTGATCACAGCAGTCTATGGTTCTGGAGCTTATCAGTTATCTACACCTGAAGGGGATCCCTTGGATGAGCCTCTTAACAGTATCCATCTCAAGAAGTTTTATCCTTGAAATCCCAATGTAAGGGGCATTTATATAGGATGTATATATATATATTCTGTAAATAATTTTATTTAAAAAAAAAAAAATCAATCAAAAGAAAAACTACAATAAAAGCATGTGGTGAAAACCTAGAAACAGGTGCTATATGTGACAAGTTAGCTCCTCTATCTATTAGGATTCTTCTCATGTGTCCGTTCATTGTATATATCCACAATAAAATGGTTAGTCAGTCCTCATCCCCACCATGTATATATCATAATAAAATGGCCAATTCATGAACCATTCCTTGTATTTATCCATAATAAAATCCCATCATAGCTTGATCTTTTGTCATTGGTCTTCATCCTAGTCTTGTTGCATCTTTCTTCACCCATAATAAGTCAGTCCATCACCTAGCTAGGGGCATGTCCTCGACCTAGTTTGGGAAGTGGATCTATGATAGCCGTGACTCTTAGAGGACATAAGGGAGTTATTTTCACCAGGCAAGCAGACACAATCAAATTTCCTTTTACAATGGTATTTTCATGCTGAATCCAAATCTATGATCTATTCTTCGAAACGTGACCACTTATCTATATATCTTGACTATACATCATCACTTGAATTGATCAACATGTCCTACATCAATCTTTTTGGCAAAAGAAATGTATATTCATGATAGCCATGTTAGAATAGTTTGTTGTAGATTATGCATTCATATCTGGATTTTGTTGTTATCATGTTTCCTATGCTATTCCGGGATATCTTTGACATGAGTTTGAAACTCTCATAGGTCATTGATTAGAATAGCCAGGATGGGGCATGATATTTTCTTTGATTGCTGTTTGTGGGGTATTTTCTGATGAAATCAAAGGAACAAGTAATTGGGGTGTTTGTGTATAAGTGCCTTCATCCAGTTCATAGTATTGACAGCATGCAAATCATGTTGTTCTAAACAAATGCTATTTGTGGTGATACACCATCGCATACCTCGACTCCAAATATTTGTTCCCCAATGGAGGGGGGGAATATTCCTTGGCTGTTATGCAAATGAAACTCAGGTCATCTCGGTTCAATTATACCTAGATGCTTGTCAAGTTTGCAATATTAAACTCCATGCGAGAAGTGCTCAGGTCATCCTGGTTTAATTATACCATGATGCTTGCATTTTCTTGCAACATAATGAGCTCAATGATGAAAATCAAATTCTAGTTATTATGAAGTTCTAAGATGTTACATGAAGTTGTGGAGATACTCATTTCATATTTCATTTTGCATTGCATTATACCATCTCCTAGATTTGCATATCAGTGCTCCTTTTATAGAGATTTATAGGTTACCTTTCTTATTAGGTTATCTGTTCTCTTAGTCTATTCTTCTTATGTCAGATGCATTGTTATTTAAGTTGAGGACATTTGGACAACCAAACATATTATGAATTTTTGCATTTAACACTTAAATCATTTAGAGATATATGTTATCTTCATTAGGAGTGTTCATTTATATATAATTTGGTCATTTATTATAGCTATCGTTTCGTTTCATTTTCTTTTATCATTTTATCAGTTATTACATTTAATCATCTTAGGTACATTATCATTTATTACATTAGATATCATTTGCATTATATCATTCATTTATTATTCATTATCCACATTGTTCATCACAAATATTGCATTGATAATCACATAGTATTAGTAAACTCATTTAAGACATGCATTTATATCACCATCATATGATTATTAACCATTAAGCATTAACAATATAAATCATTTTGCATTCTAAGATATACATTTTATGCATATGAAAGTACATCATCACATCCTGCATATGTCAGTACGCACATGTATATAAATCATCAAAGTAAATCATGATAGAACTGCATCACATACAATCCATAAAACAACAAAAATATCCGAATGTCCAATGATATAAATCAATAAAAATGTGTCCATAGTCAGTGTTTGTCAAGTCAAAATATAATGATACAATGAATCATAATGATACAATAGTGTATACAATGATCTCTCACAATCTATGAACCACTACCTCCAAACTCTATCTGTCGCTGTCTACGGGATGCAATGTGGCCCTGTGCTGCTGCACTCCCTGATGCTAAGGATCCACCCTGACCTCCTAAACCTATCAGTACTCTGGGAGGACATGATGATACCCCTCCACTGCTAGCTAGTGCCTATCGCTCATATGCTGCTGATCTTATACCAACTGAGCTCTCTCTATAGCTCCTGATCCACTGATCTCTCGAGACTGCCTGTTTGTATGCCTCTCGCCAGTAGGATATCCCCTTCCTGGCATGTATCATGGCTCTCATGATATCCCCATGGGGACCTAGGTCCTCTATCCTCTGTAACTCATCTAGTAGCATCTCTGACTCCCCGAGTCTCTCAACAGCTGAATCTCTCTCTACCTGCAGCACATCCATCTGTCTGCCCATCCTCTCAATCTATCTCTCCAGACCTGGAACCTAGTCTGCCTCTACCTGGATAACTGCATCAATATCAGGCTCCTCCTCCACAGCATCTCTATGTAAATAGGGATCCTATCCCCCGATGTCCATGTCTTCCTGCTCATCCTGTGCCTGTATATCTAGCATCTCCACATCTAGCTCATCCTGTCTGCCACCTGTACCACATCAACCTAGGCCAATAGAATGTCTACCTCATCCTGTGCTTGCCCCTGTGCCTGTGCCTATACTGTAGCAACTAGTATCTGTACTTCAGCAACTGGTCTTTGTACCTGAGTGACTGGTACTTGTAATGGCACTCCTACAGTTGGCTGTGTTAGCTGTGCTAGAGGCTGTCTTTGTCCCTGTCCCCTCTGCCTCACTCCACCTCCCCTCATCTGTGTGCCAACTCTCCCTCCATCTCCACCACCTCCATCTCCTCCTCTCCCTCGTCCCCTCCTATCTTGACCTCACTGCCTCCCCCGATGTCTGTCTGCTGGATCTCTCTCTAGAGGTCTCGCTGTTGTATCTATAATCCGTGGCACAGGATGATCTCTCAAAAATTGCTCTAAATTTGCGATCATCCCAGGGTCAACCACTGTCTGTCTCATGGACCATGCCTAGAATGGTGCATCCAAAAACTCCTACCGCGTAACATCAAATGATACCATGGGCCCCCAATCTCATCTCTCCTGATGTGTCCATGCAAACTCAGTCACTCCCTGAGGCATACCCTGTATCCTACCAAACTATCACAGAACCCGGCTAACTAGCTGTCTCTCAATAATAAAGGGTGTCTGCCCTATCAACCATCAAGCCTCAAAACAAAAACCAAGTTGCCACTCATCATCCCATGGCTCACACCCTAAGTAGGGTCTCCATGTCACTGTGTCTAGTGTGTCAAAAGTGTAGCACCAAAACTCTAAATGTCCCAATTTTGCCTGAGATAAAACTGAGTACAAATGAATATAGGGTTGTCCTGCACCCCGGAATCTAATAGCCAATGGTCTAGTCACTGCAATAGGCTCCCATGCCCAAACATGGAGCAGTGTCACCCCTGCTGATAGAGATGCACTCCCGTGGTACACCACCTGATGTAAATCATGGTATAAGTGTGCTAATAAACACACCCCCCAAGCAAATCGGGTCCCCTCCATCACCCGTTATAATGTATGGCCCCACCCAACTGCAAATCCATGTGACCTCCGATCAGGGCATATGAATCCCCCAATCACGCCTGCTAGAACCACTGGAAGAGGTTCATACAAGTTGACCATATCCTCCCAGCTAATCTCCCCATCCTCTATGTCATCATCACCAAACACGGCTCTGCACTCTGTGACTCCGTTGTGTCGATCATACTACACTAACTCTCCTATGATGGGAAGCTAGAGGATGCGATATACATCCTCTAGTGTCACTATCATCTCCCCTGTCGGAAGATGGAAAGTACTCATCTCTGAGTGCCATCTCTCAGCTAATGCGGTCATCATGCTTAGATTCACCCGAATCTCGAGTGTGTAAATCACAAAGTAAAGTCTCGATGCTCCTATCACCAGTCTCTCTATCTCTGATAATGTTGGTCTCAGGTTCTGTGTGATGGGATATCTCTCCTGTGACATCAGAACATCTGTGATATCCTCCTATTCAAGTCAACAACAATCAACCTATCAAATTTTGATAAACTGGTCTATCAAACTATCTATCCTATCATTTCAATTTCAAACATGTTTATCATGTGTTTTAACAGATGATTCTATCAATTGTCTATTTCAGACTGGCTAACTAGTGAACATGCTACAATGTTGCCAATCTTGATCAAATCGATCACAATCAACCGTCGACAGATCAAATCAGTTTATCGACATCAAGTTTGACCTAATTGACTATCTATTATGACCAACTTCTACCACCTAAACATATGCACAACATTGAAACATGCATGCGCAACTTTCTTTCACATTTGCACAGGTTTTTATCGATGCGCAGTCTTCTTCCATATTTGCGCAACATTTACCAAAATTTGCCCAGCTTTAAACGTATGCGCTATTTTATTGACCATTTGCGTAGCTTTTCATAACACATGTGCAACAAGTACCTATGCACACTTTTAATTCATGCTTGTGCAGCACTACTAATATCCTACTATGAATGCGCAAATATTCATCATGCATGCACAGTAAAATTGGGTTTCTGCGCATATGTCCCAAGTTGTTGTGCATTGATGCGGCGCAACTGCGCATTCATTTTCTGCTACGAAAACTAAAATTTTCTAAGCTAATTCTATCATTTGATCTACCCTAAACATGCTAAAATTCTACATTCACATACATCAAATCATAGAATTACAAAGAAGGATCGAGTCACCTACCAGTTCACTCGAATCGGGTGGTTGCTGGAAGCGTCTGACTCTCTCGAAGCGGTAATCTGACAAGGGGAACAGCATCCTAGCGGCTCTGCTCTTCTCTCTCTCACACTCTAATCTCCACGTGACAAGTGTGCACAATGAGCCTATTGTGGACCCCTTCACCATATTTATAGCTTGTGGACCCGATGTGCTTGGTGTGTGGACCCTACCTGACATTTTTCTTCCATTCTACCCTATTTTCCTCCATGTTTTCTACCGTTTGTTCGTGAGATTGATTGAACAACCCCATAAAAAAAACACAAATTATTTTTACAAAATTCACATAACCTTTTTTGTCAATCAATCTCTCGAGGGGGTATGCATAGGTTGTCTGAGACATTGTCTGGGGCAGGGGCAAAAATGCTTGATTTTTCTTTGAAACAATGTGACCAGCACATTATTTCAAAGAGGGGCAAAATGTATACACCTAAAAATGGCTTCATTAATTAATTAAATATTTATTATTTAATTACTATTGACTTGACAAATTAATTAAATATTTTATTATTTAATTAATAATTATTTCTTCTATTTATTAAGTAAATTATTCAATTTATTTAATAAATTCACTATAGTCTAATTCTATATCCTAAGTCTTCTAAATAGTCTATTAAAGTGATTTAATTAAATACACAATCACCTAAATATGACTAATTTCCTTAGTCCACTTCATCCACCTAGTCACCTAACACATCACCTTGGCTAAGATAAATAATTATTATTAATTATTTATTCATATTTTTCCTCACCCACACATGTCCTATTCTTAAGGGCTATGTAGCCTCATAGGACTTGGTCTCATGACCACTTGTCCTCTCAACAACCAGGTCAAGAGACATTCCCTATTCCTAAGGGGCTTCTCAAGCCACCTCTAAGGGTCAAGGGTGACTCATAGGACACTTGTGCAAAGAGTCCTCATGAGGAAAAGATCTCTCCCTCTTTCTCTCTTTGGTCTTTGTGAGACACTTGACATGTGTCTTTCCCTTCCACCTTCTTCTCCTCTATGTCAATGTGAGAGGAACATCATCCCTATTCTTTCTCACATTCCAACTACATCCCCCTTTCTCTCAACTCCTTTAACCAAGTCAATTCTAGCCCTAGGATCTTCCACCTTTCATTCTCAACCGTAGGATTATGCCACCTAGGTCTAGATCCTCCAAAACTCTATAAAAGGATCCTCATTTTCCATTTGAAAGCTAATAGGTATTTTTGAGAATAAACATTCAAGCATCCAAGCATTCAAGCAATCAAGCAACCAAGCATCCATATTATCATCCCATCATTTGCATTTCATCCACCATATTTGAATCAAGTTTTAGTTGTGCACTCATTTCATTCAATCTCCACACTTTGGAATCATCTTGGGAAAGAGCTTCATTTGGAAATCTGAGAGCTCAACATCTTCAAGAAATCAAGGCTAGGAGGACAATGGAGACAAGCTGCATTTGTAGGTGAAGGTAAATTGTTAATTTGGTTTCATTTGTTATTGCATTCTTCATTGTAGTTTTCTTATTAGATAGATTTATTAACCTTTTATTAGTTAATTCATCATTTAGAATAGTATCCAACTAATTTGCATATAATAACGTAATTGAGTGGTATACCTAGACGATGGAAAGCAACTTCCACTCCTCTGGTTCCAAGTTGACACTGTGGGATCCCAAGACCATAGATAAGGAACAAATTTAGAGAGCGGAGGAGGGCCATAATGACAAAAATAATATAGGACAAACCTCAAGTTAAATGAGGTAAATTCAAACATTTTAATAAAGTTTTATTATTAAATAATGAAATTTGCATAGAGGGGGCTTAGAACACTAGAATATGCAAATTTCATTATTTAATAATAAAAATGTATTAAAATATTTGCAATTGCCTCATTTAACTTGAGGTTCATCCTGTATTATTTTGGTCATTATGGCCCTTCTCCGCTCTCTAAATTTATTCCTTATTTATGGTCTTTGGATCCCACAGTGTCAACTTGGAATCAGAGGAGTAAAAGTTTCTTTCCATCGTCTAGGTATACAACTCAATTACATTGTCTCCAAAAAATTTTGACCATGATGCCTACAATTATATTTCTCAACTATTGTGAAATCTTTTGCAATTTGGCCTTTGTTTCCTTTGATGTGTCCTGCAACGTATCAAAAGTTTGAAATATGTTACATGATATAGATATAAAGATCACTAATTAGTGCATTATTACATTCTACTAGTAGTTAATACTATTGCATACCTTCTTCTCTCATTTTCTGGTGTAATTCCTCTTTGAGTATCCCCTTTCTCCTTTGCATCCAAAATAAACTCATTCCAATCCCTCACTAGAATAAAGGGAGGATGCTCGTACTTCAAACTTCAAACTTCAACGAGACTTCATACCACACAGTGTTCATAGATTATGTTCAATGCATTATTTACACTTGTATTGGTGGGAAAACTCTTGAAAATGTGCAAAAGAGATTACATTCAACCATGTTGTTTACATGACACATGTAGTTTACCTCCAGCCTAAATCAACATTGCATACAAATCTGCAAATGGTGGGTGGTACGAAGCCTCGCTCAAGCTTGAAAATGATAGTCAATCCATAGTCAATGTCTATTTAAACTTTAGTCTCCAGTTCTTCAAGCCTCTACAAGATTTCTAGATCAATAAAGTCTGCAACATTGTGTCCATCCATCATCTTAGGAATATCATCTTCTTTCCACTCTTCTTGCCTCTCTTTCCCATCTCGCAGCTTGGGCATTGCAACATGAATCCTATTTTCCACAACTACTGATGGATCCTTAGGTGTAGTTGAGATTACCAAATGGCCTTCAAAGGTCAAGGAATAACTGGAATAACCAAGAAAACACTATACATTAAATCATGTGATTAATAGCAGATTGGGGCTCACCTGAGCCTTAAACATGAAGAATTATTCTAAAAAAAGATGTAAACCATATATATGCGCACTTGAGGCAAAGAGAAGTTACGTCATATCCATATTAAAATATTAGTTACAATATGAAAATACTAAACTAACTAATTCCTGAGTTCATCTTTGCATATGGTCACAACAAAGATATGTGATTACAATATAGAGAAGGTATCGTAAAAATATAATTTTGGAATTTTCTCTAGCCTGACATGTTTTGCACTCAAATCCTTCATCGTGGATAAGTGGAGATGGACGGATAGATGTAGATGAGTTGTCATCAACCCAACTAAAGTATCTGCAGCCATTATTTCCCTGTGATGCCCAATCTACATTACTTCTTATAATATAATGAATAGTATTTACATTAGAAACATTAAATGTATACACATTAGCAACCTTTTTTCTATTTGGGCAGCACCAAAATTGTTGTCCAGGGTTGCTCTGTTTCCGTGAAGTCTTCAACACACTACCCACCACCACATTGACAATTTGGCACATTGACAAGAGCCATCGAGCCTATATCAATAATGCACCGCACCATTGTTACTACATTTATTACATAAATATTATACCATATAATCATATGATTATAATAATCATACATTCACCACTATTGTTCTATTGTAGATTCAAGTACTTAAAAAATGTTTGCAATAAATGGTTTGAACAAAGATGTCATTCTAGGGTAGAAAGGACAATTTAACTATACCTGAGCTAGAATTAGTCAACTTCAATACTTTCAATAATTTCAAAACTGAATATGAAATAGGGATATAAACAAGAACTATCCACATAGGATATAGAGACTAAAACCTTTCCATTGATCCATATGGGTATAACACAAAATAGATTTACATAAACCAATTAACTCAAAACATAAACCCTTTTTCGAATAATTTAATTTTAACTTTGGTTGTGTTAAAGGAACTATGTTGACTTTATTTTTTAGTTGTTTAACATGAGAGTTTGTAGATTAATAGGAGTTCACATTTTTATGGGAACGTATCATTCAATTGAGCATTAATGCCCATCTATATCTAGTGAGATGAACATAACTCATGTACCTCATGCTACTGTGTTCCTGATTCCTGATTCCCTTCAGGATCACAATCTTTCTCTGGTTTTAATCCTGCAATTGTGTTCCTCCCTTCAATCTGTTATTGGATTTGGGTCAAGGTCGTTCTGCATAGAATTCACTGTCTTCAAACTAAATCTTCTAACTAACTTTAACCACTCTACTCCAGCACTATTGACTGTGACAAAGACACTCTAATCTAGTTGATCAAGTTAGATTAGGGTTATCTGGAATGGTCTAACAGTGGGTCCTTACAATGGTTATTGTCATTTAGTTACATAAACCAATTAACTCAAAACACAAACCCTTTTTCAAATAATTTAATTTTAACTTTGGTTGTGTTAAAAGAACTATGTTAACTTTATTTTGTAGTTGTTTAACATTAGAGTTTGTAGATTAATAGGAGCTCACATTTTTATGGGAACGTATCATTCAATTGAGCATTAATGCCCATATATATCTAGTGAGATGAACATAACTCATGTACCTCATGCTAGTGTGCTTGGATTAGACTAGACATTATCCAACTGCCTGTGAGGGTTGTCACTGTTATTAATTGGTGTAAAAGTAGGACCGTCTATGTGTTATAGCACTTTATATAAATACTCACTATTTGGATAATGTCTAGTCTAATGAAAAATAGTGTATACAAGGTATCCAAGCACACTAGCATGAGGTACATGAGTTATGTGCATCTCACTAGTTATAGATAGGAAACTATGGCACACTAGTATCTATGAACTCCTATTAATCTACAAACTCTCATGTTAAACAACTACAAAATAAAGTCAACATAGTTCTATTAACACAACCAAAATTAAAATTAAATTATCTAACTATGTTGACTTTATTTTGTAGTTGTTTAACATGAGAGTTTGTAGATTAATAGGAGTTCACATTTTTATGGGAATGTGTCATTCAATTGAGCATTAATGCTCATCTATATCTAGGTTTGCATCACACATGATTAATGCAAAAGTTCCTAATACAACTGAAGAGAGTAATTAATATGGAAATTGAATCAAATGTAAGCAACATAAGGCATTAATTTTCAAAGACAGTGACAATTTAAAAGAATTGGAAAAATACAGTGTACAAGCAATGATAGTGCACCATGGGAAGTCACAATAAGTATGAACCCATAGAGGATTTTCATTGTTTCCTAAAAGATCATTTTCAGAGTGAGATTTAGCTACATAGAGGTGAAGCCATGACATACAAAAGGTAAGAGAACCTCAAAGTTTCTGACATATAATGCTATCATGTCAAAGGGACAACAAAGTGTAGTTTTTAGAATAATGGAACAACCATCTCTCTTAAAAGTAACAACCATCATGTTATAGAGTTATTGAATATGGCCATTATCATGAGATCATAGGGAAAAACACATCTATCAACTATTAATGAATAATTTCTTCTATCTAGAGGCAATTTTGAATTCTATGCTCATGTGAAAAGGAAATGTCACTCAGTTTGAAGTCCTAATAGAATAAATACAATAAGAAGACATTGACATATCATGCCTTATATCAAAACCAATCACAATAAGAAGATGGAACAACCATAAGGTACAAGCATGTGCAAGTCATTGTAATCATTGGAGATATGTTAAAGGTTAACTACAATAGTAGAGCACGACCATGATACAATTAATGAAAGTGTCATAAAAAACCATGATATTTATAATCAATCATAGAGAAAAGAAATAGTGACACAAATGATTTGTATTTTAGTGCCACCAAATACTTTCCAAATAGTCATCAATGTATTAAAGCTTTCCAAAGTATAGGATAGCAAGGTGCTTCAATACATAGTTGCAGTGATCAAAATAGTATTTTACAATATCATGAAGTAAACAAATGCAATGTTTCAAAATAAGGAAAACTAAAACAACAAATAACAAGCATTGTCATTAAACACAACATAAAAGGCATCTTTGACATTGAGCCCTTAAAGAATAGGTTTGATGTTTTCATGTTTTGAAAGTTAACAAGGTTTATATTTTCATCATGAATACATGAAAACAAGCACAAAGGATCACAATAAGTAATCTCTAATATAAAGAAACACGATGACTATCAACATCAAACCGGTGGTGTAGGAGCTCAAACATCATCTGAAGATAATTTGTCATGTTCTCTTTCCTCTGCACTTTTACAGGATATTGAATGTGAAATAAAAAGAAGTGAGAACCCCGAGGCAATGGATGAGGATGATAGTGACAAGGTAGCTGAAATAAAGGCTTCTCATTTTGAGGAGTCAATGAAATATGCCTGAAGAAGTGTCAGTGATGCTGATATTTGGAAGTATCAAGCCTTTTCGCAAACACTACAACAATCTCGAGGCTTTGGTTCTAAATTTTGATTTCCAGATAGACCTGGTGGTGCTTCTGTTGGTGCTTGAGATGTATTTTCTATAGAAAATAATAAATATGATGATGACTTATACAGGTTGCACATCCACATCCACATCTGATATAAAATTTATTATTATAAGGTCTTTTTATGGAAATCTATTTCACAATAGTCTATATTATTCTGAAGCCTTGTTATAGAAATTTGTTTTATATTAATCCTCAGAATTAGTTAGCAAATCTTCTTCTTTCTTTCTAAATTCATGAATGATTCTATTTTTCTGCAGTAAATAGCATACGTAACATATAAACATGAAATCAACAACAAATATCTACCTTATGCTTTTACTGCTAAGTCTTTGTTTATCGAGCATACTGATTATAAGTACTTCAGGTATCAGGTTATTGATACATCCCTGGTATTTTCATGCATTTAAGCTTATAAAATCATCAATTATTAAGCATTAAGCATAGTAATAGGTCAATCTTCATTTAATTGCAAAAATGAAACACCAATGAAGAAAATAATGAGCAACAAATAATAGATATTCTTAACATAGGTTGAAGCCAATCTCATCCTTTGATTATAAGAAGGATTTCCAAGCTCCTATTTGAAAACAATAGATATTATTGAAACAAGTGGAAGCCAATCTCATCCTTTCTCTTGTGATCTTATATCATAGGATTTCAAAGCTCCTATTTGAGAATAATAGACATTATAGACACATAAGTTGAAGCTAGTTCTTCCTTGCTCTTGTGATCTTATATCAAGGATTTCCTAAGCTACTTTATTCAAATTGGATAGTATTATCACTTGATATTCATACCTTCTTGATAAAAAGAAGTGTATCGCTAGATACCTAGTGACAAAATTCACCCTCTCCTGGTTTTAGATTGAGGCCAAGCAGCGCCAGGCTTTCAGCAGGATAAGGTTTAGTATCCATATGGCATTCAGCAACCACACTCTGCTTAAATCCATTTTTCTCATCCTTCAATGTTACCAAATACATATTTGTACTCTTCACATAGTGACATTAATAAAACTTAAAAGGAAATAACATAGAGTGACAAGCCACATGCTTGATGGAGGAGGGAGCCAAGAGTTTTTCTCCCTTTACTGTAACCAAATAAATAAACATCATTGTAACATGAAGGAGAGAAAATCTCAAACCTTTTTATCAAAGCATAAAAGATAAAGAAATTTTGTCAGATGATGTAGTTGCAACTGCCCTGGTAGACATGTATGAAAAATGTGGAACTATAGACAAGGCATGTGAACTCTTTGACAAAATGCATCAAAGACATGTGGTATCATAGAATGCCATGATTACAGGCTATGTACAAAATGGATTTTTTGAAAAGGCTTTAGAAATTTTCAAGCAAATGCAAATGGCAGGTGTAAAGCTAAATTTCAAAACCTTTGCCAGCATCCTCCCTACCTATGCCAAAATGGGAGCTTTGGAACAGGGTAATTAACCAGTCAATATTAATATATTATGCAGTCACATTATATATATTATGTAGTCACTGTTAAGATTGACTTAGTCGATTTCTTGATCACACGATAACCAGTAATTAATGGTTATCGTAACACATTGTTAATGTGTTACGATAACCACTAATTAGTGGTTATTCGTATCATTGTGTAAGATAATGAAATGATGCCAGCCATGTCTATTCATATTGGTATTAATAATTGTTGTGTGGGCTAGGAAAGACTTACCAGCACCATATAATTGATAGGAAATAATCAATGATACCCTAGCTTGTATAAATGGATGCCCTAGCTCATGGGTAACCAGAGAATCTAATGAACACACATTAACATGATACCCTAGTTCACTAACACAGTAAATGCCATAATCAAATCATCCAAAGAACTGAACTCAATGCCATGGATACAACAGAGCATGGAGTAATGAATATCACAGTAAGTAGTAAGATGTGCCCTCAAAATACATGATGGTATTCAATCAAATGATCAAATGCAATGTATTCTATCAAAATGTAGAGGAGATAATGAAACAATCCCTACCTCAATGAGCTTCCATTTGATAAGGAGAGGAAAAGCCAAGTTTCCAAAACCAAGCTCGAAGATCAAAGGCCCAAGTTTGGATAAAAACTACAAACCCTATACACAGTGTCGAATCCGCCTTGGCCGATGAGGTTTCACGCGCTGCCCCTTGAAAAAATTTGTCATGGTGATAATGATCAAATGAGAAATGAATTCTACTACAACCCTGATGTAGGAGCATCCTAGGTGTAAGAGCAATCTTGCATCACCCAAAAATATTTCTAGTTTCTTTTCAATAAGGGTTATCTTGTGCAGAGTTATTATTTATGGAAATTTACTATTTTTAGTAAGTTTTCCATTCGAGCTAAAAATGGTCTATTTTCTTCCCTGGAGGTTCATTTTGGTCGTATCAACCTACCAGTAAAGTTTCATTGCCGGATCAAGTCTAGTTTTGAAAATATTGAAAATTTTTTATTTTGGAAATATGGTATAGAAACTTCGAACTCAATTTTGAAGGCTTTAGAGGCCCGGGATGAGGTTGAAACTTCGGTTGAATGAAGCTTGATTGATTCAAGCGTTGTAGAGCACTTCACACCCTTTCCAAAATGGGGTCATAATAGTCAATCGGGTCAACGAGTGATGACTTATGGTCTCCGGAAGTTGGGCCACCTGAAATGGCAAAAAATAAATTTCCTTCAAAATTTCTGTTTGGGTTTCAAAAGTTATTTTGAGCCAACTTTGATGTAATAAATTGAAAAATAAAATAATTCTAAGTTTGGTCGGCCTTAAGGGCTAAAATTTCTAGAACCTTCTCGGGCGGTGGAAATTGCCTATATAAAGAAGGCCCGTAGTGTTGTCTAGGAGTTTTGCGTAGTAGTTTTGGGTAATAATTCAAGGCTTTGTCCTACAGAATATTGTAAGGGGAATGCCCATGTGGCTTTGCATATTGTAATTCTGAAAATTTGTAATTCCACATTTGTGGAGATAATAAGAAGCCCATTTGTTGTTCTTGCAAATTATTGTTGTTTCTCTGTTTCTGTTATGTGTTTGTGGTATTAAGGGGATCACCCTTCATCAAACCCCTATACATAGTGCCAAATCCACCCTGGCTGATGAGGTTTCACGCGCTGCCCCTTCAAACAATTCACTATGGTGATAATGAAATTAGAAATGAGTTCTTTGTTTTCTAAGTTATGCCCGTGTTCGTCAAAATTTTGATGTACACGGTAGTGGTCAAAATTTCAACTAACATGAGCATGGATTAAAAAAAAATGAAAGTTTTCCTTCTATAATCCGACCAACCAAAACCTTTTTATTTCATGGTCGAAAATTTTGGTAGAAAAATGGTGCAAAATGTACTAGTGTATGAGGGCAGCCATGTCTGAATCTCAAGGTATCCCACTATGTCTTCCTTTTAAGAATCATTTATTATTTTCTAATCACCATTATTAGTTTGGATTTTTCTAAAACAATGATCATAATGAAATAATGTGGGTTGTGATCAGGTATCCTAGTCAACCTTAAAGAAGAAGAAATAGAACTTCAGGGCAGAGTGGGCTCTCTTTGTAGACCATATATCAGCAAATCTACCATCCCCTCAGCCACCACTTCTACTAGTTCTCATAGACCACCACCATCTATGCCACAATCATCTTATATAGATAGTTTTTTTGTACACAAAAACACACCTGGAGCACGGCCATCATTGGAGACTACTAGGTGGAACAACCATGTGCATCGGCAAGTTGACATTCAATGTGCCGATTTATGGTATTTCAACAACATCCCCTTCAATATTACAACAAGTCAGACCTATAGGCTGAATTTTATGATGAAAATTACTATGGAAGGAAAGGGATACAAGGCGCTTACTCCTGCAGACTTGAGTGGGAGGTTAGTTCAATTGTTTTAATTTTAAAATATTTTACAGTTTTACTTATTTTTATTGAATGTAAGGTTTTTTTTCAAATCAAAATTGTGTACTTAATGTTAATTTTACTTCATTCTTTTAGGTTTCTCAAATATGTTGTTTCTAGGGCCAAATATGTGGTAGAAGACCAAAAATTATAATGGGAACAATTTAGTTGCACCGTATTTTCAGATGGATGGATGGACGGGTCATCATCATTTTTTTGGTTTCTTGCGAGGATCAAGTGGTCTTTTTTAAATCCTTGGATGTCTACGACAAGGTAAAGACAATGAAAACTTTGTCTCTAATGCTAGAGCTAAAATTTGTCATGGAGGTGGGGATTGATAATGTCATGCAAATAATAACTGACAATGCAATGGCATATGTGGTAGTAGGTGGGATCCTCCAAAAAAATATAGCACACTTTTTTGGTGTCCTTGTGCAGTGCATGTCCTTGACCTTATTTTGGAGGAGATAGGAAAATTGGATTGGGTGAAACTAGTTGTAGAGGATACAAGAAAGATAACAAAATACATCTACAAACACCATTGGGTTCTCTACTTGATGAGAGAACACACCCAAGGGAAGGAGTTGATTATAGAGGCAGTCACAATGTTTGCAATGATTTTCTTAACATTACAAAGTATTATTACTTATTTGACCTCTTTGAAGCAAATGTTTGTGAGTCAAGCATGGCTAGACTCAAGTTACTCAAAGAAGTATGATGGAGAAAGTGTTGCATACATCATCTTTGACAACCAATTTACACAAACTGATACAAAATTTGTGAAGATAACATGGAAACTTCAAAAGTTGAATATTTATTTTTTTGTATTCAAGAATCAATCATTATTAATTTATAATTATAGTCTCTAATTATTAATGATAATCTTTTTCTACCTTTCAATTATAGGTGACAGAGCCCTTGGTTAGAGTTCTCTTCTTGGTAGATGGGGATCAAACCTCAATGGGGTATCTTTATGAGGTCATGGATAGGGCCAAAGAGGCTATCAAAAATTACTACAAGGGGGACAACCTCAAATTTTACCCCATATGGGAAATTATTGATAGGAGGTGGAACTATCAGCTCCACCAACCCATTCATGTGGCGGGGTACTTCCTCAACCCTCATTTTTGCCTCTCTCCATCCTATGTGGATCCCAGTGGAGAGGTCATGGAGGGCCTCATTGAATGCATGCAGAGGATGGTACCCAAGGTTGAGGTGAGAGACCTTATTGTGGTTGAGATGGAAGTGTACCATAAGCAATAGGAAATCTATTCTCTTTGGACTTGGCTTTGAGAGAGGAAGAAACACTCAAACCCCAGGTAATATATTTGTATTTTTTGAGTCTTTCACATGCATGATAAGTATCTATAAAAACTAAGCTACTAAGATATATTTTCAGCTTTCTTTTCAACTCTTTAATATTTTATTTTGTAAATGTTTGGTTGGGAAATTGGGGTGGAAATGCCCCAAATTTACAAAGACTTGCCCTCTGAATCTTGTGCCATACTTGTAGTTCATCTAGTTGTGAGAACAATTGGAGCTTGTTCGAGGCCTTTCATATGAAGAAGAGGAACAAGTTATCACAAAAAAATGTCAATGACCTTGTATTGTGCAATATAACCTTCGATTGCATGTAAGAAAGGCAGTGGGAACACCAGTCGATCCACTTGATTTGAATGACATAGATCCTTAATATGATTGGATATCACAATCTAGTAGCCTCCATTGTTTACAGATGATGAGATCTATGATTTGGAGAGGCTAGATATGGAGGAGGTTGGTTCGCAGTGGGATTGGGTGACATTTAGGAGGATGATGACTCTAAGGATTTAGATGATAAGGAGGAGTCATTGTCAGTGCCATCAGCACCATCTAAATCCAAGATGGAGGTCGAGTCACATCCAATTGTGTAGAGGGAGGAGGCACAACCATAGCCATGGTGTAAGTTTATAGGGCTAGACCCCCTACCACTCTAGTAGTTTTTACTAGAGTTTCTAGGAAGGGGAATAGGAATATGTAGACTATTTTCATACAAAGACAATTTTTAGTTTTTAATTTTCTTCATAGTTTAGAATATTAGACGTACATCACTGATGAACATAATTGTTAGAGTCACTCAAGGATTCGAGCTCCCAAGATCACCCACAACAACCAAAATAACCATCTAAAAGAGAGAAAAATAAGAATATTTATTTAAACTAATGTATGCAATATAGATTAGATCAATAGTATCAATGATTTGCAAATGTAATCTATGCATTATAATGAAATGTACATATGAGACCTTATTTATTTAGAGAGAGACAGACAGATAGACAGACAAAGAGAGAGAGAGAGAGAGAGAGAGAGAGAGAGAGACTACAATGTAAGATAAATACAAATAATAGATGATCAAAATTGGATGTACAAGATGGTCTATATTCCGTGAGAAACATTCCCCCCTTAGGAAGAAGAGAACAAAAAATATCCTTTACCAAGAAGGAGGTCTTTGGATGGTCAAAGGAAGCACAAAAAATATTGAAGAAGGTATGAGGATTGTATTAACTCAAAAAGGATGTCTAATAGCATTTGATAACTTAGGAAATTAAGCAAGTTTAGAGAGATGGTACTCAATCTATGACAAGGAAATGTTGGTAGTTATGCATTCTCTTGAAAGTTTAGGTAGTACCTTTTGTGTGGATTATTTTTTTAAAGATTGATCACAATAGTCTCATATTATTGTCAAATTAAAAATATTTGAATGACCACCAACAAAAGTGGGTAAGGAAATTGTAAGCATATGATTTCTGAAATTAAGTACATAAAAAGAAATAAAAATTATGTACTAGTTAATACTATTTCTAGGAGACCCACTTTTTGTTTTTCTTCCAATATCTCTTTTGATTGCAAGATTTCCATATTTTCAAAATATGTCAATGATTTGTTTTCTTATAAGATTTTGGATGAGTTGGTGGAAAATAATTTTTTGGGGGGTACTAGGATCCAAGATTAAGGAAAAACAATACCAAGAGCTTTTCATGATACATCATTGGCTATTCATCAAAGGTACTAGATAAGACTTAAAAAATATCCAAGAGATGTTTACATAGAAGGGCATGAAAGAGGTGTGATCAAACACATCAAAAAGTGAATAGTGTGCCAAAAGAACAAGGTTGAGCAGTTTTTTGCTTCATGACTACTCCAACCACTTCCAATTTTTGAGTAAAAGGGAAAGTATCTCTATAGAATCCATCATAGGATTGCCCAAATTTTAAGGTTGTATTTATGTAGTGGTATAAATTAAATAAGTATGTGCACATGTTTCCTATCACGTCTGAATTCAAGGCATCATAAGAAGCATAACTATTTTTCAAAGAAGGTTTTAGAATGCATGGATTGCTTGGAAATATTGTCAGCAATAGCAATAGTGTATTAATTAGCTCTTTTTGGAGGTAGGTTTTCCCTTGGATAGGTATAGAGATCACACTAAGAACAAGTTAATATTAACAAATAGATGGTCAAATAAAAACAATTAAAAACTTGATATAGGGATATCTAAGGAACTATACATTTCAAATTAGCAAATAGATCGTCAAATAAAAACAATTAAAAACTTGATATAGGGATACCTAAGGAACTATGTTTCAAGTTAGCAAAATGCATTGGTAAATGGTTGTATTTGTTGAATACACCTAGAGACTTGGCGAAAGGGGGTGAATTAGTCTTAAAAATTAAACATTTACTATAATTTAAAAAAATATGTAGCTTTAATCAATAGAAAAAAAAACATTCAATACCAATGCACCAAAGAACACTAAATTTACGTGGAAACCCCAATAAGGGAAAAAATCACCTTGAGAATATCTCAAAATATATGAAAATTATTTCAAGAGGCTCACTATCAAACTTGATACCAAGACTCACTGCCTTAGAGAAAGACACAAGAAGGACCTATAGAGGAGACTCATTATATCAACACAAGATACATGAAATGAATTACAATGAATAAGCCTTCAACTAAATGCTAAACCAATAGTCTCCCTTGAATGTAACTTCTCTTAACTCACTACCTCGAGAAACCATTTGATGATTCTACATCAATACTTTCACCACACACATCTACAACCTTAGATTTGCATCTTTTCAAATCCACATAATTTACAACTGATTTGATCTTCAACTTATACCATATGGATCATCACAAAACATTAGTTAGGTCAACATGAACAAGGGATAAAAGGTAATCCAAAAAGTTGGCCAACAAACCATAATTATGGTGAGAGAAGTCCTATCCAAAAAAATATATAAGACCTAAAAATCATGGTACAATATTCAATGTGATCCCAACCATGACACGCTTGGTGTGCACAGCCTCAAAAATCAGGAATAAGATAATGTGTAGCAAAAATTAGTAGGCCCAAAAATAGTTCTTAAATATGAAACCACTTGATGCAGATCCTCACACGACAAGGTGAGATCAACTCAACACATCATCCAATGAAAACCAAACCTTGTCAGCCAGTTAGCAACAAAAACCCCTGAAAACTAACTCTAGACACAATGCAGGAACAAAGTACTCAATCATTGCTATGTGAATCAGATAGAGATATCCCTTAAACATCCAACATCATTCCCAAGAACATATTTCATATTTCCTCAACAATCCAAGCTGCTACAACCAATCTGACACAAATTTCTTCATAACTAGAAGGCCAGGATACCACAATTATGAAGCATGTCATCAAAAACATTCGTGTGGTACAACTCTTTACCAGAAAATTAAATTAATACTATGCAGTTTCAGAGGTTTTATAATACGTTTTTTATTCTTTCAGGTCTCGTACACTTAGAGGGGGATTGTCCCATCTGGTATGGGTTTCTAGTAGGAGATTAGGAATTGTTGCAAAAGTTGTTACACGTGGAAAATAACTATAACGAACCTCATTTTTTGTAACAAATGTTGGAAGCATAAGGGGAATTGGTTTGTCACGGTCTTCCCAATTTGCAGTTGGCCCTAGTTGGATATTCGGTATACAGAGAAGAATTCTCATTTTGGAGCTTGGTAATTCGGCTTTCAATCTTTTGGTTGCAGTTTATATGGACACGATATTCTGAATTTACAGTTGCAGAAATACCTTGATTGAATTTTGATGGGCATACTGTGTCTACATATTGCTATTATCGAATTGGAGGATGTGTTGGAGATGTCTAAAATCACAGTTGGTTTTTGCTCCTCATGGGATTCATGTTTTTTTGTGATAGAGATTGTGCCTATTGGGATGGTAGTGCTCGTGCAAGACCTGCTCCTTTCACCATCACACTTAGTATATTTTCGGGATCTAATTATATTTGTACTCATTTGATGTATGAGCTGGACATATGTATTTAGTATAATTTCATTGTATTTCATATAATTAGACATATGTGGCATTATTAGGTTTAGGTATAGAGTCATATATCTTCAGATATTGAAATATTGGAAGCAATAATAAATTATAGTTTATGGCTTTTTCGAGCCATTGGGGATTCTAATTTTTATTATTTCTATCCTTTGTTTGATGAATTTGATGAAATTTATAGCTAAATGATCATTTATATTACAATACTTCAAAGTGGATAGAGGGATGTAATGCAGAATATATTGATGTTGTAGATTTAAGATATGTAACATATCCTTATTTTTAATATGTCAATATATAATCGGTCCAATTTTTTAAGGACTTGAGTTTGAAAATCTTATGAAAAAATAATGTTCTTTGATATTCTTTATACAAATAAATGTGGACGTGATAATTAATGTTGGGTCTAAAGAACTTTTGAGCCTCCTTCAGGTTAGAAGCTATTGGGCTTTGTTGGGAGTAACCTTTTGGTCATTTAGATCATAATTTTATAATTCAATTAATTGAAAATGGCTTCTTGAAATAGAATCTTTAATAAGTACTATCAATGTATTCAACCTAATACTTGTATTTTTTTTAAGGAAATAGTTATAGATGATACTCTGCTATTGAACTATATTTCTCTACAATTTGATAATATAATTCTCATCTAAAACCTTTAAGCCTTTGTACTCTTGAATGAATATGCTACTTTTGATTGTTAATCATGGTCATCTCAACTTTGACAATTTTAAGTAATTTTGCATTGTTGTTGCTAGCCTTTTGGCCATGTATAAATCTAAACAAACTATACTATTTATAGCCTATTGGCTTTCTCATTTGACAATATTATTGCTATTGACAAGCAAGTCATTCAACAATGTTTATGTTAACAAATTGACATGTTAGCCTTTCAAATTAATCATTATCTAATGACTTGATATAATCATGTTAAATCTTCTTGAGTCACTTGATCGTATAGCTCTTTTAAGATTGTGTTGGAAAATATTATTGTTATATGCATGAATATACCAAGTATATATGTTTAGCCTTGTCAATTCTATGACAGTTTATTGTTTACATGTTCAACCTTATCAATGATATGATAGTATATTGTTCATATGTTCAACCCTTTCATACATGTTGATTTAGTACACACTTTTTCCGCCCTTTAAATTTTATGACAAGTATATGGTATGTGGATTCGGATTTGTCTATAGAATGGCATCATAAAATATATGACTCGACCCTATCTTTGTCAAAGGTGTTCAAATGACTACTTGACCTTTTCAACTATATATATATATATATATATATATATATATATATATATATATATATATATATATATATATATATATTGATGCAGGAGCATCCTAGGTGTAAGAGCAATCTTGCATCACCCAAAAATATTTTTATTTTTGAATTCAATAAGGGCTATCCTGTGCAGAGCTGCTATTTATGGAAAGTTACTATTTTTGGTGATTTTCGTCTGTGCTCAGAATGATCTAATTTCTTTCTTGGAGGTTCATTTTGGTCATATAAGTCTGCCAGTAAAGTTTCATTTCCAGATCAAGTGTATGTTGGAAGATATTGAAGATTTTCGGTATTGGCAGCAGGGTACAGAAACTTTGAACTCATTTTTGAAAGCTTTAGAGGCCCCGGATGAGGTCAAAAATTTGGGTGATGGGCGCTTGCACTGGTCAAGCCTGTAGAGCACTTCGTGGCATTTCTGAAATGGGATTATAATAGCCGAGCGGGTCAACGGGTGATGACTTATGGTCTTCGGAAGTTGGGCCACCTGAAATGGCGAAAAATAATTTTCTTCAAAATTTCTGTTCGAGTTTCAAAGGTTATCTTGAGCCAACTATGATGTAATAAAATGTAAAATAAAATAATTCTAAGTTTGGTCGGCCTTATTGGCTAAAAATTCTGGAACCTTCCCAGGCGGTGGAAAATTGCCTATATAAGGAAGGCTGTATTATTGTCTTAGGCAGTTCAGAATAGTTCTGGGTAGTAGATCTGGGTATTGATTCGAGGCTTTGTCCTACAGAATATTGTAAGAGAATGCCCATGTGGCTTTGCATATTGTAATTCTGAAAGTTTGTAATTCCACATTTGTGGAGATAATAAGAAGCCAATTTTATGTTCTTGCATATTGTTGTTGTTTCTCTATTTTTGTTATGTGTATGAGGTATTAAGGGGAGCACCCTTCATCAAGTGGTATCAGAGCAGGGGTTCTTGAGTGTGTAAACAGATCACCGACTATGAGGTAGTTTGCACCAGGACCGTGGTTAGGGTTTCAGCGCGCATCGCGAAAATGCCTACACGACGAGAACGTGGCGGAAGAGTTGGTGCTGTGACACCTGAGGTTAGAGAGCTGCAGAGACAAGTGCGAGCATTGCAAGAAGAGATTCGCAGAGGAATGAATCTCAATGTCAGAGACGAAAGTGAGGATGAAGCCGAAGAAGAATATCAAGAAGGAGAAGCCGAAATTGTGAACCAGGAGGAAGAAAGACTTTTTCGGGCCATTTCCAAGATTGGGAAAAGACCTAAGATTGAGGTTCCTACATTTTCTGGAAATCTTAACCGAGAGGAATTGATTGACTGGATCAATGAATGTGAGGAATATTTTGAGTATGAAGATGTTGACGATCCTGATAGGGTCAAATTTGCGAAGGCCAGATTGAAAGGTCATGCGAAGATCTGGTGGCAAGAAATTCAGTTGGAGCGAAATAGAAGAGGGAAAGATAAAATCACAAGATGGGATCGGATGGTGGATAAATTGAAGCGACAGTTCATTCCTGTTGATTATGAGCTTGACCTACTGAAGAAAATGCAGAGTTTGAAGCAAGCAGGAAGATCTGTTCAGGAGTATACAGAGGAGTTCTATCGACTTCTCATCAGAACAGGCCATGCAGAAGCTGATAAGGAGAAAGTTGCCTGATACCTTAATGGGTTAAGGCCAAGCATTCAGGAGGAGCTGAATCTGGTTTGAATGAACAGTATTGAAGAGGCATACCAGTTTTCCCTAAAAGTAGAGGAAAAGCTGAACAAGAAGTTTGAGAGTAGACAAAACGGAAGAGGTTGCGGTGGACGATCTGGTGGACGATCATACGGTGGCCGAAATGAAGATCCGAAAAAGAAGGATGAGGCCAGTAGTAGTCAGAATCAGTGAGGAAATAATTCCAATCGCTTCCAGGATCAGAATAATAGAGATCAGAGAGGAAGAGGAAGGGGACAAGGATCTGGAAGAGGTGGCTTCCATGGAACATGTTTTCACTGTGGAGAAGAAGGTCACAGGGCATTTGAATGTCCTCAACACCAAGGCAGAACAGACAGGAGAAATGAAGGCCAGGCCAGAGTTGCACATGTAGATGAAGATGCCAGATCATCAAATTCTGAAGATGCTGAAAGAGGAGAAACGTTGATTAACAGAAGAGTCTTGTTGAATGGTGAGAATGAGCCTGAGCAAAGGAGGAGCCTGTTTCGCACCAGGTGCAAGTGTGAAGGTAAATGTTGTGATGTGATTATTGATAGTGGAAGCACTGACAATTTGGTGTCAGAAGAGATGGTGACAAAGTTGAAGCTCAAGAGACAGAAACACCCACATCCATATCGGATTGCCTGGGTACAGGATGACCACAAGGTCATGGTCAATGAACAATGCCTGGTGAAGTTCAAGATTGGCGGATACCAAGATGAGGTATTGTGTGATATCATATCTATGGATGCATGTCATATGTTGTTGGGTAGACCATCGCAGTTTGACAGATGTGCTGTACATGATGGTCGTGCGAATACCTATTCCCTGACAAAGGATGGAGTGCGGCATAAGCTAAAGCCATTGAAGGAGACCGAAGAAAAGGTATGTGGTAATGCAAGGATAACTTTTGTTGATGGAAGAAATTTCCTAGATGGTATGAGGCATGAGCATGTATGTTTTGCTTTAATTCCAAAATTTGGTAAAGAGGAAGTAGAAGATGTTCCTGTAGAAGTTGTAGATTTGTTGAATGAGTTTCAGGATATTGTATCCGATAACGTGCCTGATGGATTACCACCAGTCAGAAAGATTAGTCATCAGATGGACTTAATCCCAGGAGCGAGTTTGCCGAATAAGGCAGCACACAGAATGACACCTGCAGAAAGTGAGGAGTTGAACAAACAAGTACATGAACTGTTACAGAAAGGATTGATCTGTGAGAGTCTGAGTCCCTGTGTTGTACCAGCGGTATTGGCACCAAAGAAGAATGGAGAATGGAGGATGTGTACGGATTCTAGGGTAATAAACAAGATCACAATCAAGTACAGGTTTCCATTGCCACGAATGGATGATATTATGGACTGTTTGAGTGGAGCTGTGTATTTCTCAAAGATAGATCTGAAAAGTGGATATCATCAGATTCAGATCAGAGAAAGAGATGAATGGAAGACTGCCTTCAAGACAAAGGAAGGACTGTATGAGTGGTTAGTCATGCCTTTTGGGCTAACCAATGCACCGAGCACTTTCATACGGCTCATGAACGAGGTTCTGAAAGAATTTCTGGGTAAGTTTGTCATTGTTTACCTAGATGATATTTTTATCTTTAGTAAGACATTGGATGAGCATATGATGCATATTCGTATGGTATTTGAGAATTTGAGAGAAGAGAAATTGTTGATTAATTTGAAGAAGTGCAGTTTTGTGAAGAAAGAGTTAGTGTATTTGGGATTTGTAGTTTCAGCAGAAGGTCTAAAAATGGACCCAGAGAAGGTACAGGCTATCCTTGAATGGCCTACTCCAAGGAGTGCTACTGAGGTAAGATCTTTTCATGGTCTAGCTAGCTTTTACAGAAAGTTTATCAGAAACTTTAGCAGTATTTGTGGACCCTTGACTGAAACAATGAGAGGGGATAGAAAAGAGTTTAAGTGGACTAATGGGGCAGAAAAGAGTTTTCAATTGTTGAAATAAAAAGTTACAGAACAACCTGTTTTAGCACTTCCAGATTTTAATAAGGTGTTTCAAGTAGATTGTGATGCTAGTGGTACTGCAATAGGAGCTGTTATGAGCCAAGAAGGTAAACCTGTTGCTTATTTCAGTGAGAAGTTAAATGATGCCAAGAGGAAATATTCTGTTTATGATCAAGAATTTTATGCTATAGTTCAGGCATTAAAGAAGTGGAGACATTATCTACTTCCTAAGGAGTTTGTTTTGTATACTGATCATCAAGCTTTGCAATATTTGAATAGTCAAGGAAAATTGAATCAAAGGCATTTGAAATGGGTTGAGTTTTTGCAGAGTTATACATTTGTTTTGAAACACAGGAGTGGAAAGTCTAATAGGGTTGCAGATGCTCTTAGTAGAAGGCAACTATTGCTGACAGAAATGCAGATTGAAGTGGTTGGGTTCAAGGAACTCAAGAATTTGTATCCAGAGGATCCCGATTTTGGTGAAGCTTGGAAAGCTTGTACAGAACCTGTTACTCTAGATAGGACAAAATGGTTGGATTTCATCATCCAGGATGATATGCTATTCAGAGGGAGTCAG